>JAKOOJ010000058.1:0-312500 GCA_022577455.1 Arizona elegans | reverse complement strand
CTCCAGGTTTCAAGGAGGGCCCGGGGTCCATGAAAGCAGAGGAGGAAAGCTCTGGAGCTCACCTGTCTACTGGGCCACCTGTCTTTCGTGGCTATTTCCACACCACCTCCAGCAGCACCATCTTGAAACCCGTCAGCGGCCTTCGAGGACCGGTGGAATATTATTCCAGCTTGAAGGATCTCTCTGTGACTTCTCCAGCTTATTCTAAGCCTGGAAAAGATGCCCTGGTCGCAGGTGGATCTCAGAAGAAGCAGGAGAGCTTGGAAGACCAACCTGAAGATCTCCGCAGGAAGTCAAGTCAACCTTGGAAAGCGGACCATCAACGCTCTTCCGCCTTCCAGGCAAGTACCCTGAGCACCAAGGCAGGGTCTCCCCCATTTCAACCGGTCAAGGCCTCCTGGGTCCCACCTGTGGTCAACCTGGCCAAAGTCAGTCCACAGGTCTCCAAGAACGGAGGGCCATCTGTGTCTCCAGGGCAGGCGAGCATCCCCATGCAGAAGAAAAGAGCTTCAGAGGAGGACTATTTCTTGCATGGCAAGAAACTCAAGGCAGTGTCGCCCTTCGTCAAGGAGGTAGACTCGAACAGTAGCCTGGATCAAGGAACATCCCCCGGCGGGCAGCCAGGGATAGCGAAACCGAAAGCAACGGTGGCCGGGTCCAGATTTCCAGTAGCTCACATGCCTCAGATCCAGGACATGTACAAGGGCACAATGCTGAGGTTGCCCGTTAACTTTAGCAGCCCAGGAGAACATCTCAAGGAGCAGGCCCCTTCGCTGATCCAGTCTCTCTCTATCAACCCGTTCATTATCCCCGCCTTCCCAACCCCACTATTAACTGCGTCCATCCAACCGTCGGATCTGGGTCAGTCTCTGGGCGCCAGCCTCGTCCACTACCCCACTTCGTACGACAGTGCACTACGCCACCGGCTGTACCCAGTTTCGACGTGGCATAGCCAGCCCACCTACGCTTCTGCCCATGTCCCGTCCTACCATCGGAACACCAAGCTGTAGCCCACCCCCACCCCCCCGCATGGACCCTCAGGGACTCGCCACGTTTGAGAGCCCGCACGATGTTTGAGAGCCTGCGCGAGGGACGTGCGAACTCCACGCCCGCGGCATTTCGACATTTCGATTCCCCTGCTTTTCCGAGCTCTTATGTAGGTTCCTACAAAACAGGACCATGTGACCTTTTTTTTTTTTAAACTGCTCAAACGATGAACTGTCTTTGTATCTGACATGGTATGCAAATAACTTGTGCTTTAAAAAAAAAAAGCCAACCTTAGAGGGAACAAAGTTCTTATAAACAGAGATTTATATCTGTGTACGGCGTGGGCCTAATTTCCTTCTAATTTGCCCATTGTTCATAAGCTGCTTCAAATGCTGCTGGCATATCCAAGGGACTAGCCCTCAAGAGAATCATGTGTGCTATGGGATGGAGGTGGAATTGGGGAGTGAGTAAAGCCCTGTTTGATGACCAACAGGTGGCATTCTGGATGTGACCTACCCCTTTGTAATAACTTCTGTGTGTGGCTTAACCCCATAGAAAGGAATGAGCTTCATATAAAGAACGGTTGCAGGAACTGGGTATGTCTAGTTTAATGAAAAGAAGGACTAGGGGAGACACGATAGCAGTGTCCCAATATCTCAGGGGCCGCCCCAAAGTAGAGGGAGTCAAGCTATTCTCCAAAGCACCAGCGGGCAGGACAAGAAGCAACGGGTGGAAACTAATCAAGGAGAGAAGCAACCTAGAACTAAGGAGAAATTTCCTGACAATTAGAACAATTAATCAGTGGAACAACTTGCCTCCAGAAGTTATAAATACTCCAACACTGGAAGTTTTTAAGAAGAGATTGGACAACTATTTGTCTGAAGTGGTGTAGGGTTTCCTGCCTAAGCAGGGGGTTGGACTAGAAGACCTCCAAGGTCCCTTCCAACTCTGTTATTCTATTCTAAGTCTGAAGAGTAGGTGACAGGAACAATCAACATTTGTTAAAAAAAACAAAAAAAACAACCAATGCACACATTTGAATTTTGAGAGCATGTTATGGGCATTCTCCAGAAAAGAGCTGCCAGTTGCAAAAGGTGAATTTCCAACCTGTTGCTTTTAGACAAAGGGCTCAGCAGCTTTGCTGGATATCCAGTTTTGGGTTGATCAGAAATTCAGCCTGGACACATCTTTTCTTTTTTTTCTTTTTTTTAAAAAAAGTCTTGATTGGAATTATGCACACACGGTATATATGTTTATTGTAAAAAGGAAAGAGCGCCGATTGCCGATATATTCTTGTATTTCAATATAAAAAAAACCCTATAAAACAACAGAAGGGAATTCATTAGCAGTAATTATTGTTTTAATGGTTAAAGAATCAGGCTAGAAACCAGGAGACGGGGAGTTCTAGTCCCTCTTTAGGCATAAAAGCCCGCTGGGTGACTTTGGGCCAATTACCAGGAGACGGGGAGTTCTAGTCCAGTCTTAGGCATGAAAGCCAGCTGGGTGATTTTGAGCCAATCACCAGGAGACAGTGAGTTTTAGTCCCGCCCTAGACAGGAAAACCAACTGGGTGACTTTGGGCCAATCACCAGGAGACAGTGAGTTCTAGTCCCGCCTTAGGCATGGAAGCCCGCTGGGTGACTTTGGGCCAATCATCAGGAGACGGTGAGTTTTAGTCCCGCCTTAGGCATGAAAGCCCGCTGGGTGACTGGGCCAATAACCAGGAGACGGTGAGTTTTAGTCCCGCCCTAGGCAGGAAAACCAACTGGGTGACTTTGGGCCAATCACCAGGAGACGGTGAGTTTTAGTCCCGCCTTAGGCATGAAAGCCCACTGGGTGACTTTGGGCCAATCACCAGGAGACGGTGAGTTCTAGTCCCGCCTTAGGCATGAAAGCCCACTGGGTGACTTTGGGCCAATCACCAGGAGACGGTGAGTTTTAGTCCCGCCTTAGGCATGAAAGCCCACTGGGTGACTTTGGGCCAATCACCAGGAGACGGTGAGTTCTAGTCCCGCCTTAGGCATGAAAGCCAGCTGGGTGATTTATAATAGGCTATCGAAGCAGAGAGAAGACCTGCGAGAGTGCAAGGCCGGGTACCAGCACCTGGAGGCTCAACAGGCTGAGATGGTCAGCCAGTTCCAGGCCATGATGCAGTCCCACTGGAACGAGGCCCTCCGGCTCTTCGCCACCAGCGGCACTTCCCTCCAGCCTTCGCCCAAAGCCCCACACCAGGAGGCTGAAGCAGACCCCAAGTCAGAATTTCTGCCCCCCTCCAACCCGCACAAAAAGACCCCGAAGGGGGAAACTCTCTGCAGCAACACAAACATTCATTGCACATATCCGGCCCAGGGGTCGTAGTTTGAGGACCCCTGATTTAGTGCAATATTAAAAATACAAATAATTTTTCCTGCGGACCACCAAAATTTTCTCGTGGACCACCAGTGGTCCACGGACCACCAGTTGGTGACCGTTGTACTAGAAGACCTCAAGGTTCTTTCCAAACCTAATATTCTTATGTTCTGTCAAACTTTTGACTGTTGCAGTGGAGTCATACCAGGTGCAAGGAAATCCATGGGAATAAAACTTTGCATCCCCCTGAATTATAACTAAACTTTCCTGCCGAGGCCTGTGTTTTGAATGTTTCCTCCCTCTGTAGCAAAGCTTTATGGTGATATTCCTTTGAATAGGAGTCAGCAATCTGCAGCTCTGGAGCCGCATGTGGCTCTTTCACCCCTCTGCTGTGGCTCCCTGTCACTCAAAATATACGTCACAACCGTCAATGTGTGACACCTGCCGGCACACGATTTATTGAACTTTTCAACCCCTGGTAGGCCAACCATGGATAAATCCAACAAAAGAAAAGTTTCAGAAGAAAACAGAACATTGAATTCAACTACATTTGCTAGTTTTGTGGCCGCTCAAGAAATAGTCAGGCACGGGAAGGGTTTTGTGGCTCCCGGTGTTTTCTTTTCTGTGGGAAACGGCTCCAAATGGCTCTTTAAGGTTGCAGACCCCTGTCCTAGTTCTTCTCTTTCATTTGGGAAAGGAGAGGGGTGTCATGTGACTGGTGGAAGTGAGTGACATTGAGTTGGCCACGCCCAGCCAGGTTTTGTGGCTCCCGGTGTTTTCTTTTCTGTGGGAAACGGGTCCAAATGGCTCTTTTGAGTGTTTAAAGTTGCAGGCCCCTGTCTTAGAATAATGCTTCATTTCTGGATCATAATGAGCTGTATTTCATCAGCTATCATGATACCGGGGGATAAAATGTTTCACCTCCATTTTAGTAGTGTGAAAATAATTTTGTGACAAATTCAACTCCTTTTATTATGTGTAGAAACTTTCCACTTTTGAAGAACATCGGTAACGCGACCACGTGTCCCTGTTCCTGTAACACACCAAGGCTGACCATAATTTCTCTTTGAGCAATTGCTGATTACCATTAATCAGTTCATCGACTCTTCTCATGTGAAACTTTCAGTTGTTGTCACCTCCTTTGATCTTGATCGAGCAAATCAGCTTTTCCTGGTTCTCGATCTTTACATTTTCGGGCTCAGCAGTGCACGGTACTCATCTCAACACATGTAAACAGCCCTGTCCTCGGTGGTGAATTTCAGTTGGAGGGATTCATTCAGCAGTCAAAAATTCAGTCAGCACATTGCTTAAAGCACAAAGTCAAAAGAACAAGTGCTAGCTCAGAGTTTCTAGTGTATCAGTACTGCCATCTAGTGGCAAGTTATAAGATTGGCGGCTGTTACTTTTCATTCAGCTCTTGTATTTGTTCTGTCTCCTCACCCCCGCAACCCCACCTTAAAATAATTTTAGACCTGTGCGTAGCTTCATATTACAACCAGACATACATTCCAGCAAAGGATGTGTCATCCAGATTCTACAAGGAGTAAGACAACGTAAGGATTGTATCGAAACAGAACACTCAATGGAAATCTATCCTGTTGCAAAGGCAGCTAAGACAGATAGTTGATTATTTAAGCAGCCAGCTCCTAAGATGCTAAGTAGTAGGACGTTCTCCCTGATTCTTGATAGACTTACACCTGCCATATGTCACTGTCTTCTAGGGAAATTTGTTTGACTTCCCAGATAAGCCTACAGTTGCAAGCAGTGGTGAAATCCAATTTTTTTTACTACCAGTTCTGTAGGCGTGGCTTGGTGGCGTGGCAGGGAAAGGATACTGTAAAATCTCCATTCCCACCCCACTCCAGGGGAAGGATACTGCAAAATCTCCATTCCCACCCCACTCCAGGGGAAGGATACTGCAAAATCTCCATTCCCACCCCACTCCAGGGGAAGGATACTGCAAAATCTCCATTCCCACCCCACTCCAGGGGAAGGATACTGCAAAATCTCCATTCCCACCCCACTCAAGGGGAAGGATACTGTAAAATCTCCATTCCCACCCACTCAAGGGGAAGGATACTGTAAAATCTCCATTCCCACCCCACTCAAGGGGAAGGATATTGTAAAATCTCCATTCCCTCCCCACTCTGGGGCCAGCCAGAGGTGGTATTTGCCGGTTCTCTGAACTGCTCAAAATTTCCGCAGCCGGTTCTCCAGAACCTGTCAGAACCTGCTAGATTTCACCTCTGGTTGCAAGTCCCAAAAATGCAACTGGACTTTCTTAGTTTTGAAAACGTCTATGGAGATTCTGTCCTCCAGGTCATGGTTGTCTCAAAGGTATTTTTTTCCCCGAAAGGCAACTGGACTATGGGGTTTTTTTTTCCCTTTGAGGAAGAAGATGTTTCACTTCTCATCCAAGAGGCTTCATCAGGTCTGGAGAACCGAACTCAAGAACTTCATAGTGCATAGACTAGCATAGATATACATACAGTAGTGGCCAAAATTGTGGAAACCTTTTGGAAAAAGTTGTATTTTTGAGATTTGAGGGCTAATAACACCACTTTTGGGAGGAGTTTCAAGATAATCCTATTCCACTGCTGGAACGGCCTGGGAATAGCCCCAACCTTAACCCAACTGAAAATCTATGGAGCTGACTAAAGAAACTTAGTTAGAAGTGATCCAGCAATAAAACCCAGTTAATAGAAGCAAGCATTCAATCTTGGTTTCACATGATAACAGCTGCAGAACTCAAAGACTTGGTTCACTCCATGGGAAGATGTTGTAAGGCCATCATTTATGCTAAAGGTTACCCCCAATTAAGTATTAACTGACATGGGGATCATTTTTTTATATCTCATTTTTTTCTCTGGTGATCATTTTTGTATATCTCATTTTTTTTCTCTGGTGATATTTTTTGTATATTTCATTTTTCTATGTGTTTGACTTTCTTCTTTATAACTGCTATTCTAACAGAAAATCCTTCCTAAAAGTTATTGCATGACATTCTTGATTAAATTATCTTTCCATTGATATATAATTTTATGGTGCTACTCCAATAATAATAATAATAATAATAATAATAATAATAATAATAATAATAATAATAATAATAATAATAATAATGGTGTTATTAGCCAGTTTTAGAAAATACACTTTTCCCAAAAGGTTTCCACAATTTTTTTTTAAATTTGATTTATATGCCGCCCTTCTCCGGAGACTCAGGGCGGCTTACAATGTGCTCAGCAATAGCCTATATAAATTTATTCAATTTATATCCCGCCCTTCTCCTAGTGGACTTAGGGCGGTGCACAGCCAGAACAAAAACACATATCAATACAAAATTTAAAATTATTAAAAGAATTAAATAACTGTGGCCCAAAAATTTAAAACATTGAAAACTAAAACCCATTTGACAGTTTAAAAAACTAAAAAAAATCAATTTTGGCCACTACTGTACACAGACAAGTGTGAAATGCACCTTTTAATCTACCTGGTTGAGCCAATTGTGTGAACTCTCCTTCACTTTGCTCATCTGACAAGATTTACCAGCCATCCACAAGCCATAAAGCGACCTTGAAGATGGTCCAGCCATGCCAAATTGGGAAAGTGAAGATGCACAACAGTGGTGGGTTCCTCCCGGTTCGGCCCGGTTCGGACGAGCCGGTAGTGGTGACGATATGACATCACCGAACTGGTTCTCTTTGTTTGGGAGCTGGGCCCTCCCACCCACCTCCTGTGTTATTCTTACCTTTTATTTGGCCCCGCCCCCAATCTATTCGCTGCCTCCCGAGTCCCAGCTGATTGGCTAGAAGGAAAAACAACTGATTAAACTCTTGCCACGGGGCTTCAAAGGGCCGCCCTACAGCTGATCAGGGTTAAAAGGCAGTGTGGTGGTAGACCAGTGCGCTCGAAAAACAAATGGGTAGACCGGTGCCTCCAAAAACAAATGAGTAGACCAGTGCCTCCAAAAACAAATGGGTAGACCGGTGCCTCGAAAAACAAATGGGTAGACCGGTGCCTCCAAAAACAAATGAGTAGACCGGTGCCTCCAAAAACAAATGGGTAGACCGGTGCCTCCAAAAACAAATGGGTAGACTGGAACTCTCCAAGAACAAATGGGTAGACTGATACAGCTCTGTAAGCAGTTAAAAGCCTGGTAGACCAGTACCTCCGCTAAATCCTAAAGAATTGTCACATGACCATCAAACCACGTCCACAAAATAAGCCACGCCCACAGAACTGGTAGTAAAAAAAATTAGAGCCCACCCCTGGTGCAAAAGGAATGAAATTCATGAAGGTGAGCGTTAACTAGAGGTGCTGACATTTAAAGACTGTGCCTGTGATTCAAAGGTTTTCTATGCAGCGTTTGGGAAGCCCAAAACAATCCTCGTCTTTTGTGTAAAGGTCACACGCCCTCCCACTTGGATGCCATTCGGCCCCCTCACCCCACCACAGATTTGTCAACTCAGCTCTTTTTGGCACAACGCTCCAGGCACTGCGTCACAGAAAGGGAATTTGCTAGGAGAGGACGTAGCCAGCAGGTTACTACTACTTGTGACTAAGCTTCATTTTATTCAAGGAACGTTAATTGCTTTGAGGAGACAAGTGAAGTTAAAGAAGTGCAGGTTGGCCCATTGCTGCGTCAGCCCAGTTGCTCACGTGCAAAGGTTCTTCTTCTTCTTCTTCTTCTTCTTCTTCTTCTTCTTCTTCTTCTTCTTCTTCTTCTTCTTCTTCTTCTTCTTCTTCTTCTTCTTCTTCTTCTTCCCTCCCTTCCTCCCCCTCTCCTCCTCCTCTTCCTCCTCCTCCTCCTCTTCTTCTTCTTCCCTCCATTCCTCCCCCCTCCTCCTCCCCCCTCCTCCTCCTCCTCCTCCTCCTCCTCCTCCTCCTCTTCTTCTTCTTCTTCTTCTTCTTCTTCTTCTTCTTCTTCTTCTTCTTCTTCTTCTTCTTCTTCTTCTTCTTCTTCTTCTTCTCCTTCTCCTTCTCCTTCTCCTTCTCCTTCTCCTTCTCCTTCTTCTTCTTCTTCTTCCTTTTCTCCTTCCCTTCCTCTTCTCCCTCTTCTTCCCTCCATTCCTCCCCTCCCCCCTCCCCCTTCTCCTCCTCCTCTTCTTCTTCTTCTTCTTCTTCTTCTTCCCTCCATTCCTCCCCCCCCTCCTCCTCCTCCTCCTCTTCTTCTTCTTCTTCTTCTTCTTCTTCTTCTTCTTCTTCTTCCCTCCCTTCCTCCCCCTCTCCTCCTCCTCTTCCTCCTCCTCCTCCTCTTCTTCTTCTTCCCTCCATTCCTCCCCCCTCCTCCTCCTCCTCTTCTTCTTCTTCTTCTTCTTCTCCTTCTCCTTCTCCTTCTCCTTCTCCTCCTCCTCCTTCTCCTCCTCCTCCTTCTTCTTCCCTTTCCTCTTCCCCCTCCTCCCCCCTCCTCCTCCTCTTTCTTCTTCCCTTTCCCCTTCCCTTCCTCTTCCCTCTCTTCTTCCCTCCATTCCTCCCCTTCTCCCCCTCCCCCCGTCCTCCTCCTCCCCCTACTCCTCCAGATTGCTCTTCATTTTGGACATAACTATGGATCTGTTGACTTAAAACTACCCTCCGCAACTTTGCTCTTCCTAGATGTTCTGGGACTATTCCCAGAAGTCCTCAAAGGTGATGCTATTGGTTAAGATTGCTGGGTATTTCAAAGCCCAATACTGAGCTAAATTCCAAGCTCTCATCCCGTTAAGACTAAGTTTCCCTTTCTCCTACAGCTCCTGCCGTCACCACAAGATGGCAATATTTCCAAATCCAACTTCCCATTTCTCAGAAGAAGTTTTACAACATTCTGCAATGAAAGCAGAAAAAGAAAAAAAAAAAACCACCTAAGACGACTATATCCGGGCTGCCAACAGAAATATACCTGAAGAAAGTTTGTTGAATTTTGGGTTGAGAATTCAGAGAGGGGTCACTGCTCAGAGGACAAGCATCAGCTTGCATGCATACGGATTACGATGACCATCTGGGCCAGTGGTGAAATCTAAAATTTGTTACTACCGGTTCTGTGGGCATGGCTTGGGGGTGGTGGGGTAATCTGACTGGGTGGGAGTGGCCAATTTTTTTGTTTTTACTTTTAAAAACATTTTTTCTACAACCGAGGTTGCAGAAAAAAATGCTTTTAAAAGCCTCTGACAATCAGGCAACTCAGCTGGGATCGCCAGAGGCTTTTAAAGGCATTCCCCCCCCCCCCACAACCTTAAGAGGTTGCAGAAAAAATGCTTTTAAAAGCCTCTGACGATCCCAGCTGAGTTGCCTAAATTCAGGCAACTCAGCTGGGATCGTCAGAGGCATTTAAAAGAAAAAAAGAGTTTTTTTTCTTTTAAAAGCCTCTGACGATCTCAGCTGAGCCACATGATCATCAGAGGCTTTTTTTTTTTCACTTTTAAAAGCATTTTTTGGCCGAAGAGGTTGTAGAAAATATGCTTTTAAAAGTAAAAAAAAAAGCCTCTGACAATTGTACGGCTCAGCTGGGCATGTGGGGGTGGGGGGGGACAGGGATTTTTGCTACCGGTTCTCCGAAAACCACCTGCCTCCATCGCTACTGAATCAGGCGATCCGGTCCAAACTGGGAGCATTTCACCCCTGATTTGGGCCCCCAAAATCCAAATAACCCTTGGATGGTAGACGAGAAATTCTACTGAATGGAAGATTTGGATCCTCTGTGTCCTTTTCCCCCTCTTCTTCTTCTTAGAATTGATTCTATACAAGCCACTTTGGGAAGCCTTTAAGGCAGTGAAAGGATCAATATATTAATTCAAGCTCATCATGGAAGTGCCACATGTGAGCGAAGCAAGCACGCACACGCGTGTGCTCCCAGTTCTGAACTGGTAGTGGAGATAAGTGAAATCCACTACTGCTTCAGATCTAAAGTACCATCACAGCCTCAACAAGTGCACACATAAGGTTAGAGAACTCTTCATGTGCCGTGCTTTCCAGTGTCTCTCAACTGTCCCACCACAGGGAGGTGGACCCAATTAGATGGGTCCGCCCCAGGCGCCTGATGGATCCTGATAGGTTCCAGACGGAGCTTGGGCCAATTCCTGATGATCTGGCACATGACTCGGCCGAGGACCTGGTAGCTGCCTGGGATCGGGCGGCTGGTGGGGCCTTGGATCGAGTCGTGCCTTTGCGGCCTCTGACCTGGTGTCGATCCCTCGCGGCTCGTTGGTTTACCGAGGAGCTGAGGGAGATGAAACGCTGGAAAAGACGCCTAGAGAGCGGTTGGAGGGCCAGTCGTGCTGAATCTGACCGAACACTGGTAAGGTCGCATATTAAGACCTACCTAGTGGCGATAAAGATGGCAAAGTTTAATTACTTTTCCGCCTCTATTGCGTCATCAGGGAATCGTCCGGCAGCCCTGTTCAGGGTAACCCACTCCCTGCTCCATCTGGGAGTGCGGGAGGATCCCTTGGAAGGTAGGGCGGAGGATTTCGGACAATACCTGTATGACAAAATTGCTCAGATCCGGGGGGACTTGGACTCTGACTGGGTAGATCAGGGCAGGGTGACGAGGAATAGTCTTGAGAATGTTATCTGGGAGGAGTTTGATGCTGTGACTCCCGATGATGTGGACAGGATTTTGGGGAGACTTAGTGCGGCCACATGTTTACTGGACCCGTGTCCCTCCTGGTTGGTACTGGCCTCCCGGGAGGTTACACGAGGCTGGCTCCAGGGTGTTATCAATGCTTCATTGAGTGAGAGTCACTTCCCCGCAGCCTTGAAAGAGGCGGTGGTGAGGCCTCTCCTCAAGAAGCTGTCCCTGGATCTGGCAATATTGGCCAGCTACCATCCTGTCTCCAACCTTCGCTTTCTGGCGAAGGTTGTTGAGAGTGTGGTCGCGCAACAGTTTCCGCAATTCCTGGAGGAAACATCCTATCTGGATCCGTTCCAGTCTGGTTTCAGGCCTGGGCACAGCACGGAAACGGCATTGGTCGCGTTGGTTGATGATCTCTGGAGGGCTCGGGACAGGGGTTGCTCCTCTGTTCTGGTCCTGTTAGACCTCTCAGCGGCTTTTGATACCATCGACCATGGTATCATGCTGCACCGGTTGGAAGAGTTGGGGATGGGGGGCACTGTGTTACGGTGGTTCTCCTCCTTTCTCTCCGACCGGTCGCAGTTCGTGTCGGCAGGGGGGCAGAGGTCGACCTCAAGGCCTCTTATATGTGGAGTGCCTCAGGGGTCGGTCCTCTCGCCCCTCCTGTTCAACATTTATGTGAAGCCGCTGGGCGAGATCATCCGTGGCTTTGGGGTGAGATACCATCAGTACGCTGATGACACCCAGCTGTACATCTCCACCCCAGGCCACCCCAATGATGCCCTTGAAGTGATGTCCCAGTGCCTGGAGGCTGTACGGATCTGGATGGGGAGGAACAGGCTCAAGCTCAAACCTTCCAAGACTGAGTGGCCATGGTTCCCGGCATCCCGATATAGTCAGTTGACTCCATCACTGACTATTGGGGGCGAGTCTTTGGCCCCCACAGAGAGGGCTCGCAATCTGGGAGTCCTCCTGGATATGCAGCTGTCCTTGGAGGAACATCTGACGGCTGTAACCAGGGGGACCTTTTATCAGGTTCGCCTGATCCGCCAGTTGCCGCCCTTTCTTGATTGGGATTCCTTGTGCACAGTCACTCATGCCCTCGTGACCTCTCGCCTTGATTACTGTAACGCTCTCTACATGGGGCTCCCCTTGAAGAGCACCCGGAGGCTCCAACTGGTCCAGAACGCAGCAGCGCGGGTAGTGACGGGAGCAGCATGGCGCTCCCATGTAACACCGCTCCTGCGCGAGCTGCACTGGCTCCCGGTGGTCTTCCGGGTGCGCTTCAAGGTGTTGGTTCTCACCTTTAAAGCGCTCCATGGCATAGGGCCTAGCTATCTTCGAGACCGCCTGCTGCCACCGACGACCTCCCATCGACCCGTGTGCTCCCACAGAGAGGGCCTCCTCGGGGTGCCATCAGCCAAACAATGCAGGCTGGTGACCCCCAGGGGGAGGGCCTTCTCTGTGGGGGCACCTACCCTCTGGAATCAGTTGCCCCCAGAGATAAGGAGAATCCAAGACCTCAGTGCCTTCCGCCGTGCCCTTAAAACCTTCTAAGGCTAAGGGAGTGGCCAATTAGCCCCAAGCCTTACTCTCGAGGAGACCTCCTCCTGAGGAGCCACTCCTGCCTTTTGGCAGCTCTGCGCGCCCATGCATCGAGAAGAGGCTCCTCCTCTTCTTCCTCTTCACTTATGGGAGCTTCTGAAGGCCCTGGCTGAATCCCCGCCTCTGGCACCACATCTTCTCCAGCCTCCTCACTGTCTGACTCAAATGCCAGCTGCACAGGCTGCTGGCACAGCACCACACCAGCCTCCTCGCTACTAGCTGCACAGGCCACTGATGGGCCACAACAGATGTGTGGACTTCCAGAATTTCCCCGCCATCCCTTCTCTAATGTGATCTATGATCTATGTCAGCAATGCCCCTTAACCAATATAATAATAATCCTCCAAAAAGGTTTATTTAGAAATTGCTCTTAACACTTTACAGCATCAGGAGGAGATCACCCCCAAACAACCAGGAAAGTCCTAGCAGCCAAGAAAGTTTGACTCATTTAGGAAGCTGGAGAAAAAAATTGTAAATTTTATAGCGGGGTTTTCCCGCTTCCCGGTCCTTTGGCATTCACACCTCAGTTCGGCAGAAGTCAATATTTGTACTTCAATTCGTCGGAGAGGAAGGGATTACAAGAGAGTAAGCAAACACGAAACGGGGAACAAACATGGAAAAAAATGCATCTATACTGGCTGTTTGCTTAATGTGCTCCTGACAAAAATATCCTGACTTTATTTGTAACCGCACCCAGTAGACCTGCTTGATTTAAATTATTTAAATGTAAAATTTGTTGCTAGCAGTTCTGTGGGTGTGACTTGGTGATGGTGGGTAATGTGACTGGGTGGGTGTGGCCAACTTCTTTTTTTTTTTACTTTTTTAAAGCATTTTTTTTTTTTACAACCTATACTACCGTTCTCCGAACCACCTGCCACAATCGCTACCGGATCACCCGCTCTGGGCATGTGATGGCCCAGTAGGCCCATTTTTATTTCTCACCTGGCTTCAGGTCCTCTCTATGCATCTGGGAGTTGGAAAACAGGCTGTTTCGGGCCTCCAAATGGGTGGGGAAGGCTGTTTTCGCCCTCTCCAGATGTATAGAGAGGATCTGAAGCATTTCACCCCTGCCTAGGACACACCATTTCTCCCAGTTTAAGATTACAGACACAAGAGTTTGAGCAGTATATAGAATTCTTCTTTATTATGTTTTATATGCCTTTAGGCAAACATTTTAAAATGCCAGAGCAAGTTAAGTCTTCAGACATCGTGTGAAGGGACTTTGTACTTGATGGACTCATTCATTCATTCCGCCATGCCTCTAACATGGGATGGAGGGATTATCAATCTTGTAAAATTTGTATGTGCAGGTTTCTGGATCTTCCTTACTGATGCATCCTTCAATGGACATGGGACCACCATACCTAAGAGTCAACCCAACATCATTTTAGACCGGAGAAATTGAAAGAAGTAGAATTATGACATGTTTTGGGATGGCAACTACATGTCAGATCTTTGAAAATATTGTTGGGAAATAAACAGAAAGGCTGAAACAATCAGAAAAATATTTTTTTTTCCTGATCAAAAGGAAAGTTGGCTGTCAGATTATTTTTGGCATTTGGTGCCATCAAGGAAGACATTTTTATTCAATAATTCATAGAAAATATCACTGGGGGAGGGGTGGGGGTGAAGAAAAGGACATGCAGAAAATGTTGCAGTATGCAATAATAGTGATTGCGTATAAATGCTTGAATCAAAGATAATTAAGGGTTGACCACCTCCAAAGATATTACTATAATTTTGTAATTTTAATGTGTTAAAAATAAGGCAACTGAATGTACCTACTTCCTTAGCAGCAATGGAACAGGAAAAAGCATCAGAGAATAGAATAATCGAATCGAATCGAATCGAATTGAATCGAATAACAGAATTGGAAGGGACTTTGGAGGTCTTCTAGTCCAACCCCCTGCTTAGGCAGGAAACCCTACACCACTTCAGACAAATGGTTGTCCAATCTCTTCTTAAAAACTTTCAGTGTTGGAGCATTCACAACTTCTGGAGGCAAGTTGTTCCACTGATCAATTGTTCTAACTGTCAGGAAATTTCTCCTTAATTCCAGGTTGCTTCTCTCCTTGATTAGTTTCCACCCATTGCTTCTTGTCCTGCCTTCAGGTGCTTTGGAGAATAGCTTGACTCCCTCTTCTTTGGGGCAGCCCCTGAGAAATCGGAAGACTGCTATCATGTCTCCCCTGGTCCTTCTTTTCATCAAAGTTGCCTTGATAGTACAGTGGTCTACACACCCTGTTATTAACACAGCTGCCTGCAATTTACTGCTGGTTCGAATCTCTCCAAGCCTCAAGGTTGACTCAGCCTTCCATCCTTTCTAAGGTAGGTGAAATGAGGACCCAGTTTGTGGGGGCAATAAGCTGACTTTGTATGAATATACAAAAGTATGAAGGCTATTGCTTAACGCATTGTAAGCCGCCCTGAGTCTCCGGAGAAGGGCGGCATATAAATCAATTTAAAAAAAAAAAAAAGTTGCATAGAAAAAGCGGAAGCCAGCAAGCATCTCAGATATGAAAACTAAGTGACGATGTAACAGACAAAGTCACAGAGCCCTTAATTTTAGAATAAGTACCCTCCTTGACTGACTATTGGAAAACCCATTGCCAAGGAATACCCCAACAGTTTTGATACACTTTCATTTACACTTTAAGCACAATCTACCTTAAGGTAGGTGAAATGAGGACCCAGTTTGTGTGGGCAATAAGCTGACTTTGTATAAAAATATACAAAAGGATGGAGGCTATTGCTTAACGCATTTTAAGCCGCCCTGAGTCTCCGGAGAAGGGCGGCATATAAATCAAATTAAAAAAAAATCTTTATAAAGAGGTAAAAAACCCATCAGCATTTCCAATTTTCCATCTACCTGGAGCAGCAACCTATCTGGTCAGAAGAACAGTAGCATTCCATACAATTTTTTGAATTCCATTTTGATCCCACCGGATGAACACTTCCATCAGACGAGTCGATGCACTCCTCTACTTTTTTCCCTACGGGAAAAGGGGAAATCTTGGTCAATATGTCAGTTCAGAAACGGGTCTGGAGCTTTAAGGAGGGAAAAAGATAAGGAGTAGGCTCTCCAGAGACTAGAGATGAAATGAAATGCCAGATGTGTACAATCTGTCAAGGGGGCTAGAGGCACTGACTAACCCCACAGTGTTTTATCTTTGCAGGGTTGTTCTTTCTGTTGAGGGGGGCAGTCTGTCAAGTCTGAATTTGATTGGGATTGTTTGTATCCTTGAGCATTCTGACATGCATTCAGCTTGACACAGATTGGAGCTGAAGGGGGGATGGAGCCTTCAGTCAAAACAGCATTCCTAACAGATGAGTCAACCACATTCCAACGTCTGGCTGACCAGAGGAGGAGGAGGAGGAGGAGATATATCACCAAGCA
Source organism: Arizona elegans (assembly GCA_022577455.1). Lineage (NCBI taxonomy): Eukaryota > Metazoa > Chordata > Lepidosauria > Squamata > Colubridae > Arizona > Arizona elegans. The sequence goes on along the minus strand of JAKOOJ010000058.1, from coordinate 296,616 downwards.
ACCAGCTTCCATCTTGGTTGGACAATGTGACAGTTTGTTTTGAAAACTTGAGAAAACTATAACTTATATTGGGGTGAAAAGCCCGGGAACTTTAGTACTGGCTTTTCACCAGTAGCACCAACATGACGTATCTAAATGAATTTGTTTTTTGAGGAAAAGCAATGTTTTGGAGTTCAATTTGTGATGGGTGCATTACTTGGAGCCTGACATTATCCTGTCAAACTGGTGATAAGAGGATTTAGCTAAGGAACACCTAAGATACGGTCCTTGCAATGGTTTGCTGATTTGCTTCAGGTCAGGGGTGGGATTCAGAAATTTTAGCAACCGGTTCTTTGCCCGGTTGCTGGGTGGGCGTGGCCATGGTGGCCATGGCCTACTTGACCTCCTGCACCATGGGGGTGGGGCATTTTCACCCTCCCCAGACTCTAGAGGCTTTCCTTGAGCATCCGGGAGGGCAAAAAACGGCCTCCCCCAGGCTCCAGAGGCCCTTTGGAGGCCAGAAATGGGCCCGTTTCTGGACTTCCAAAACTTCCAGTAGGCCTGTTTTTCACCCTCCCAGAGCCTCCGCATGGACCCTGCACTTACCTGGCATTCAAAACAGGCTGCATGGAGACTCCTGGGAGGGGTGGGGCAGGCTGGGGGTGGTCAGCCAGTCTTTACAACAACCGGTTCGGCGAACCAGATTAAAATTAATATCCGGTTCACCCGATTTGGTCTGAACCGGCTGAATCCCATCCCTGCTTCAGGTCCATTTCAAAGTGCTGGTTATTACCTTTCATAGCCTACAGAAGTTGGCTTCTAGATGCAGGACTGTTTCTCTTGCTGCCCCAGAGATTCTTGTAGGGACATTTTACTGGAAATCCCCCACCACCCCCTGTGAAGTGAATGAGATGGGCAACAGGTCTTCTTAACCAACATCCCCTCACTTCAGACTGCCTCATCTCCTAAACTAATAACTCCAAACCCTAGAAAATTCTGCATTGTTTTTTTTTTTTTGCAGGGGGTCTAGCAGCTACCGTATTTTTCAGACTATAAGAAGCACCTAAATTTAGAAGAGGAAATCAACAAAAAAAGTTTTTGGCTTTCACGCACCCCACTTTCGGGCCTTTATTTGGGCCTTTTCCAGCCTTTTCTTGGCACATTTTCAAGGTTTTTTTGGCCTGTTTTTGAGGCTTTTTTCGGCCCATTTTTGAGGCATTTTTTGGCCCATTTTCGAGGCTTTTTTCAGCCCATTTTTAGGCTTTTTTTCAGCCCATTTTTGAGGCTATTTCAGCCCATTTTCAAGGCTTTTTGGCCCATTTTTGAGGTTTTTTTCAGCCTGTTTTGAGGCTTTTTTCAGCCCATTTTCAAGGCTTTTTTCGGCCCATTTTTGAGGCTTTTTTGGCCCATTTTTGAGGCTTTTTTCAGCCCATTTTCAAGGCTTTTTGGCCCATTTTTGAGGCTTTTTTCAGCCTGTTTTGAGGCTTTTTTCAGGCCATTTTTTCTGAAATGGCTCAAAAAAAAAAAAGGCTCAAAAATGGGCTGAAAAAAAGCCCTGAAAATATTCTGAAAAGAGCCCTGAAAAATGCCCCCCCCCAAAAAAAGGCCTAAAAATGGGGCGTGCAAAGGCAAAAAATAAAAATAAAAAAATGGTTGGCGGGTGGGCGGGGCTTCGGCAATATTCGGTCTATAAGATGCAAAGACATTCTCACCCCCTTTTGGGAGACAAAAAAGTGTCTTAGAGTCCAAAAAAATATGGTAACTGGAGAATTAGCTGGTGCCCCAAAGGTGCTTTTTCAAGAGGACTTTTTTTATTTATTTTATTTTATTTTGAATTTGTATACCGCCCTTCTCCCTGAGGACTCAGGGCGGTGAACAGCCAAGTAAAAACATCAAATACAAATATTAAAATACAATTAAAAGATATATATAAATTTGGCCCCATTAATTAAAAACGATAAACAAAACAATTAAAAACACTTAAAAAATTAGGCCAGCCCGGCTTGCTGGAAAAAAAAGGTTTTAAGGATTCTCCTTATCTCTGGGGGCAGCTGATTCCAGAGGGTGGGTGCCCCCACAGAGAAGGCCCTCCCCCTGGGGGTCACCAGCCTGCATTGTTTGGCTGATGGCACCCCGAGGAGGCCCTCTCTGTGGGAGCGCACGGGTCGATGGGAGGTCGTTGGTAGCAGCAGGCGGTCTCGGAGATAGCTAGGCCCTATGCCATGGAGCGCTTTAAAGGTGATAACCAACACCTTGAAGCGCACCCGGAAGACCACCAGGAGCCAGTGCAGCTCGCGCAGGAGCGGTGTTACATGGGAGTGCCATGCTGCTCCCGTCACTACCCGCGCTGCTGCGTTCTGGACCAGTTGGAGCCTCCGGGTGCTCTTCAAGGGGAGCCCCATGTAGAAAGCGTTGCAGTAGTCAAGGCGAGAGGTGATGAGGGCGTGAGTGACTGTGCACAGGGAATCCCGATCAAGAAAGGGCCGCAACTGGCGAATCAGGCGAACCTGACAAAAGGTCCCCCTGGTTACAGCCATCAGATGTTCCTCCAAGGACAGCTGCGTATCCAGGAGGACTCCCAGATTGCGAGCCCTCTCTGTGGGGGCCAAAGATTCGCCCCCAATAGTCAGTGATGGAGTCAACTGACTATATCGGGATGCCGGGAGCCACAGGCACTCAGTTTTGGACTTTCTGTTTTTTTTCTTGAAGACGTTTCGCTTCTCATCCAAGAAGCTTCTTCAGCTCTGGATGAGGAGCAAAACATCTTGAAGGAAAACCCAGAAAAGTCCAGTTGTCTCTTGAAAAAGCACCTTTAGGTGACGGAGAACCTCTACAGCTATGCAATTTGGGATGAGCACCCTTTGAATGGTGTGGGAGTAGGAATGGATTTCCAGAGGAAAAAGAACTGCAGACTACAGGAACCATTTGCACCACTCGGAGGACCCTGAGGACACAGATAAATCTCCAAGTGGCCTCAACGACCCTCTAAAAGGATGCAAATGACCAGCTGTCTGCAAGGAGTATCAATCCTTCCATTCCCCACCATCCAGTCAGAGCTGAAGAAGCTTCTTGGATGAGAAGTGAAACATCTTCAAAAGAAAAAAACCACGAAAGCCCAGTTGTCCCCTTAAGGGGAAAAAAGAACCCTTTTGGGACCTACCATTAACAATTTTGGGCTTGATTAATTCAACAGTGCAGAATCCATAACACAAGCTGAAGACGGTGCACAACACAGCCAGGCTGAGGAGGAGTTTCTGAATAGACGGAAAAATTAATCAGCATTGGCAAGAATCATTCAAGGGTTTTTTGGTCTTATTTAATAAAAATAAAATAAAAATAAATAAAATAAAATTTACAATAATTTTATCCTGCCCTGATACAAGTCCCCTGAACACATAGAAATTAAGAATCACCAACACGAATACAATGGGATTAAAACAGGCAAGTCCTCTACTTACGATCACAATTGGACCCCAAATTTCTGTTATTTATTTATTTCTTTATTTATTAGTTCGATTTCTATGCCGCCCTTCTCCGGAGACTCAGGGCGGCTTACAATGCGTTAAGCAATACCCTTCATCCTTTTGTATATACCTGCTTAGTAGGGCTTTCGGCCCCCTCTAAGTGGTGTTCTTTTTTTTATATACAAAGTCAGCTTATTGCCCCCACAATCCGGGTCCTCATTTTACCTACCTCGCAAGGATGGAAGGCTGAGTCAACCTTGAGCCTGGTGAGGTTTGAACTTGCAGGGGAAGGATATTGCAAAATCTCCATTCCCACCCCACTCCAGGGGAAGGATACTGCAAAATCCCCATTCCCTCCCCACTCCTGGGGGAAGGATATTGCAAAATCTCCATTCCCACCTCGTTCAGGGTCCAAGCCAGAGGTGGCATTTGCCGGTTCTCCGAACGACTCAAAATTTCCGCTACTGGTTCGTGAGAACCTGCTGGATTTCACCCCTGATTGAACAGCACTTGATGTTCCTAACTTCTGCAGTTGCGAAGCGGTCAACCTGAAACAAGAAAGAAAAGAATTCTCCTTACCATAGTCGTCTTTTTGGACTGCAGCATTGAGTATTAGCCAATAGTAACTGTGAGCTCTTATTTCCCCTGTGAGTATATATACTGTTGAGTATATGGTTGACCGCAACACTGATAAGAAGAAATCCTGTTCTAATGATTAACTGTTGTTTGTCCTGAGCAAACCTAAGACCTTTCACAGCTAATAGGCGAAGATTCTCCAGAACAGGGTTTATTAACTTTGGCACTTGAAGACAAATGGAAGAACAACTCCCAGAATTTCCTGGTCTTCAGGTTGAGGTTGAGATACGCAGTTCCAAAGATGACCCTTCCTTTGGTTCTCTCTGGGCCTCAGGAACTTCTGGCCATTTCCCCCCACTATTGATATCCTTTACAGGAAGAGTGTCAAACTTGATTTCATTGAGGGCCACATCAGGGTTGTTGGGGTTGACCTTGGGGGGGGGTGGCTGGGGGCAGGAGGGGGGCTTCAAAAATTTTAGCAAGGGGTTCTCTGCCTGGTTGTTGGGTGGGCATGGCCATGGTTGGCGTGGCCTAGTCAGCCTCCTGCACCCCGGTGGGTGAGGGGGTGTTTTTGCCCTCCCCGGGCACTGGAGGCTTTCTTTGAGCCTCCGAGAGGGTGAAAACAGCTTCCCCAGGCTCTGGAGGCCCTCTGGAAGCTCGCTTTTCGCTCTCCTCGAGCCTCCGCGTCAGTGGTGGGTTCCTCCTGGTTCGATCCGGTTCGGCCGAGCCGGTAGCGGTGACGATATGACGTCACCGAACCAGTTCTCACCCCCCCACCCTCCCAACCCCCACCCCCACGTTATTCTTACCTTTTATTTGGCCCCACCCCCAATCTATTGCTGCCTCCTGAGTCCTAGCTGATGACTAGAGGGAAAAAAACTGTTTAAACTCTTGCCACAGGGCTTCAAAGGGCCGCCCTACAGCTGATCAGTGTTAAAAGCAAACAAATGAGTTGGGTCGTAAGTGCGAGGACTGGTCGTAAGTGGGAGGACCTTCCAGAAATGACTCTGACTAGCTAGCCATGCCCACCTAGTCACATGATCTCCAAGCCACACCCACAAAATAAGCCACGTCCACAGAACCGGTAGTAAAAAAATTTAGAACCCACCCCTGCTCCGCGTGCGCCCTGCACTTACCAGCATCCAAAATGGGCCATGTGGGGACTACTGGGAAGGGCAGGACCTGGTGGGAGGGGCCAGCCAGCAGTGAGATTTGGGGGTTCTTCGAACTGCATGGAATCTTAGCTAGAGGTTCTCCCGAACCTCTGTGAACCGCCAGCAGGCCACCCCTGGCTGGGGGTGGGCGTGACTGAGGTGGGCATGACCAGCTTGATGTCACTTGTATCTAAGGCAGGACTTCCCTCCGACTCTCCCTCCTTCTCATTATAATTTCCTTCCTTCCTTCCTTCCTTCCTTCCTTCCTTCCTTCCTTCCTTCCTTCCTTTCTTCCTTCCTCCCTTCCTTTCTTCCTTCCTTCCTTCCTCCCTCCCTCCCTCTCTCTCCCTCCCTTCCCTCTTCATTCTCCTTCCTGCCCCTCTTTCCTTCTTTTTTCTTCCTTGTTCTCTTTCCACTTCCCTTCTTTTTTCTTTGCCTTTCCTCTTTGCCTTTCTCCTTTCCCGTCCCTTCTTGCATGCTCAAATGCAAAAAGGGAAAACATTTCTCCTTTTGTTTTCTTTTTTTTTACTTTGTTTTGCTAGCCCTCGGCCGGCAAAAACGGAGCCTGGGAGGGCTGTGTGCCATGGTGGCCTCCTGCAGCTCTCTGCCAGCGAAAACAGAGCCCAGGGAGTTAGTTTTGCTAGCCGAGGTCTGCAGGAGGCTGTCGTGGCCGAAAACGGAGCCTGGGAGAGCTCTGTTTTCACTAGCAGAAGCACCTGGGACAGTCCTTCACTGTTTCCAGGGTGGCCCCACGGGTCAGATCTAAGCACCCCATGGACCAAATCTGGGCCACGGGCCTTGAGTTTGTTTATTTATTTATTTATTTATTTATTTATTGAGATTTATATGCCGCCTTTCTCCCTAGGGACTCAAGGCAGCTTACAAAATGACAACTTCAATACAAATCACAATACAATACCAAATTAACATGAGTAACCCAATTAAAAAACGATTTAAAATTATACCAGTGTACCCCCAAACGGATCAGTTTAATTGGCGGAAGAGCCACGTCTTCAGCTCGTGACGGAAGGAAAGAAGGTCGGGGGCTGTCCTGAGCTCGGTGGGCAATCCATTCCAGAGGGTCGGGGCTCCCACAGAGAATGCTCTCCCCCTGGGGGTCGTCAGCCGACTCTGTGAGAGCGCACAGGACGATGGGAGAACGGCTGGAGATGGTCCTGCAAGTACCCTGGGCCTAAGCCATGAAGGGCTTTATAGGTGAGCACCAGCACCTTGAAACATATCCAGAGTGCCACCGGTAGCCAGTGAAGCTCACGCAGGAGAGGTGTTACACGGGAGTATCTAGACGCCCCCGTAACTACCCGCACGGCTGCATTTTGGACTAGCTGAAGCCTCCGGACACATCCCAAGGGCAGCCCCATGTAGAGGGTGTTACAGTAGTCCAACCTAGAGGTAACAAGGGCATGAGTGACCATGGCAAGGGCATACCGGTCTAGGAACGGGCGCAACTGGCGCACAAGATGGACCTGTGCGAAGGTCCTCCTGGTTATGGCCGTCAGATGGTCATCTAAAGACAGCCGAGAATCCAGGAGGACACCCAAGTTGCGGACCCTATCGGAGGGAGCAAGGGTTTCACCTCCGATCATTAAGGATGGAACCTCCAGATCCCGGGATGCCGGCATCCACAGCCACTCAGTCTTGGAAGTTTAACACCCTTGCTCTACAAAACAGCAAGAGTTTTGTAGCTAACCTACTTATGTGTGCCCAGTCTGATGTAAGCGGGTGTGAGTGAGAGGCAAACAGAGGGAATAAATACTTCAATTTTGGAACAAACGCTAAGAAGAACAACAAAAGGTGAGAACTGGCAAAGTTTGTTTGCTTTTCATGGGAAAATTGACGCAAGGCAAACTGTTGGACTCCATTCTACATTGAAGGGTGGGGGGAAAAACAGCTGTTAGGATCCGGGTAGCTCAGCTTATCATCTGACATCAACCTTTATTGCAGGAAAAGAGAAAATAACTAATTACAGGTTGAAAATACGTGTGCTGATGGGGCATACCTATTGGACTGCAGAAGTCTCTTTTTTTATACACACCTTCCTACCAAGAATGACCACCTCTCCAGGCCAGACCCAGAGTCTCCAGAATGGCTGCACCTTGTAGCTGGAGGGGTGCATTGCACAAGCCATGACTTCATAGCTGGAAGGTACATGCCAGGGGAAGGTTGCATACTGGGCCAGGAGGGAACTGTCACTGCACCACGTAGAAGGAACTACTGCGTAACTCATGGTTCTTAGGCCCACTCCTCTTCAACATCTTTGCAAATGATCTAGATGAGGGGATTGAAGGGCGATTCATCAGATTTGCAGATTTGCAAGAGCCTTGGTGGCGCAGCAGACTAAAGTGCTATTAAGTAGCACCAGCTGCCTGCAATTACTGCAAGTTCAAATCTCACCAGGCTCAAGGTTGACTCAGCCTTCCATCCTTCCGAGGTAGGTAAAATGAGGACCCGGATTGTGGGGGCAATAAGATGACTTTATATAAAAAAAAGAACACCGCTTGGGGGTGGGGGGCGAATGCCCTACTAAGCAGGTATATAGAAAAGTAGGAAGGCTATTGCTTAACGCATTGTAAGCCGCCCTGATTCTCTGGAGAAGGGTGGCATATAAATTGAACCAATAAATAAATAAATACAAAGCTGGAGGGAATTGCTAACGCTTTGGAAGACAGATTCAAGAGTCAGAAGGATCTTGACAGACTTGAGCATTGGCCCCTATCCAACAAGATGCAGTTCAGAAAAGTAAGGTCCTGCACTTAGGAAAAACCAAATGCACAGGTAGCAGGGCTTTTCATTCCAAAATAAATAAGTGAATGAATGAATGAATGAACGAACGAATCAATATATGAATCAATGAATCAATGAATAGCCCTACATGGCTCAGGGCCAGGCTATCTTCGAGACCTCCTTCTACCGCATAGCTCGCTGCGACTGGTAAAATCCCACAGAGTTGGTCTCCTCCGGATCCGGCCATGAATGGTGTGCATGGGCTTTTAATGTTTTTAAAATGTTTTATAATATTTTAAAATAATTTTCTATGTTCATTGTTTGCATTATTTTTGCTGTAAGCCGCCTAGAGTCCCTTGGGAGTTGGGCGGCATAGAAATGCGGTAAATGAAATTAAATCACTCAATCAATCAATCAAGATAGCAATAGCACATAGACTTATATACTGCTTCACAGGGCTTTAGTACTAGTGGTGAAATGTAAAGTTTGTTACTACTGGTTCTGTGGATATGGCTTGGTGGGGGGGGTGTAATGTGACTGGGTGGGTGTAGCCAACTTTTTTTTTTTTTTTTACTTTTAAAAGCATTTTTTTCTACAACCTCTTCGGCCAAAAAGGTTGCGGGAAAAAATGCTTTTAAAAGTCTCTGACAATCCCAGCTGAGCTGCGCGATCATCAGAGGCTTTTTTTTTAACCTTTAAAAGCATTTTTTCGGCCGAAGAGATTGTAGGAAAAAATGCTTTGAAAAGTAAAAAAAAAAAAAAAAAAAAAGCCTCTGATGATCGCGTGGCTCAGCTGGGCATGGGAGGGGGGGCGTGCAGGGATTTTTGGGTGATCCAATCCGAACCGGGAGCATTTCACCCCTGTTCACAGCCTTCTATAAACAGTTTACCAAGTTCAGCATTTTGCCCCCAACAATCTGGGTCCTTAGTCAGCAGAAGTAGCCTGCAATATTGTATTCTAACCACTGCACCACCACAGTTCAAATGAATGAATGAATGAATGAATGAATGCCAAAAGCAGCCCCTCCGCAAAAATGGCCCTGAATGGGGCAGGGTTTTTCATTTCAAAATCAATCAACCAACCAACCAACCAACCAACCAATCAATCAATCATCATCCATTATTCCAGTGGGTGCAGGGCCAAATTGCATGATCAAAGGCAGCATTTGTGGGCCCGATTCATTTCGTTTCAAAATGAATCCATTCATTTCCACGAGTGAATGAAACGAGCCCGTTCATTTTTCAAAATGAACGACCGAATCAATCAATCAATCAATCACAAGGAAGGTGAAGAGGTGTCAATCCTTTAGCTCTTCCCTCTCACTCCCTGGCCCTTTGGAATTCACCAGCGGTGGGTTGCACCCCCGGTTCAGACCGGTTCTATAGAACCGGTAATAAAACTGGCGGGAGGCTCCGCCCACCTACTCTGGCGTCATCAGGAAGCTTCCGTGCATGTGCAGAAGAGTGCACAGCCCCGTTCCAAACCGGTAGTAAAGTTAAGTAGAATCCACCCGTGGAATTCACCCCTTGCTTCTGGAGAAATTAATGTTTCTATTTACATTCACTGGAAAAATATCTTGACTTTCTTTGAGTGGCACCCAGTAGAGCTGCCTGATTTAAGTGATTAAGATATTGTGGCTGTAAATAGAGATTCTGTGTGACAAAGGAGATACCAATTAGGCACCGGAATGTCAATAACGGGCAAGAAAATAAATACATTTTTCTAACCAACAGGGTTATTGCAACTACATGACGTGTGATGGCTTCACATCCTCAACACACTTCAGTGGAGGATGAAAAGCGAGAAGTTTCCCACCCTCCATTAAAGGTACTCACAGGTTACCCCAACCATCTTTAATTAATTTAGTTATTTCTGAAACTTTTCTCTCACTTTCTGATAAATCACTCCGGCAATCTTGGTTTTTGACACTTCCAATTTAGTGGCTGGGAATGTGAAGAGCTTCAATCTCAGGCCATATTCAGGAACCGCCTGAAGCTACGTGTGCCTCATCAGGGCCAACATTTTGGCTTTTTTGGGAGGGGACTCTACCCTGCAGACACTGCAGAAAGAGGGGAAACTGGAGTGAAAATTGTATGTAAAACCGACATTCCTCTAAGTCATTTTGCGTATCGTATTTCAAAGTATAGGAATCACAGAACAAAACCTCCTTGGGATCTCAATATGGCAATAAAATCAGGTAGTTGGCCTTGCTTGAAGTAAACCGAGAGTAACTAAAAAGAGAACCAAGATTAATGAACAAGTATAAGAAGGAAAAAAGATTCTTATCATACCAATTGTTATCACTATAAAATTCATTCATTCATTCAACCTTATTATTATTGTTTTATTGGTTTGATTTATATGTTGCCCTTCTCCGGAGACTCAGGGCGGCTTACAATGCATTAAGCAATAGCCTTCATACTTTTGTATATACCTGCTTAGTAGGGTTTTTGGCCCCCTCTAAGCATTGTTCTATTTTATTTAAAGTCAGCTTATTGCCCCCACAATCTGGGTCCTCATTTTACCTACCTCGGAAGGATGGAAGGCTGAGTCAATCTTGAGCCTGGTGAGATTTGAACTTGCAGTAATTGCAGGCAGCTGGTGTTACTTAACAGCACTTTAGTCTGCTGCGCCACCAAGGCTCTTATTATTATTATTATTAGGCAACCTTGCTCTTATTATTAAATCTAGACTGCATAGAATTATCTTGACTCCCCTTCTCACTTTTAAATGCTGTCTCTGCCCTGAAAGAAATTTATTCTAGAAGATCCAGAAGCAAATAGAACTAAACAGTTCATTATGAGCTACAACGGCTCATGTTGTCTCTGTTTTGTGTAGTTGGTTGAGATCTTCAGGATAGATACCTTGTATTTACAGATTTATTGAAAGTTGATTTGCACGTGGAAAACATCTACAATAGGACATCTAATCTTCGGTCTATAGCTTTAATATATAGTGATAAACTAATGCCAAGGAATAATTTTCTAATCATAGTGATATTTTTGAACAAAGAAGCCATGTTAATATTTTTTTTAATAAAGTTTTTTTTTTAAATTTTTTAAGACAAACAAACATTGGGTACATCATTCTTTTCTTCCATGTGATATTTCGGTGTTCTCTTCAAAAATTTCTTCTCTTCTCTGTCTCTTCTGTCTTCAATCTCACCAAATCCATTACAAAGGTTTTCCATTAATATAATATTCTAATTACAAAAAATGTTATTTTTTTCTTCAATCGCTTTTAAAACTTATTTATATCTCTTTTCTAACCAATAGTAAAATTTATTCCATATCTTAAAATATTCCGAATCGTCTCTTTCCTTTATCATCATAGTTAATCTATTCATTTCTGCACAGTCTCATTTTTTTTTTTTTAAATTACTTCTCCCTCCGATGGTATATTCTCTACTTTCCAATTTTGTGCATAAATAATCCTTGCTGCTGTTATCACATGTATAATCAAATATGAAGCCAGGTTAATGTTGATTTAAGTATATGAATGCAGGAGATTTTCAGGGCACGAAATGATTGACTGAGATCCAGGAACTAGAATATTTGAATATTTATCAAAGTCATAGAATGAGCCAGACCCTTTTGGCGAAAGATCAAATCAGATCCTGGGTTTAATCCTTGAGGAGGTTTTCCTCATTGCATACATCCTGTCAATCCTGTTTTTTGTTTTTGGTAGTCCTTGAAAGCAATTTGCATACATCCAGGTTGTGAAAATGTCCACAATTCTGCCCACAGGGAAAATTTCCTGTTTTCCCATGCTGGTGAGTTGGGTAAATATAACTGGTTAAAAAAAAATAATGTTCCTTTAAGTAAACCGGTCCAGGAAACCCAGAGTTTCATAACTGGCCATGGCCAACCACTGGCTCCTTGATGTCAGCGTTTTGATGTTGGCATAGAGAGCAGAGAGAGAGAGAGAGAGAGAGATAGATAAGCTCTGAACTTCTGCCTGCTAAATCCCTTTGAAGTCGGGTTGTCGTGGAAATGAAGGGGGGGGAGACATTCCTGGGAAATGACGAGACAAGGAGTCTGAAGAATGACTTGGAAGATAGCCAATGAGAAGCAGAGATTTGGGGATCGGAAAGGGAGGGATTGGGGGGCAAAAGGTCAGTCTTGTCCGCACCGAGTCATGATCCGGTGGCTGTGCTCAATTAAAGAAAAGATTTCCTTAAAGATTGGCAGTTTGGAAATTCATTTATTTTGAGATAGCATCGAAGTCTGACACTTGACCTGGTGCTGCCATTCCAGGAGAATCCCCAGATTATGCATTGGGTCCCATCTGGGACAGTTCAACCCCATCCAAGAACCAGTCCATCTTGAGCGTTTCAGCCTATATAGACTTACTTTCTTGATGAACGTATCTTTTCTTTTATGTACACTGAGAGCATATGCACCAAGACAAATTCCTTGTGTGTCCAATCATCCTTGGCCAATATAAAAATTCTATTTTATTCTATTCCATTCTTCTTGCACAAGGCATGGCTTTTAGAGCTGGTATTCGCCCTCAATGTTGATAACATCAGTACCGATTAACAGATTAACAGAGTTGGAAGGGACCTTGTAGGTCATCTAGTCCAACCCTCTTTCCGCCCAAGCAGGAGACCCTACACCATCTCCGACAAATGGCAGTCCAGTCTCTTCTTGAAAGCCTCCAGGGATGAAGCTCCCATAACTTCCAAAGGCAACTTCTGTTCCATGGGTTGATTGTTCTCACTGTCAGGAAATTTCTCCTTATTTTCAGCTTGAATCTCTCCTTTCAGTACCTTTTCCCCAAAGGATAGCTCCTATGGATGCCTATATTATTTAGAACATAGAATAGTAGGATTGGAAGGAATAACAGAATAACCGAGAGTTGGAAATGATCTTGGAGGTTTTCCTTGTTTCCTTCTGTCTTTTTGTGCACCATCACTCTACTCTTTCTATGGGATGGAGGAGAGAACCATGAGGTTTTCCATCCAGTTCATTTTTGGAACCAAGAAACGAAAGAAAGAAAGAAAGAAAGAAAGAAAGAAAGAAAGAAAGAAAGAAAGAAAGAAAGAAAGAAAGAAAGAAAGAAAGAAAGAGAGAAAGAAAGAAAGAGAGAAAGAAAGAAAGAAAGTGAGAGAAAAAAAGAAAGAGAGAAAGAAAGAAAGAGAGAGAAAGAAAGAGAGAAAGAGAGAGAGAGAAAGAAAGGAAGGAAGGAAGGAAGGAAGGAAGGAAGGAAGGAAGGAAGGAAGGAAGGAAGGAAGAAAGAAGTGGCTACAATAAGTGGTTACTTTTTAGGAAGATTAGGGTTTTTTCTGTGACAAGAATATGGAACGTTTTTACATTTTTAAATATTTTATTGTACAACAGAATACAAAAAAACCCTCCAAGAAATAGACTGAGAACTTTAATACTTTAAGATCTAATATTAGAATCAAATCAGGAATTAATGAAACAACCAGACAACACAATAGGATTATTAATTGAATTCATAAGACTATAATAACAATGAACAAGAATGTTTTAACTAATCTAAAGCAGTACATTTATAGTAAAACAGAATCTTCTATTTGTAAACATTATCTTAAAAGATATTTCAGGTATCCAATATATTAAATTATAATCTATAAACAAAAAAAAAAAAATCCAAAATAAATACATTTCCTTTTAAAATTGCTCAGCAGCAACCACTGGCCATATGTGTAAAGTCTATTTTAAGCTTGTTTATTAAAATCAGGGATATCCCAGATGGGAGGATGAACTGGGAGCTCAAAAATTCAAGAGGATGGCCATAGCCAAATGAACAAGGACCCTTGGTATTAACACAGTGGGGCTGTGGCCAGGACTGGTCTGGGTAGCTGTGGCTTCCTGGACTGTGGCCAAAAGGGTGCAGGGCAGTCATGGGGCAGATTGGGGGCAGAGATGCGGGTGGGGTGAGTTGAGCCTTTTGAGGGTCAGGGACAGGCTAGGAGGGACCAAGCCTGGATTGCTTGGTTTGGGATGGGCACTTCCTTAACAACCTTTTATTCTCCGTGAAGGACCACAACCATGTTTGCTGGGATCGTTATTGCTATTGATATGGTCATGTGACATCTTGGTTTACAACCGCATCAGTCTCTCGATGACCGAAACTCCGACCCCAAATGTGGTCGCACGTTCCCAGCCTGCAACCTTCCAGATGGACAAGCCCAAGTGGACGTTCTCCAAGGACAGCCAAAGCTGGGATAACCGTAATAGAGGGAGATGTCCATTTCTTTCTCCCGCTCCTCAAAGATCTTGATCCTCCCCAGCGAAGTCCAGCAGGCTGCTTCCTCCCTCTCCATCTGGGCTTCTCGCTTCATCATCTCCCGAATGGGCCTTTGCTCGTCCGTGATGGGTTGCGAGACCTCCAGGTCGGGGGGCGGCATTCTCCAGGGTCTGAATGTGTCCCCTTTATACGGTGGCGATAAAGATGGACCTTTAGGCACTGGGACTTTGGCTGGTGCTGCAATATTGCCGGAGCGCCCAACATTTGGTCTTAAGCCAGCTGCCTTCGAGCCCAGACTGGTGGTTTTCCCGGCAGCTGCAGCCGGGGTTCTCCAGTCTCTGCTGCGTGGAAATCCGGAACCCCAGGTCTTTGGGGCAGGTGGGATCGTGGCAGGGGGCACCTGCTTCCCCAGGGACTTTGGGTGCTGAGTTGGCACAGGGATTAATGACCGTTTTTGCCAAGGCTGTGATTGTGGCTTAGGCAGATGATGGGGTGACGGTTTGGACGGAGGGTGTGAAGGTAATTTTGACATGGAGGCTGCTGGTGGCTTGCATTGGAGATGCAGCTGGGAGGCTGGGAGGAAGTGCAGTGGTGGCTTGGGTGCAGTGGTCAGAGGCTGGGAAGATGGATAAGATGCTGGTTTAGGCAAAAGGTTGGCCTCCGTGATAAGATGGTTTGGAACCGGTGGAACGGAATGGCCTTTCTTGCTTGGCAGAGTTGGAACGGTCTGCTTGCCCAGTGGGTGAAAAACTTGTACGGACTCCATCAGTTTGAAAGCCAGGTTAGTCTTGGGGGTTGGCTTTGGGGCTCCTTCCGCTTCTCTTTTGGGGCAGCACTTCTTGCTTTTGGTGCCGCACAGGCTCACGGTTTTCCTTGCTTCCTGCTTGTCTTGGCTTCTAGGCTGACTCTTCTCCACGGCGCAAGAGGCATGGCCCGTCTTGGAGTCTTTGGAAGAAGAAGAGTCACCTTCTTCAGCTGGCTGCTCTGGAAGGAGCTCAGGAAGCATGACCTTTGGCTCTTCAGGTCCAGTCAGAAGTTCAGGAGGCATCTTTGCCTGGGTGAGATCTTGAGCCTCCAGGACACAAGGGGCGATTTTGGATTTCGAGGCATCTGCTGCCCCCTTTGCAGAGATATGTTTGCAAGGTTTGTTTCTCTGCGGCCCTTTTGCCCTGGCCTTAGATGGCATTTGATGCTGAGTTTTCTCCTCCTCTTTGGTTTTTTTTGCTGGAGGCTCTTCTTCAATCCAAGGGATCTTCCTTTTCCCTTTCCCTTTTGATGAGGTCTGGAACTGACCACCATCTGGAAGGGAGAGAAGAAAAAGACTGTTCGGTGTCAGGAAACTCAATCAGGAGTTTAACCCTGCCAAGTGAGGTCCTTCATGTTCTTCCAGAAGGAGGAGATGCATGGCCCTACTCCTGCCCATTCTGAACCCACCTCTCTGAATCTACCTTCAGTTGGTGGACTGTCCTCCCATCTGCAATGCTTTGGCACTCACCATTCAGCCCAAAATTTTTGCTAGGGTCTGGCTCAGATGCTTCTTGGTCTCGAGAGGCCTGTGGGACCTCAGTCTTCAGACTGGCACCTGACGGGTGTCCTCCCAGATCTTGGTCCACTGAAAGAAAGATGTCAAGAGGTGATTCTTCAAGCAAGGATGCTCTACCATACTATCTCACAGCTATGGATTCCTTCCTAAACCTTGAAGACCAGGATGTCGTACAAAGGCTAACAAGGATCAATACTTGCAGGTAATATCTGGTACCAAGTATATTTAGCACTCACCTTCCAACACTGGAAGGAGGTGAGGAATGTCCTCCAAATCGTAGTGTAACGATGAAGAAGGAGCCAAAGGTGAGCCCACAAACTGATGGAGGCTACTTCTTGGCTGATCAAGAGATCCCGGAAGATGGTAAGTCTGGGCCTTCTGTGGTTCCTCTTCAGGGGCTCTGATCTCTGAAAGAGTTAAGAAGAGAAACTGAGCAAGAGAGGTAGACACTGTACTATCCGAGCTGATTCTGCCTTGGTGGCTCAATCTGCCTGTGACTCCTACCAAGTTTTCCTTCACAGCTCTATGGAAGTGGATGAAGAGGCAGAAGAGGATGGAGACAGCTCTTGACTGAGGCCTGTGCCTACCAAGCAGCTGGTCCTGTTTCATAAATTAACTCAAGAAACATATATTCAAACATCTTCAAGAAACATCTCTTATTCTAGCTCTAACCTTTCTTGAAGACCTCCAGCATTGGTGGCACAGGCTTCCAACATCTGTGGCTGGGTTTAAAGTATGGCGCTGTGGGAATGAGAGCCAAAATTCCAGAGTTGCACAAGTAGCTCTCACCTTGCAAAGAGGCTGGTTGGCTGGTAGGATGTTCGAGCGGCCACCTCTGTCCGAGTTGAAGGCCCACGTCGGAGGTGGCCTGTGCCTCTGAATGACCTGAAAGCCGATGTTGGGGATAGGAGGGTCTGGGGATCTTCTGTATGGTGCCAGGGCTAGGAAGAGTTTGATATTGAGGTGGCAGAGGCGCGTAGAAAGGCTGAGGAAAGGTAGAGACGGGAGGGTTACAGGGTGTCAGATTGGCTAGCTGCAGTTGCTCCCCATGGATGGCTTGGAGGTGCGACACTCCCGGAGGCACAAAACTTTGTAGGCTGGCGTTGCCTGCGAGCAAGTGAGCAGGCAGATGGGAGAAAGGAGGCTGGATCCAAAGGTTGCTCAGAACCGGTGCTGCCATTCCAGAGAGATTAGGAAGGTTGTTTCCTAGAGCAGGTATGGCTATTAGTATTGGGCAACCTGGAGTCGGAAGGCTCAGGTTTTCTGGAGTCTCTGTGTTACGCACCTGATCTGTAAAACACACATCAAAAGAAGAACAGAAGTCAGAAACCCTGTTTCGACCAGAGAACATCTGGAGTCCTGAATTGGATCTAAGTTTTCATAGTCTCCCAGGTGGGGCTAAACACCTATTCCTCCCCCAGGCACAAAGCCATTCTCCCCTGCACACCTGACCCAGGAGGAAAGGGAAAGAGATATTAGTGGGTAAGAAAGGAGCATTTTCCTTCCTTTTACAACGTCCTTGGAAGCAGACGGGGAGGCTGAGGGCATCGTGTGGTTTAGCCCTCAGTCCCATCCTGAGAGGTTTGAGAGATGTAGCCCTGCCTACACCCTGCTGACCTTTGGCTCCTTCCAAAGAAAAATACATGGGGACTCAAAATAGGGACCCTCCAAGGAATAGATAGATATTCCTGCTAACCTTGAAAATCCACAGAGAAATCACCCAAGGCAGTTCCTTGCCAAATATTTCGTTTCCTGTTTTGTGATGCCTGTTTTGTTTTCTCCCTCTGTTCCATGAGTCCCCCTGCTAAACGTTTGATGTGACGAGGAAATAGGATTAAAAAAACTGTTTCTATCAAAAACTACATTGGGAAATATTCATTGGAAGTGGATGTGAAACTCCACTGAATAGAGGGCCAAATATATGACCACAATCCAAGAAAAAGATGTCAAGAATTTCCCAAAATTGGATTGAGAGATGGATCACCCCACTGATTTTTTTCTGACTTACTTTCTATTTCTATTTCCTTCCCTTGGATAGCCCATCCCCAAACCTCCTCCTTTCCCCAGCTGTGCTGTGTGTGTAATGCCATATTTGCCTCTCAATGAGATTTCTGGAGGAACAAGGGATCCCTTCCAAGAGTGAGATGGCCCAATTCCTACCTGCCATCAGGGGGAAAAGATTATATGGTAGAGAAGGATGTTGCCTCTAACCTGCCAGCATCCGGTAAAGAGTGGTCAGTACAAGTGGAATCATTTAAAAGTGTTTACTCCTGTCCCTACGGTAACCCTGGACATTCTGAGATGCAAAGAGAATTCTCAGAGTAGAATCTGATGATGAAACGTGATGTCACTGCGGAAGGCAAGGAGCGCATCAGTGATGGCTATCGAGCTAAGACTGGGAGGAAGGAAAACATTCAGTCCTTCTCCTGACCACTCACCTTCCCTGGTAGCCCATCGTCACTTTCAAAGATGTGGGAAATAGCTTTCATTTGGCCAGTAGATGACTTCTTTATGCCTTCAGCTAGCCTGAGGGGCTTAAGGGGTTAAAGCCCTTGATGGTTTGGTGATTGTGATGCTGCCCTACATTTCAGGACCATCACAGGAAAACATGGGTTGGTAAATTGTTTAGTTTGAAAGAGCCATCCCTATGTGCTGCAGATCTTTGGATGTTGGCAATATCCAAAGCCTTGCTAGATGGCCTTCCATCCACCTGGGCCCAAGAGAGGGACGTTATGTGGCTTTTAGACTTAGGATCTGACTTTTCAGAGGGCGTGAAATCACCGCAGGCTTTGAGCATCTTCTTTCTTTGTCATTTGCCAGTTATTTTACTGTCTGCATTCTGTCTACATTGGGAATTTAGTTGGAGGGTAGGTGGGATTTTCTTTTTGCAATCATAGGTTTCATTCTTTGGATTTCTGTTCCAGTTTTTGGTTTTACATTATACACTGTCGAGAGTCATTGCTGAGAGATGGGCAGCCATAGGAATAAGATGGATGGAGAGAGAGTGAGAGGAAGAGAGAGAATCTCCATATATCTCTATATCTATCTCTGTCTCTGTCTCTCTCTGTCTCTCGCTCTCTCTCCATCTCTCTCTCTCTCTCTCTCCATCACTATCTATCTATCTATCTCTATCTCTATCTCTATCTCTATCTCTATCTCTCTGTCCGTTCTTTAGAATAGAATAGAATAGAATAGAATAGAATAACAGAATAGAATAGAATAGAATAACAGAATAGAATAGAATAGAATAGAATAATAGAATAGAATAGAATAGAATAGAATAGAATAACAGAATAGAATAGAATAGAATAGAATAGAATAGAATAGAATAGAATAGAATAACAGAATAGAATAGAATAGAATAGAATAGAATAGAATAGAATAGAATAGAATAGAACAGAATAGAATAGAATAACAGAGTTGGAAGGGACCTTGGAGATGTTCTAGTCCAACCCCCTGCTTAGGCAGGAAACCCTATACCACTTCAGACAAATGGTTCTCTCTCTCTCACTCTCACTCTCTCTCTCTCTCCCTCCCTCCCTCCCTCCCTCCCTCCCTCCCTCCCTCTCTCTCTCTCCCAGATGAATTCCAGTATGGAATATCTTTTTGGTTCTTCTCCATTGAGTCCTTTTTGGGGGGTCTACGATGATCTGAAAGGCTAGGAGATTCTACCCAAGAACGCAATGAAGTTTTGGGGTTCAGATGGCCCCCACCGTCTCTTCAGGGTAGAAAGAAAGAGAGTCCTTTTCCTCACAATGAAAAATAGAATAGAATAGAATAGAATAGAATAACAGAATAGAATAGAATAGAATAACAGAATAGAATAGAATAGAATAGAATAGAATAGAATAGAATAGAATAGAATAGAATAGAATAGAATAGAATAACAGAGTTGGAAGGGACCTTGGAGATGTTCTAGTCCAACCCCCTGCTTAGGCAGGAAACCCTATACCACTTCAGACAAATGGTTCTCTCTCTCTCACTCTCACTCTCTCTCTCTCTCCCTCCCTCCCTCCCTCCCTCCCTCCCTCCCTCTCTCTCTCTCCCAGATGAATTCCAGTATGGAATATCTTTTTGGTTCTTCTCCATTGAGTCCTTTTTGGGGGGTCTACGATGATCTGAAAGGCTAGGAGATTCTACCCAAGAACGCAATGAAGTTTTGGGGTTCAGATGGCCCCCACCGTCTCTTCAGGGTAGAAAGAAAGAGAGTCCTTTTCCTCACAATGAAAAATAGAATAGAATAGAATAGAATAGAATAACAGAATAGAATAGAATAGAATAACAGAATAGAATAGAATAGAATAGAATAGAATAGAATAGAATAGAATAGAATAGAATAGAATAGAATAACAGAGTTGGAAGGGACCTTGGAGATGTTCTAGTCCAACCCCCTGCTTAGGCAGGAAACCCCACACCACTTCAGACAAACATCTTCTCGAAAACTTCGAGTGTTGGAGCATTCACAACTTCTGGAGGCAAGTTGTTCCACTGATTAATTTGTGAGAGGTGGTAGTATGGGAGGGTTTATCCTAAAGTCCACCACCATTTCTACAGTTTTGAGTGTGTTCAGTTCCAGATTGTTCCGGTCGCACCACGAGGCTAGCTGTTCAACCTCCCGTCTGTATGCGGATTATAAACGAGATAATATATTTTAAAGTGGAAAAAAGTTGACCGCCAAAGTGGAAAATATATATGCTTCGTAAGTGTTACTGGTTCAGCAATAGAGACTATTTGTCTTCGTTTCCAGTCTTAAGGAACTGAGCATCAAATTTATTTTTCTTTTTAATGTTTCTTTATTGCTTTCATACTCCATTAACATTTAGGAAGTAAGAAATGCCCATAAGACACAGTTTCATCGTGTTCCCGGACTGATGTTCAAAAGGTACAGTGGCATTAAAACAAAACAATAAGCTAGCCCTCGTTTGAGGTGCTCTAATATTAGAAGATTTATGGGACAGAGATGTGGAGCTTAGCAGAAAGACAAGAGGGAAAATTGAAGGAAGTCTATGGTACAACTGCAGGAGGCTTTGTATTTTCACAATGTTCACATATTTTATTCATATTTTCAGCATGAAAATAGTTCTTTGGTTGGATGTTTAATATTGTTCTGATGCTTCTCAGGAATAAGTATTTCTATATCTAGAAATACTCATTCCTATCTACCCTTGATATTGCATTAATATTGCAATATAGAGTTGAATTCAATATAGTTACTGCTCTGGGATAGAAGCTATTTTTCAGCCTATCTGTCCTTGTTTTTATTGTCCTGTACCGTCTGCCAGATGGTAATAGTTTAAAAAAAAAAAGGGTGCCCGGGATGAGATGGATCTTATAGGATATTTTGAACATTCTTAAGGCAGCGGGAGCTATCAAGCTCTTCCAAGGAGGGGAGAGGGCAGCCAATGATCCTCTGGGCAATGATGTTGACCCTTTGGACCACTGTCCTATTGGTCACTTTGCAATTAGCAAACCATGCACAGGTGCAGTAAGAACCTCTGCATCTTGAGTGGTTACAGGTGTGTGTGTGTCTGTGTGTCAAAACCAGCAGGATGGCAATTGTAACCTTGCACCCCCCACTTGGGTCATCATCATCGACCCATAATGTACATGTCAAAATGGGGATGCCCGTTTAAAATACTGTTTTATTAGTCTTCAGCTCTGGATTGTACCGTACAATTGTGTTGTATTTGGTTCATCACAGTCGGTGACTGTGGGGTTGTTTTCAGCACAGTTGAATGGTCTTCTCTTCTGTACAGGAAATGAAATTTGAAGGTTCCTTATGACCCCCTTGATTTTTCATGCAAGGATTTGTTCCGTAATTTGAACCAATTAATGAACCAAACTCTCTAGTCTCCAAGTATATCTCTTGTTCCAATCTCCACATGCATTTTTAGTTTGTTCCGTGTGAATAATAATGGATTGAAGAACATCATTGTGTCCATTCCACCATTTCCATGACATTATAAACCAATATCAAGTTGTTAATTAATATCAAGGAAAGACAAAAAAAAAAAAAGACTAAGATGGTTATGTGAAAGGTTTATTCAGGTTCATTCACATGTTAAGAGATTTAATCAGAATAACAGTGCATGGATGATGGTAGGTGTACCATTCTCTTGCATTTTAGAGGCGCATCTGAAGCACTACCGAACCTTAAATCAAAGAAATACAAAAGAAGAAGAAAAAGTTAGGGTCAGTTCTTGGCATGGAGAAATATCAAGATTGAAAATACATTTTGAGTATCCCTGTGTTTGATTACAGCCAGGATTATGAGTTTCTTGGAGACCTGCAACCAGGCCCAGCAGGTTAAACGAAATGACAAGACAGCTGTTTCCCAGCCCTGAGAGTCCAGGAGAGCTCAACCCTTCCAAAACTGAGTGGCTGTGGTTCCCGGCATCCCGATATAGTCAGTTGACTCCATCACTGACTATTGGGGGCGAGTCTTTGGCCCCCACAGAGAGGGCTCGCAATCTGGGAGTCCTCCTGGATACGCAGCTGTCCTTGGAGGAACATCTGACGGCTGTAACCAGGGGGACCTTTTGTCAGGTTCGCCTGATCCGCCAGTTGCGGCCCTTTCTTGATCGGGATTCCCTGTGCACAGTCACTCACGCCCTCGTCACCTCTCGCCTTGACTACTGCAACGCTCTCTACATGGGGCTCCCCTTGAAGAGTACCCGGAGGCTCCAACTGGTCCAGAACGCAGCAGCGCGGGTAGTGACGGGAGCAGCATGGCGCTCCCATGTAACACCGCTCCTGCGCGAGCTGCACTGGCTCCCGGTGGTCTTCCGGGTGCGCTTCAAGGTGTTGGTTATCACCTTTAAAGCGCTACATGGCATAGGGCCTAGCTATCTTCGAGACCGCCTGCTGCCACCGACGACCTCCCATCGACCCGTGCGCTCCCACAGAGAGGGCCTTCTCGGGGTGCCATCAGCCAATCAATGCAGGCTGGTGACCCCCAGGGGGAGGGCCTTCTCTGTGGGGGCACCTACCCTCTGGAATCAATTGCCCCCAGAGATAAGGAGAATCCATGACCTCAGTGCCTTCCGCCCGTGCCCTTAAAACCTTCTTTTTCCAGCAAGCCAGGCTGGCCTAATTCTTTTTAAGTGTTTTTAATTGTTTTGTTTATCGTTTTAATTAATGGGGTCAAATCTATATATATATATTAACTGTATTTTAATATTTGTGTTTGATGTTTTTATTTGGCTGTTCACCGCCCTGAGTCCTCAGGGAGAAGGGCGGTATACAAATTCAAAATAAAATAAAAAAAATAAAATAAATAAATAGGTATCACTTCAGTATGAAGTTAACAGTGTCCGCGCATATAGTCCTGATGGACACATGACCATGGGAGTGTATTTGGGTAATGCGGGCACCCCTGGCTAAGAAATGCACATGACTGAACATGGGAAACCTTTATTTTAATCTTTATGAGTGTTCATGGAGTCTGCTATCTCAAATGCCTAAAGTCGTTCCATGAGAAATAAATAAATAAATAAATAAATAAATAAATAAATGAATGAATGAAAGAAAGAAAGAAAGAAAGAAAGAAAGAAAGAAAGAAAGAAAGAAAGAAAGAAAGAAACTGAACATTTCTGGCTTAATTTAAGAGAAATCACGAGCAAAGTCGTGTATCCAATAGCCGCCAGGAAGATCTTCCTACCTCTGGTAGCAGTACATCCCATAAATATGGCACACGCATCTGTGGCAATTAACTCAACTTAGATTTGGCTAAGCTTTGAGCTATACGAAGGCATGGAAGGTCATCCCCTTCAAAGTAAGGAAAAAGACTCCAATTAAACCTGCATCTTGGACAAACATTGGTCTGAAATGATATCGGGCCTGCTGCCTGAGCAGGGGGTTGGACTAGAAGACCTCCAAGGTCCCATCCAACTCTATGATTTTGTCATTCTGCCCAGCCAAATTGCCAAATTGTACCAGGAAGTCAACTGGAACACTTGGGGGCTTCTGTGACAAATCCACTGTTGGACAAATGTGGCAAGGGTGGAAAACACTCCCGAGTGTATTTCCAGCAATTAATTGATGGGATAAGGAGGATGTCAAGTTTCGATGTCATCTCAAATAAATTGCACTCCCAAACAATTAATCTTTGCTGAAATATTCCATTTATTCAGTACGACAGATCTGGCCCCGACTTCGTCGTAGCCGATACTAACCCTCTGACCCCCAAACCCTTCCCTTTCCGTTCCCCAATTCTCATCTTCTCATTGGCCATCTTCCAAGTCAGTCTCCCCAGCTTCTGACCTCAGCCCACAGGAATGTCTCCCCTCCCATCCCATCTCCGAGGGGATATTATCTACAGAGAAATAAGTAGGTGAAAAGTCAAGCCTCGTCTTTTTATGGCAGCATCAGAATGCTGACAGAGGAAAGGAAGGCTAGAGATCAGAGGTGGGATTCAAACATTTTTAGTACTGGTTCTTTGGGCATGTCCTGGTGGGTGTGGCATGGCTTGGTGGGTGTGTCTTGATGGGCGTGGCAGGGGAAGGATACTGCAAAATCCCCATTTCCTCCCAATCAGCTGGGACTCAGGAGGCAGAGAATAGATGGGGGCGGGATTAGTCAGAGGTGGTATTTACCGGTTCTCCAAACTACCCAAAATTTCCGCTACTGGTTCTGCAGAACTGGTCAGAACCTGCTGAATACCACCTCTGCCACAGAATAATATTTTTGGTATCCTGAGTCTTCAGAAACTCCTTTACCAGCTTTCTGCAAGAAGTAGAATATTTGCTCAGATAAAGAAAGAACAATTACTTTTGTAATTGAAGTCATTAAACGTTTTCTTTGGAATGGCCCCTGGACACATAGCCAGCATGAAAAAGAAGGCAATCAGGATGAAGAAAACTTTCTAAGAAAGTAGAAAAAGAAAAAAAAATACAATCAGTGACCAGTGAAGTCATGTCCAGTCACAAAACTCGTGGACTCAAAGGCTATTTCTCCTGCCTTCTTCTTTTTATCTCTCTTTTACCCCATTTCTTTATTTTCTAAATTGCCACAATGCAAAGTGGGAAGCCAAAGTGGAAATCATTAAAGCAGTTGAAATTTATCATCATCATCATCATCATCATCATCATCATCATCATCATCATTATTATTATTATTATTATTGGTATTCAGCAATGTCTTTTCTCCTGAATGTTCTAGTGGGAGTTTTGTGAAGCCATAAAAAAAATAATATAATTTTAATGCTCCTTCCTTCTTTCTTTCCTTCCTTCCTTCCTTCCTTCCTTCCTTTTTTCCTTTTTTCCTTCCTTTCTTTCTTCCTCCTTCCTTCCTTCCTTCCTTCCTTCCTTCCTTCCTTCCTTCCTTCCTTCCTTCCTTCCTTCCTTCCTTCCTAAAAAGGGCAATCCCGAATCTATATGACTGACTTGATTTATCCCCCATACAAAAAACGGTGTTTGTTCATTTGTGTATCTACTGTTAATCCTGCTAAATAGCTAGAAAATAAAATCTGTCTGAGTCCTTGCCCACAAATTACATCAGCAATGCCTGGATTTTACACTCAAAGTGCAATTAATTAGTTTTTCCAAATGCTCTTTTTCTACTATCTCTCTTTCGATGTTCTAAAGCCGCATCTGATTGCATTTAAGGCTCCATTAATATTTATTCATGGGACACGGTGGCTAAGATGCTGAGCTTGTCGATCGAAAGGTTCGGCAGTTCGGCGGTTCGTATCCCTAGTGCCGCGTAACGGGGTGAGCTCCCGTGACTTGTCCCAGCTTCTGCCAACCTAGCAGTTTGAAAGCAGGTAAAAAATGCAAGTAGAAAAATAGGGACCACCTTTGGTGGGAAGGGAACAGCGTTCTGTGCGCCTTTGGCATTGAGTCATGCCGGCCACATGACCACGGAGACGTCTTCATACAGCGCTGGCTCCTCGGCTTTGAAACGGAGATGAGCACCGCCCCCTAGAGTCGGGAACAACTAGCACATATGTGCGAGGGAAACCTTTACCTTTACCTAATATTTATCCATGTATTTTTATTTTCAGCTTTGTTTCATCCCAATAATATCTAGAAAGCTGCCTCATATTATTCATCTCATTCCTACAGACATTCTCTTCTTACACCCAAGTCAGATCAAGCTCTCGCTGCAAAGGACAGCAAACAATTTTCCTTACCATCTTGGATTTGGGAAACAATGGAGGAAACTCTTAGTAGGAGGAAGGACCAGGAGTAGCAGCTCTCTCTGAGGCCAGTAAGGAACTTGCTCCTCCGATTTATATGGAAGGAGAAGGCAGCAGTGTAAAAGGGGAGATTACCTCCTGTGCAATTATTAACCATTTTCTGGGTGCAAGTTGTGCCGAAATAGGCACCGCCACAAGGAAAAGACCTGCTTTATACTCCATTGGTCTCTGTTTTATAGATACAATCAAGGGGAACCATTTCATTAACTTCAGAACAACATGGTAAGAAAAACACCAAATTATGGAGAAATTAAAAGCCTCCAGCAGAATGAGAGGACTGGAAACAGCCAGATGTCCATCTTCCTCCCCGCCTTCCCCCAAGATGCCCCCTACCCATTTTAAGGATTGGAGACCACCTGGAAATCGGCTGTCCTACACGAAGAAGTGGGACTTACTCTCACGCTTTTCCCAGACACTCCCAAGCTACAATCAAGCTTTTTAGAGCCGGTTATTCAATTCAAACATTATTATTCCAGTCGAAAACCGGCAGAGTTAAAAATACTCAAGGGGCACCTAGTTACAAATTCTAGAATAAAATAGTGACAAAGAAGAGATAAAATCTACTTTGAAATCAGAATCTGGCAACCTTTCCTTGCTTTCCTTCAATCCGTAGCATGTATGATGACACCCCCAATATTTAAAGGTGGCCAAATGCAGGTTAATGATATTTCTTCCTCCAGTTTTAAAATCATGCTCCTCTTCTTCCAATTCAGATTCCCTCTTTATATATTCAGCATATAGCTTCAATAAATGAGAAAATATATTTTAAAGTGTTCCAGCTGAAGCTTTGACCATTTCCAACAATAAAAATAAAAGCACCACTTGATTAAACTCAATGTATCCCCATCAATATGTATGTGTATACTACAGGCCTATTTCTATCTCTCTATTTCTATTGTGATTGTTAAGGTCACATTATATGTTCATATGCATGTTCATGGTTTTACTTTTTAATGTTCTAAGCTTGGATAGCTCAGCAGACTAATGCATTGTAATTTAACTCCAGCTGTCTGCAATTAGTAAGTTCGAATCTCGCCAGGCTCAAGGTTGACTCAGCCTTCCATCCTTTCTAAGGTAGGTAAATTGAGGACCCAGTTTGTGGGGGCAATAAGATGACTTTGTATAAATATACAAAAGGATGAAGGCTATTGCTTAACATATTGTAAGCCGCCCTGAGTCTCCGGAGAAGGGCGGCATATAAATCAGATTAAAAAAAAAAAAAAGCCACTAGAGACACATCCCAAAATGGTGCAAATGCAGCCATGTAGGCAGATATGTCTACATCAAGTTCGGTGCATGTTATGTTCCCTCCTTTTATTCCTAGAACTTCAACTTTCCTTTATTGTCATTGCACCTCAAACAACAAAATTGAATACCACCTTCAGTGTACCTATACATAAGGAAATCTATAAAATTAAAACACAAACGCACATCCTTCACATTCTATACAATTGAATTAAAAACCCCTGATGTTGCATTAATATTGCAATATAGAGTCGAATTCAATATAGTTACTGCTCTGGGATAGAAGCTATTTTTCAGCCTATCTGTCCTTGTTTTTATTGTCCTGTACCGTCTGCCAGATGGTAATAGTTAAAAAAAAAAAGGTGCCCGGGATGAGATGGATCTTTTAGGATATTTTGAACATTCTTAAGGCAGCGGGAGCTATCAAGCTCTTCCAAGGAGGGGAGAGGGCAGCCAATGATCCTCTGGGCAATGTCATTGACCCTCCGGAGCACTGTCCTATCAGCCACTTTGCAATTAGCAAACTATGCACAGGTGCAGTAAGAACCTCTGCATCTTGAGTGTTTGTGTGTCTGTGTGTGTCTCTGTGTGTCCATGTGTGTCAAAACCTGCAGGATGGCAATTGTAACCTTGCACCCACCACTTTGTTCATCGTCATCGACCCATAATGTACATGTCAAAGTGGGGATGCCTGTTCAAAATGCTGGCTGATTTATCATAATTTTCAGCTCTGGATTGTACTGTACAATTGTGTTGTATTTGGTTCATCACAGTCGGTGACTGTGGGGTTGTTTTCAGCACAGTTGAATGGTCTTCTCTTCTGTACAGGAAATGAAGTTTGAAGGTTCTTTATGACCCCCTTGATTTTTCATGCGAGGATTTGTTCTGTAATTTAAACCAATTAATGAACCAAACTCTCTAGTCCCTAAGTATATCTCTTGTTCCAATCTCCATGTGCATTTTTAGGTTGTTCCGTGTGAATAATAATAGATTGAAGAACGTCATTGTGTCATCTCCCGTTCCACCATTTCCATGACATTATAAACCAATATCAAGATGT
The DNA here is from genome assembly GCA_022577455.1 of Arizona elegans. Lineage (NCBI taxonomy): Eukaryota > Metazoa > Chordata > Lepidosauria > Squamata > Colubridae > Arizona > Arizona elegans. The sequence goes on along the minus strand of JAKOOJ010000058.1, from coordinate 268,435 downwards.
TAATTAATATCCAGGAAAGGCAAGAAAAAAAAGACTAAGATGGTTATGTGAAAGGTTTATTCAGATTCATTCACATGTTAAGAGATTTATTCAGAATAACAGTGCATGGATGATGGTAGGTGTACCATTCTCTTGCATTTTAGAGGCGCATCTGAAGCACTACCGAACCTTAAATCAAAGAAATACAAAAGAAGAAGAAAAAGTTAGGGTCAGTTCTTGGCCTGGAGAAATCTCAAGATTGAAAATACATTTTGAGTATCCCTGTGTTTGATTGCAGCCAGGATTATGAGTTTCTTGGAGACCTGCAACCAGGCCCAGCAGGATAAACGAAATGACAGGCCAGCTGTTTCCCAGCCCTGAGAGTCCAGGAGAAAGGAAGGAAGACAGGGAGAAATCCTTCTCCTTGCCAACCTCAGTTTCTCCACTCCCTTCTGCACCCAACAATCCTAGGATTTCACCTAATACTATTTGTTCAACATTAGAGAGATAAACAAGGGGCTGAACTTCTCAATGCCCTCAAAATTTAATATCATTACCCAGAGAGGAACAGATGATATAGTCACCAAGATTAGCTATGGAGGACTATCATGAACTACAGTTATCATTCACTAAAACACTTAGGCAGAATGTTTCTGCAAATGTATATGTGTGCATTAGGGGTGTGATGGCTCAGCAGTTAAAGACCCCTGAGTTTACCAGTTGGAAAGCTGACAGAATAGGTTCGAGATCCGAGTGCTGCAGGATGGGGTGAGCTCATGTTACTTGCCCCAGCTCCTGGCCACTTAGCATTTCAAAGGCAAGTGAATGTGAGTAGATAAATAGGTATCACTTCAGTATGAAGTTAACAGTGTCCATGCATATAGTCATGATGGCCACATGACCATGGGAGTGTATTTGGGTAATGCGGGCACCCCTGGCTAAGAAATGCACATGACTAAACATGGGAAACCTTTATTTTAATCTTTATGGGTGTGCATAGAGTCTTCTATCTCAAACCATCTAAAGTCACTCCATGAGAAAGAAAGAAAGAAAGAAAGAAAGAAAGAAAGAAAGAAAGAAAGAAAGAAAGAAAGAAAGAAAGAAAGAAAGAAACTCACTGAACAGCTTAATTTAAGAGAAATCACGAGCAAAGTCGTGTATCCAATAGCTGCCGGGAAGATCATCCTACCTCTTGTAAGCAGTGCATCCCATAAATATGGCACATGCATCTGTGGCAATTAACCCAACGGTTTGCGTGTTGTTTCAGGTATACGAAGGCACGGAATGTTGTTTCCTTCAAAGTAAGGAAAAAGATTCCAATTAAACCTGCATCTTGGACAAACATTGGTCTGAAATGATATCGGGCCTGCTGCCTGAGCAGGGGGTTGGACTAGAAGACCTCCAAGGTCCCATCCAACTCTATGATTCTGTCATTCTCAACAGCCAAATCGCCAAATTGTACCAGGAAACTAACGGGAACACTTGGGGGCTGCTGTGATGAATCCACTGTTGGACAAATGTGGAAGGGTGGAAAACACTCCCGAGTGTATTTCCAGCAATTAATTGATGGGATATGGAGGAAAGGAAGGCTACAGATCAGAGGTGGGATTCAAAAATTTTAGTACTGTTTCTTTGGGCATGTCTTGGTGGGCGTGGCAGGGAAAGGATACTGCAAAATCCCCATTTCCCCCGAATCAGCTGGGACTCAGGAGGAAGAGAATAGATGGGGGTGGGGCTAGTCAGAGGTGGTATTTACCGGTTCTCCAAACTACCCAAAATTTCTGCTACTGGTTCTCCAGAACTGGTCAGAACCTGCTGAGTACCACTTCTGCTACAGATAAGTATTTTTGGTATCCTGAGTCTTCAAAAACTCCTATACAAGCTTTCTGCAAGAAGTAGAATATTTGCTCAGATAAAGAAGGAACAATTACTTTTGTTATTGGGTTTATATGGAAGGGCTCCTTGACACGTAGCCAGCATGACACAGAAGGCAATCAGGATGAAGAAAATTCTCTAAGAAAGTAGAAGAAGAAAAAAAATACAGTGACCAGAGAAGTCATGTCCGGCCACAAAACTCATGGACTCAAAGGCTATTTCTCCTCCTTTCTCCTTTTTCTCTTTCTTTTACCCCATTTCTTTAATTTCTAAATTGCCACAATTCAAAGTGGGAAGCCAAAGTTCAAACAACAAAATGGAAATCATTAAAGCAGTTGAAATTTATCTTTATTTTTTGGTATTCAGCAATGTCTTTTCTCCTGAATGTTCTAGTGAGAGATTTATGAAGCCATAAAATAATATAATTTTAATGCTCCTCCTTCCTTCCTTCCTTCCTTCCTTCCTTCCTTCCTTCCTTCCTTCCTTCCTTCCTTCCTTCCTTCCTTCCTAAAAAGGGCAATCTTGAATCTATATGACTGAGTTGATATATCCCCCATACAAAAAACGGTGTTTGTTCATTTGTGTATCTACTGTTAATCCTGTCTGAGTCCTTGCCCAAAAATTACATCAGCAATGCCTGGATTTTACACTCATCCCATATACCAGAAAGTGCAATTAATTAGTTTAGCAAGTCGTTCTTTTTCTACTATCTTTCTTTTGATGTTCTAAAGGAGCATCTGGTTGCATTTGATTCTCCATTAATATTTATCCATGTATTTTTTATTTTCAGCTTTGTTTCATCCCAATAATATCTAGAAAGCTGCCTCATATTATTCATCTCATTCCTACAGACATTCCCTTCTTACACCCAAGTCAGATCAAGCTCTCGCTGCAAAGGACAGCAAACAATTTTCCTTACCATCTTGGATTTGGGAAACAATCGAGGAAACTCTTAGTAGGAGGAAGGACCAGGAGTAGCAGCTCTCTCTGAGGCCAGTAAGGAACTTGCTCCTCCGATTTATATGGAAGGAGAAGGCAGCAGTGTAAAAGGGGAGATTACCTCCTGTGCAATTATTAACCATTTTCCGGGTGCAAGTTGTGCCGAAATAGGCACCGCCACAAGGAAAAGACCTGCTTTATACTCCATTGGTCTCTGTTTTATAGATACAATCAAGAGGAACCATTTCATTAACTTCAGAACAACATGGTAAGAAAAACACCAAATTATGGAGAAATTAAAAGCCTCCAGCAGAATGAGAGGACTGGAAACAGCCAGATGTCCATCCTCCTTCCCGCCTTCCCCCAAGATGCCCCCTACCCATTTTAAGGATTGGAGACCACCTGGAAATCGGCTGTCCTACACGAAGAAGTGGGACTTACGCTCACGCTTTTCCCAGAGACTCCCAAGCTACAATCAAGCTTTTTAGAGCCGGTTATTCAATTCAAACATTATTATTCCAGTCGAAAACCGGCAGAGTTAAAAATACTCAAGGGGCACCTAGTTACAAATTCTAGAATGAAATAGTGACAAAGAAGAGATAAAATCTACTTTGAAATCAGAATCTGGCAACCTTTCCTTGCTTTCCTTCAATCCGTAGCATGTATGATGACACCCCCAATATTTAAAGGTGGCCAAATGCAGGTTAATGATATTTCTTCCTCCAGTTTTAAAATCATGCTCCTCTTCTTCCAATTCAGATTCCCTCTTTATATATTCAGCATATAGCTTCAATAAATGAGAAAATATATTTTAAAGTGTTCCAGCTGAAGCTTTGACCATTTCCAACAATAAAAATAAAAGCACCACTTGATTAAACTCAATGTATCCCCATCAATATGTATGTGTATACTACAGGCCTATTTCTATCTCTCTATTTCTATTGTGATTGTTAAGGTCACATTATATGTTCATATGCATGTTCATGGTTTTACTTTTTAATGTTCTAAGCTTGGATAGCTCAGCAGACTAATGCATTGTAATTTAACTCCAGCTGTCTGCAATTAGTAAGTTCGAATCTCGCCAGGCTCAAGGTTGACTCAGCCTTCCATCCTTTCTAAGGTAGGTAAATTGAGGACCCAGTTTGTGGGGGCAATAAGATGACTTTGTATAAATATACAAAAGGATGAAGGCTATTGCTTAACACATTGTAAGCCGCCCTGAGTCTCCGGAGAAGGGCGGCATATAAATCAGATTAAAAAAAAAAAAAAGCCACTAGAGACACATCCCAAAATGGTGCAAATGCAGCCATGTAGGCAGATATGTCTACATCAAGTTCGGTGCATGTTATGTTCCCTCCTTTTATTCCTAGAACTTCAACTTTCCTTTATTGTCATTGCACCTCAAACAACAAAATTAAATACCACCTTCAGTGTACCTATACATAAGGAAATCTATAAAATTAAAACACAAACGCACATCCTTCACATTCTATACAATTGAATTAAAAACCCCTGATGTTGCATTAATATTGCAATATAGAGTCGAATTCAATATAGTTACTGCTCTGGGATAGAAGCTATTTTTCAGCCTATCTGTCCTTGTTTTTATTGTCCTGTACCGTCTGCAAGATGGTAATAGTTTAAAAAAAAAAAGGGTGCCCGGGATGAGATGGATCTTATAGGATATTTTGAACATTCTTAAGGCAGCGGGAGCTATCAAGCTCTTCCAAGGAGGGGAGAGGGCAGCCAATGATCCTCTGGGCAATGATGTTGACCCTCCGGACCACTGTCCTATTGGTCACTTTGCAATTAGCAAACCATGCACAGGTGCAGTAAGAACCTCTGCATCATGAGTGTTTGTGTGTCTGTGTGTGTCTCTGTGTGTCCATGTGTGTCAAAACCTGCAGGATGGCAATTGTAACCTTGCACCCACCACTTTGTTCATCGTCATCGACCCATAATGTACATGTCAAAGTGGGGATGCCTGTTCAAAATGCTGGCTGATTTATCATAATTTTCAGCTCTGGATTGTACTGTACAATTGTGTTGTATTTGGTTCATCACAGTCGGTGACTGTGGGGTTGTTTTCAGCACAGTTGAATGGTCTTCTCTTCTGTACAGGAAATGAAGTTTGAAGGTTCTTTATGACCCCCTTGATTTTTCATGCGAGGATTTGTTCTGTAATTTAAACCAATTAATGAACCAAACTCTCTAGTCCCTAAGTATATCTCTTGTTCCAATCTCCATGTGCATTTTTAGGTTGTTCCGTGTGAATAATAATAGATTGAAGAACGTCATTGTGTCATCTCCCGTTCCACCATTTCCATGACATTATAAACCAATATCAAGATGTTAATTAATATCCAGGAAAGGCAAGAAAAAAAAGACTAAGATGGTTATGTGAAAGGTTTATTCAGATTCATTCACATGTTAAGAGATTTATTCAGAATAACAGTGCATGGATGATGGTAGGTGTACCATTCTCTTGCATTTTAGAGGCGCATCTGAAGCACTACCGAACCTTAAATCAAAGAAATACAAAAGAAGAAGAAAAAGTTAGGGTCAGTTCTTGGCATGGAGAAATCTCAAGATTGAAAATACATTTTGAGTATCCCTGTGTTTGATTGCAGCCAGGATTATGAGTTTCTTGGAGACCTGCAACCAGGCCCAGCAGGATAAACGAAATGACAGGCCAGCTGTTTCCCAGCCCTGAGAGTCCAGGAGAAAGGAAGGAAGACAGGGAGAAATCCTTCTCCTTGCCAACCTCAGTTTCTCCACTCCCTTCTGCACCCAACAATCCTAGGATTTCACCTAATACTATTTGTTCAACATTAGAGAGATAAACAAGGGGCTGAACTTCTCAATGCCCTCAAAATTTAATATCATTACCCAGAGAGGAACAGATGATATAGTCACCAAGATTAGCTATGGAGGACTATCATGAACTACAGTTATCATTCACTAAAACACTTAGGCAGAATGTTTCTGCAAATGTATATGTGTGCATTAGGGGTGTGATGGCTCAGCAGTTAAAGACCCCTGAGTTTACCAGTTGGAAAGCTGACAGAATAGGTTCGAGATCCGAGTGCTGCAGGATGGGGTGAGCTCATGTTACTTGCCCCAGCTCCTGGCCACTTAGCATTTCAAAGGCAAGTGAATGTGAGTAGATAAATAGGTATCACTTCAGTATGAAGTTAACAGTGTCCATGCATATAGTCATGATGGCCACATGACCATGGGAGTGTATTTGGGTAATGCGGGCACCCCTGGCTAAGAAATGCACATGACTAAACATGGGAAACCTTTATTTTAATCTTTATGGGTGTGCATAGAGTCTTCTATCTCAAACCATCTAAAGTCACTCCATGAGAAAGAAAGAAAGAAAGAAAGAAAGAAAGAAAGAAAGAAAGAAAGAAAGAAAGAAAGAAAGAAACTCACTGAACAGCTTAATTTAAGAGAAATCACGAGCAAAGTCGTGTATCCAATAGCTGCCGGGAAGATCATCCTACCTCTTGTAAGCAGTGCATCCCATAAATATGGCACATGCATCTGTGGCAATTAACCCAACGGTTTGCGTGTTGTGTCAGGTATACGAAGGCACGGAATGTTGTTTCCTTCAAAGTAAGGAAAAAGATTCCAATTAAACCTGCATCTTGGACAAACATTGGTCTGAAATGATATCGGGCCTGCTGCCTGAGCAGGGGGTTGGACTAGAAGACCTCCAAGGTCCCATCCAACTCTATGATTCTGTCATTCTCAACAGCCAAATCGCCAAATTGTACCAGGAAACTAACGGGAACACTTGGGGGCTGCTGTGATGAATCCACTGTTGGACAAATGTGGAAGGGTGGAAAACACTCCCGAGTGTATTTCCAGCAATTAATTGATGGGATATGGAGGAAAGGAAGGCTACAGATCAGAGGTGGGATTCAAAAATTTTAGTACCGTTTCTTTGGGCATGTCTTGGTGGGCGTGGCAGGGAAAGGATACTGCAAAATCCCCATTTCCCCCGAATCAGCTGGGACTCAGGAGGAAGAGAATAGATGGGGGTGGGGCTAGTCAGAGGTGGTATTTACCGGTTCTCCAAACTACCCAAAATTTCTGCTACTGGTTCTCCAGAACTGGTCAGAACCTGCTGAGTACCACTTCTGCTACAGATAAGTATTTTTGGTATCCTGAGTCTTCAGAAACTCCTATACAAGCTTTCTGCAAGAAGTAGAATATTTGCTCAGATAAAGAAGGAACAATTACTTTTGTTATTGGGTTTATATGGAAGGGCTCCTTGACACGTAGCCAGCATGACACAGAAGGCAATCAGGATGAAGAAAATTCTCTAAGAAAGTAGAAGAAGAAAAAAAATACAATCAGTGACCAGAGAAGTCATGTCCGGTCACAAAACTCATGGACTCAAAGGCTATTTCTCCTCCTTTCTCCTTTTTCTCTTTCTTTTACCCCATTTCTCTAATTTCTAAATTGCCACAATTCAAAGTGGGAAGCCAAAGTTCAAACAACAAAATGGAAATCATTAAAGCAGTTGAAATTTATCTTTATTTTTTGGTATTCAGCAATGTCTTTTCTCCTGAATGTTCTAGTGAGAGATTTATGAAGCCATAAAATAATATAATTTTAATGCTCCTCCTTCCTTCCTTCCTTCCTTCCTTCCTTCCTTCCTTCCTTCCTTCCTTCCTTCCTTCCTTCCTTCCTTCCTTCCTTCCTTCCTTCCTAAAAAGGGCAATCTTGAATCTATATGACTGAGTTGATGTATCCCCCATACAAAAAACGGTGTTTGTTCATTTGTGTATCTACTGTTAATCCTGTCTGAGTCCTTGCCCAAAAATTACATCAGCAATGCCTGGATTTTACACTCATCCCATATACCAGAAAGTGCAATTAATTAGTTTAGCAAGTCGTTCTTTTTCTACTATCTTTCTTTTGATGTTCTAAAGGAGCATCTGGTTGCATTTGATTCTCCATTAATATTTATCCATGTATTTTTTATTTTCAGCTTTGTTTCATCCCAATAATATCTAGAAAGCTGCCTCATATTATTCATCTCATTCCTACAGACATTCCCTTCTTACACCCAAGTCAGATCAAGCTCTCGCTGCAAAGGACAGCAAACAATTTTCCTTACCATCTTGGATTTGGGAAACAATCGAGGAAACTCTTAGTAGGAGGAAGGACCAGGAGTAGCAGCTCTCTCTGAGGCCAGTAAGGAACTTGCTCCTCCGATTTATATGGAAGGAGAAGGCAGCAGTGTAAAAGGGGAGATTACCTCCTGTGCAATTATTAACCATTTTCCGGGTGCAAGTTGTGCCGAAATAGGCACCGCCACAAGGAAAAGACCTGCTTTATACTCCATTGGTCTCTGTTTTATAGATACAATCAAGAGGAACCATTTCATTAACTTCAGAACAACATGGTAAGAAAAACACCAAATTATGGAGAAATTAAAAGCCTCCAGCAGAATGAGAGGACTGGAAACAGCCAGATGTCCATCCTCCTTCCCGCCTTCCCCCAAGATGCCCCCTACCCATTTTAAGGATTGGAGACCACCTGGAAATCGGCTGTCCTACACGAAGAAGTGGGACTTACGCTCACGCTTTTCCCAGAGACTCCCAAGCTACAATCAAGCTTTTTAGAGCCGGTTATTCAATTCAAACATTATTATTCCAGTCGAAAACCGGCAGAGTTAAAAATACTCAAGGGGCACCTAGTTACAAATTCTAGAATGAAATAGTGACAAAGAAGAGATAAAATCTACTTTGAAATCAGAATCTGGCAACCTTTCCTTGCTTTCCTTCAATCCGTAGCATGTATGATGACACCCCCAATATTTAAAGGTGGCCAAATGCAGGTTAATGATATTTCTTCCTCCAGTTTTAAAATCATGCTCCTCTTCTTCCAATTCAGATTCCCTCTTTATATATTCAGCATATAGCTTCAATAAATGAGAAAATATATTTTAAAGTGTTCCAGCTGAAGCTTTGACCATTTCCAACAATAAAAATAAAAGCACCACTTGATTAAACTCAATGTATCCCCATCAATATGTACGTGTATACTACAGGCCTATTTCTATCTCTCTATTTCTATTGTGATTGTTAAGGTCACATTATATGTTCATATGCATGTTCATGGTTTTACTTTTTAATGTTCTAAGCTTGGATAGCTCAGCAGACTAATGCATTGTAATTTAACTCCAGCTGTCTGCAATTAGTAAGTTCGAATCTCGCCAGGCTCAAGGTTGACTCAGCCTTCCATCCTTTCTAAGGTAGGTAAATTGAGGACCCAGTTTGTGGGGGCAATAAGATGACTTTGTATAAATATACAAAAGGATGAAGGCTATTGCTTAACACATTGTAAGCCGCCCTGAGTCTCCGGAGAAGGGCGGCATATAAATCAGATTAAAAAAAAAAAAAAAGCCACTAGAGACACATCCCAAAATGGTGCAAATGCAGCCATGTAGGCAGATATGTCTACATCAAGTTCGGTGCATGTTATGTTCCCTCCTTTTATTCCTAGAACTTCAACTTTCCTTTATTGTCATTGCACCTCAAACAACAAATTTGAATACCACCTTCAGTGTACCTATACATAAGGAAATCTATAAAATTAAAACACAAACGCACATCCTTCACATTCTATACAATTGAATTAAAAACCCCTGATGTTGCATTAATATTGCAATATAGAGTCGAATTCAATATAGTTACTGCTCTGGGATAGAAGCTATTTTTCAGCCTATCTGTCCTTGTTTTTATTGTCCTGTACCGTCTGCCAGATGGTAATAGTTAAAAAAAAAAAGGTGCCCGGGATGAGATGGATCTTTTAGGATATTTTGAACATTCTTAAGGCAGCGGGAGCTATCAAGCTCTTCCAAGGAGGGGAGAGGGCAGCCAATGATCCTCTGGGCAATGTCATTGACCCTCCGGAGCACTGTCCTATCAGCCACTTTGCAATTAGCAAACTATGCACAGGTGCAGTAAGAACCTCTGCATCTTGAGTGTTTGTGTGCCTGTGTGTGTCTCTGTGTGTCCATGTGTGTCAAAACCTGCAGGATGGCAATTGTAACCTTGCACCCACCACTTTGTTCATCGTCATCGACCCATAATGTACATGTCAAAGTGGGGATGCCTGTTCAAAATGCTGGCTGATTTATCATAATTTTCAGCTCTGGATTGTACTGTACAATTGTGTTGTATTTGGTTCATCACAGTCGGTGACTGTGGGGTTGTTTTCAGCACAGTTGAATGGTCTTCTCTTCTGTACAGGAAATGAAGTTTGAAGGTTCTTTATGACCCCCTTGATTTTTCATGCGAGGATTTGTTCTGTAATTTAAACCAATTAATGAACCAAACTCTCTAGTCCCTAAGTATATCTCTTGTTCCAATCTCCATGTGCATTTTTAGGTTGTTCCGTGTGAATAATAATAGATTGAAGAACGTCATTGTGTCATCTCCCGTTCCACCATTTCCATGACATTATAAACCAATATCAAGATGTTAATTAATATCCAGGAAAGGCAAGAAAAAAAAGACTAAGATGGTTATGTGAAAGGTTTATTCAGATTCATTCACATGTTAAGAGATTTATTCAGAATAACAGTGCATGGATGATGGTAGGTGTACCATTCTCTTGCATTTTAGAGGCGCATCTGAAGCACTACCGAACCTTAAATCAAAGAAATACAAAAGAAGAAGAAAAAGTTAGGGTCAGTTCTTGGCATGGAGAAATCTCAAGATTGAAAATACATTTTGAGTATCCCTGTGTTTGATTGCAGCCAGGATTATGAGTTTCTTGGAGACCTGCAACCAGGCCCAGCAGGATAAACGAAATGACAGGCCAGCTGTTTCCCAGCCCTGAGAGTCCAGGAGAAAGGAAGGAAGACAGGGAGAAATCCTTCTCCTTGCCAACCTCAGTTTCTCCACTCCCTTCTGCACCCAACAATCCTAGGATTTCACCTAATACTATTTGTTCAACATTAGAGAGATAAACAAGGGGCTGAACTTCTCAATGCCCTCAAAATTTAATATCATTACCCAGAGAGGAACAGATGATATAGTCACCAAGATTAGCTATGGAGGACTATCATGAACTACAGTTATCATTCACTAAAACACTTAGGCAGAATGTTTCTGCAAATGTATATGTGTGCATTAGGGGTGTGATGGCTCAGCAGTTAAAGACCCCTGAGTTTACCAGTTGGAAAGCTGACAGAATAGGTTCGAGATCCGAGTGCTGCAGGATGGGGTGAGCTCATGTTACTTGCCCCAGCTCCTGGCCACTTAGCATTTCAAAGGCAAGCGAATGTGAGTAGATAAATAGGTATCACTTCAGTATGAAGTTAACAGTGTCCATGCATATAGTCATGATGGCCACATGACCATGGGAGTGTATTTGGGTAATGCGGGCACCCCTGGCTAAGAAATGCACATGACTAAACATGGGAAACCTTTATTTTAATCTTTATGGGTGTGCATAGAGTCTTCTATCTCAAACCATCTAAAGTCACTCCATGAGAAAGAAAGAAAGAAAGAAAGAAAGAAAGAAAGAAAGAAAGAAAGAAAGAAAGAAAGAAAGAAAGAAAGAAAGAAACTCACTGAACAGCTTAATTTAAGAGAAATCACGAGCAAAGTCGTGTATCCAATAGCTGCCGGGAAGATCATCCTACCTCTTGTAAGCAGTGCATCCCATAAATATGGCACATGCATCTGTGGCAATTAACCCAACGGTTTGCGTGTTGTTTCAGGTATACGAAGGCACGGAATGTTGTTTCCTTCAAAGTAAGGAAAAAGATTCCAATTAAACCTGCATCTTGGACAAACATTGGTCTGAAATGATATCGGGCCTGCTGCCTGAGCAGGGGGTTGGACTAGAAGACCTCCAAGGTCCCATCCAACTCTATGATTCTGTCATTCTCAACAGCCAAATCGCCAAATTGTACCAGGAAACTAACGGGAACACTTGGGGGCTGCTGTGATGAATCCACTGTTGGACAAATGTGGAAGGGTGGAAAACACTCCCGAGTGTATTTCCAGCAATTAATTGATGGGATATGGAGGAAAGGAAGGCTACAGATCAGAGGTGGGATTCAAAAATTTTAGTACTGTTTCTTTGGGCATGTCTTGGTGGGCGTGGCAGGGAAAGGATACTGCAAAATCCCCATTTCCCCCGAATCAGCTGGGACTCAGGAGGAAGAGAATAGATGGGGGTGGGGCTAGTCAGAGGTGGTATTTACCGGTTCTCCAAACTACCCAAAATTTCTGCTACTGGTTCTCCAGAACTGGTCAGAACCTGCTGAGTACCACTTCTGCTACAGATAAGTATTTTTGGTATCCTGAGTCTTCAGAAACTCCTATACAAGCTTTCTGCAAGAAGTAGAATATTTGCTCAGATAAAGAAGGAACAATTACTTTTGTTATTGGGTTTATATGGAAGGGCTCCTTGACACGTAGCCAGCATGACACAGAAGGCAATCAGGATGAAGAAAATTCTCTAAGAAAGTAGAAGAAGAAAAAAAATACAATCAGTGACCAGAGAAGTCATGTCCGGTCACAAAACTCATGGACTCAAAGGCTATTTCTCCTCCTTTCTCCTTTTTCTCTTTCTTTTACCCCATTTCTCTAATTTCTAAATTGCCACAATTCAAAGTGGGAAGCCAAAGTTCAAACAACAAAATGGAAATCATTAAAGCAGTTGAAATTTATCTTTATTTTTTGGTATTCAGCAATGTCTTTTCTCCTGAATGTTCTAGTGAGAGATTTATGAAGCCATAAAATAATATAATTTTAATGCTCCTCCTTCCTTCCTTCCTTCCTTCCTTCCTTCCTTCCTTCCTTCCTTCCTTCCTTCCTTCCTTCCTTCCTTCCTTCCTAAAAAGGGCAATCTTGAATCTATATGACTGAGTTGATGTATCCCCCATACAAAAAACGGTGTTTGTTCATTTGTGTATCTACTGTTAATCCTGTCTGAGTCCTTGCCCAAAAATTACATCAGCAATGCCTGGATTTTACACTCATCCCATATACCAGAAAGTGCAATTAATTAGTTTAGCAAGTCGTTCTTTTTCTACTATCTTTCTTTTGATGTTCTAAAGGAGCATCTGGTTGCATTTGATTCTCCATTAATATTTATCCATGTATTTTTTATTTTCAGCTTTGTTTCATCCCAATAATATCTAGAAAGCTGCCTCATATTATTCATCTCATTCCTACAGACATTCCCTTCTTACACCCAAGTCAGATCAAGCTCTCGCTGCAAAGGACAGCAAACAATTTTCCTTACCATCTTGGATTTGGGAAACAATCGAGGAAACTCTTAGTAGGAGGAAGGACCAGGAGTAGCAGCTCTCTCTGAGGCCAGTAAGGAACTTGCTCCTCCGATTTATATGGAAGGAGAAGGCAGCAGTGTAAAAGGGGAGATTACCTTCTGTGCAATTATTAACCATTTTCCGGGTGCAAGTTGTGCCGAGAGAGGCACTGCCACAAGGAAAAGACATGCTTCATACTCCATTGGTCTCTGTTTTATAGATACAATCAAGGGGAACCATTTCATTAACTTCAGAACAACATGGTAAAAAAACCACCAAATTAAGGAGAAATTAAAAGCCTCCAGCAGAATGAGAGGACTGGAAACAGCCAGATGTCCATCCTCCTCCCCGCCTTCCCCCAAGATGCCCCCTACCCATTTTAAGGATTGGAGACCACCTGGAAATCGGCTGTCCTACACGAAGAAGTGGGACTTACTCTCATGCTTTTCCCAGACACTCCCAAGTTAAATCTGGCATTTTAGAGGTTTAAGAATATCCTCTGAAGTCTCTCTTTATATGGTGTTTCCTGCATGCTTTTTGTCTATTAAAATCTTCAGTAAGGCATTTGACAGAGTAGACTTGCTTTCCCTGCAGGCTCTTTCTCTCTTGGTTACCAGCTCACATGGTTTTGTCCTGCGTTAGTCCTACCCACTTGTTCTCTGGCTCTGCTTGAGGTGAGTTTCATACTCTCCCATGTTGTATGAGATGTTGTAGGAGATGTTTCTGGTAAAGGTACACAGAGCTGCTTTACTCCAGCTCTTTGGGTTTGATGAGACATGATTTCCAGGAATTCCAAAACATCAATGGCAATAGCACTTAGACGTATATACCACTTCACAATGCTTTATAGTCCTCTCTAAGCAATTTACAGAGTCAGCGTCTTGTTCCCAACAATCTGGGTCCTCATTTTACAAACCTCAGAAGGATGGAAGGCCGAGTCAACCTTGAGCCAGTCAGGATTGAATTCCTGGCAGTGGGCAGAATTAGCTTGTAATACTGTATTCTAACCACTGTGCTACTAATATACAAGTTGGTTGATGGCCCAGAGCATTAAGAGGCTTCCATAATTCTCCGCTTCCTTCTTGTGCAGTTATTTGCGTTGGCCACACATTGTTTCTGTACATCATTTCTAGAATATGAGATGGTTGTTTCTTCTCAAGAAAAGTGCATCTGATCTCCCTTGCTTTTAAACATAAGGAACACTTGATTGAGTCACGCATGGCTTTATTGCTTTTAAGCCTTTGTCTAAAGTCTCCAGTCCTATGCCATGTTCTTTTGTGGCAAAAGCTTAACTCGCCCATTTGGCAGTCTTGTTAAGTTAGTTTGCCTGGTTCTCTGTGCAATGTGATTGACACACAGTCCATTTTTTTTTTTCTGGAGAGTGCCTTTCATAAGTATTTCTGCATTTGAATCACATCTCAACGATGGTTTCCAAAGTTTACTTCATACCCTTCCTGTACCTAAAGCAAATCTGGGTTGCAAATCTGAAACATTCAATGCATCTTTAATAGCTAAGTTGATTTCCTGTGCTCTATCTCAAACACACGAGAACTTTACCAGTAAAATAATGTTTGGAGACCTTCTCTGTAACTTTTTAGAATAGAATAGAGTTGTAAGGGACCTTGGAGGTCTTCTAGTCCAACCCCCTGCTTAGGCAGGAAACTCTACACCACTTCAGACAAATGGTTATCTAACATCTTCTTAAAAACTTCCAGTGTTGGAGCATTCACAACTTCTGCAGGAAAGTTGTTCCACTGCTTAATTGTTCTCACTGTCAGGAAATTTCTCCTTAGTTCTAAGTTGCTTTTCTCCTGGATTAGTTTCCACCCGTTGCTTCTTGTTCTACCCTCAGGTGCTTTGGAGAATAGCTTGACTCCCTCTTCTTTGGGGCAGCCCCTGAGATACTGGAACACTGCTATCATGGCTCCCCTGGTCCTTCTCTTCATTAAACTAGACATACCCAGTTCCTGCAATCGTTCATTGTATGTTTTAGCCTCCAGTCCCCTAATCATCCTGGTTGCTCTTTTCTGCCACCTTTTCTAGAGTCTCCACATCTTTTTTATAGTGTGGTGACCAAAACTGGATGCAGGATTCTAGATGTGGTCTTACCAAGGCTTTATAGAGTGGTATTAGTACCTCCCTTGATCTTGAGTCTATCCCTTTTTATTTTATAGTTCCTTTCCCCCAATATTGGAATGGCTCATTCTCTCTTAAATGTTCTTCAAACTTGCCTTTCAGGTTCGTTCTCTCTGCAATGCTGTTCAGACTGGCGTTTCAGGTTTTGTTTCCTTAGGAGAATAAAGCATGCAATTGACTCTGCCCTTTAGAATAGGGTTACAGCTTCTCTCTCCTTTTGGTTAATTTTAAAGTCTTGTAAATGATTTATTACAAAACAGAGGTCTGTCATATGTCTTATTTCCCACGAGCAAACTATAATCCCATAGCTTTTTATCAGAGTGTAGCAGCAAAGTAAATAACATTGACACAGCGTGAGTCACGGAGAGTGTGAAAACGTGCAATAAAGATGTAAAGAGCTGTAATTTATTGTTACGTAAATTACAGGCCAATCTAGCTTCTAAATGCTGACTATAAAATTCGGGCAACCATTATAGCGGAAAGACATAAAAAGATATTAAATAATATTATACATTCGGACCAAAACAGGTTTTTACCCAAATGACAAATAAGAAACAACACAAGAATTATAATGAACATATTAGTGTACTATGAGGCTCACCCCAAAAAACAATTAGTGTTAGTACGTACTGGTGGATGCGCAAAAGGCTTTCGATAACTTAAATTGGCAGTTCTTAATCACACAACTAATCACTATGAAATTTGGAGAAAAATTTATCAGAATGAACAAGACAATATATTCAAATCAAACCGTGAAAATAATGGTAAATGGAGATCTAACAGATAAAGTCACCATAAATAAGAGGGTTAGGCAAGGATGCCCACTATCCCCTCTCCTATTTATTCTTTCTCTAGAAGTTTTATTAATTCAGGTCAGGGATAATCAGGAAATAAAAGGGTTAAAATTAAAAAAGAAGAGTATAAGACACAGGCATTTGCAGATGATATGGCTTAGTTTCTACCCATTGCTTCTTGTTCTACCCTCAGGTACTTTGGAGAATAGCTTGACTCCCTCTTCTTTGGGGCAGCCCCTGAGATATTGGGACACTGCTATCATGGCTCCCCTAGTCCTTCTCTTCATTAAACTAGACATACTCAGTTCCTGCAATCGTTCATTGTATGTTTTAGCCTCCAGTCTCCTAATCATCTTGGTTGCTCTCCTCTTCACTCTTTCTAGAGTCTCAACATCTTTTTTACATCGTAGATAGCACCCAATGTTCAAGTCTGTCAAGATCCTTCTGTATCTTGAGTCTATCTTCTGGAGTGTTGGCTATTCCTGCCAGCTTGGTATCATCTGCAAATTTGATGAGTTCCCCATCTATCCCCTCGTCCAAGTCATTGATGAAGATGTTGAAGAGCACTGGGCCTAAAACAGAGCCCTGGGGTACTCCACTGCATACTTCCCTCCATGTAGATGCAGTTCCATTGAGGACTATCCGTTGAGTGCAGTTGGTCAGCCAGTTACGAATCCATCTGATGGTGATGCTGTCTAACACACGTTTTCCTACTTTATCTAGTAGTAGGTTATGGTCTAATTTATCAAATGCTTTACTAAAGTCCAAGTAAATTATATCGACAGCATTCCTCTGGTCTACTAATTTTGTCACTTTGTCAAAGAATGCAATAAGATTAGTCTAGGATGCTCTGTTTTTGACAAACCCATGTTATTTTCTTTGATCCTACTCTCTCCGCTAAAAAAACTCTTTGACCATAGTTCATGCGCTGGAAATAAGAGACAGAACAGATCATTGTTTTGTCATAAATCATATGCAAGATTTTTAATTTGCTGAGCTCTCAAAAAGAAAACAAAATCAAACATCTCTTTCAGGCTCAGTTTGCAAAACCGAATGAAAGGGAATTCATAATTCCATCTCAAAGGCAAATCTATTTTCCTATGGAAACAAAACCAGGAAAACTAACATGACAACATTTCAATGAGAATAAACCTGAAACACTAGCCTGAACAACATTTCAGAGAGAATGAGTCATTCCAATATCTATAAACTGTAATAAAAATAATGGAGGAGGTCTCCAAGCCTTATTTTACAGTACAATTCTCCTGGGTTTGACGTAAAAGAAGGAAATAGATAATTATAGGTTTTTCTTACTGCTTTGGATGTTTGGTATTCCAGGAAAGTGAAAATCATGTCTCAGCAAAGACTAGGAGCTGGAGTAAAGCAGCTCTGTGCACCTTCACCAGAAACATGTCCTACAAGAGGTCCATGGGAGAATATGAAGCTCACCTTGAACAGAGCCAGAGACCAAGTGGGTAGGACTAACACAGAACAAAACCATGTGAGCTGGTAACCAAGAGAGAAAGAGCTTGCAGGGAAAGTATGTCTACTCTGTCAAATGCCTTCATCAGGAACATCTCCTACAAGAGGTCCATGGGAGAAGTCCATGGGGCTGTGCTCAAGGGGAGACACAGCTTCCCTTGAGCACAGACAGATAGTAAGTGGGCAAGACTAATGCAGGACAAAAACACCCGAGATTATAACCCACAAAGACCCTGCAGGGAAAGCCATATAAAGAGAGGACATTCCTAATGCTCTCAAATGCCCCATTTTGGCTTGGGAGTCCCTGAGAAAGAGTGAGAGTAAGACCCACTCTCCAGAGTAGGTCAGTCAATAACCAGATGGGTTGCAATTACAACTACAGGTAGTAACTCAATTTACAACAGGCAGTCCAACTGTCACTTTGAATGTACACTAATCGGCATGCATTAAAGTGACATTTCATTGCATACAGCTCTCAAAGGGTCAACACCTCCAATATACACTACATGAACATGATAGAATAAATAAATACAAAATTATGCATATACTAGTGGTGAAATTGAGCTGGTTCTATCCGGTTCGGGTGAACCAGTAGTGCCGGTGGTGGGAGGCTCCACTCACCTGCCCGGATGTCATCACGACCTGTTTTTGACCAGAAGGCTTTGCACCAGAGGTGGGTTCTACTTACCTTTACTACTGGTTTGCAACAGGATCCTGCTGTGTGTGTGCAGAAGCTTCTGCACATACGCAAATCGCTGATGACGACATCCAGGGCGGTGGCTGGGACTTCCGGCCGGTTTTACTACCGGTTCTTGTGAACCGGTCTGAACCGGGGGCAACCCACCACTGCTCTGCACACGCATGGAGGAGGCTCACGTGCTCACATTTGCGAACCAGTAGTGAAGGTAAGTAAATTTCACCCCTGGCATATACCCACATATATTATATGACACAGAGAAATAACAAAGTCTAGTTCGGATGTATACTTGTAACATGGCAAGAACGACAATAGCACAACTGTCATTTAGTGACCCTTCAAAATGAGAACGGCAATGAAAAAAGTGAGTTATGACCGTTTTTCACCCTTATGACCGTTACAGCATCCTCGCGATCGTAAGCAATTGGCTCATATTTTTTCTTTTAAAAGCCTCTGATGATCCCAGCTGACTTGCCTGATTGTCAGAGGCTTTCTTTATTTTTTAAAAAAGCCTCTGGCGATCCCAGCTGAGCCGCACGATCATCAGAGGCTTTTTTTTTTTTTAGTTTTAAAAGCATTTTTTTCAGCCAAAGAGATTGTAGAAAAAATGCTTTTAAAAATAAAAAAAAAAAGCTTCTGATGATTGCGCGGCTCAACTGGGCAATTGGGGGGGGGGACAGGGATTTTTGCTACTGGTTCTCCGAACCGCCCGCCTCCATCTCTACCGAATTGGGCGATTTGGTCCGAACCGGGAGCATTTCACCCCTGATTTGGGCTCCATTGTGGTCGTAAGCCGAGGACGATCTGTACCCGACATGGGAAGAGGGCATCTTGGGGGCAGCTGAGGAAAAGGCTGAACATCTGGCTGTTTGAAACTCACACATCCTGCTGGCCATCATTTATTTTTTAATTTTTTTTAAAGCATGTTGTTGTAAAAGACGACAAAATACTTTCCCCTTATCACATCTACAAAACAAAGAGAAACTAGTCATAAAGTAAATATTTCCCTTCTGGCAGTGGCTCTTCTGACACAACTTTCACTCAGAATTTTTTTTTTCTTTTTAATTGCACAAGGGACGGTCTTGGTTTTTGTATAAATTGGAGGAGCAAATTCCTTGTTGGCCTCAGAGAGAAGTGCTGCTCCTTGTCCTTCCTCCCTACCGAGAGTTTCCTGGGTCTCCCCCGAAGCCAAGATGGTAAGTAAAATGTTTTCCACTTTATTCTTTATTAACAAACCAGAGTTCGATTTAAGTTGGATGTGAGAGGAGAATGGCTGGAGGAATGAAATGGCCCCTTTGGGACAGTGGTTCTCTGAAACCCAGAGTTGTAGTTGCGCTTATAATAATGAGAGAAATACTCTGTGCATTGTTTAGATACAGTAAAGACAGAAATACAGAAAGAATTGAAGCACAAACGCTTTCTTTAGAAGAGAGAAAGGACAAAAAAGAACGATGAATGAATTGCATTGAGGGATGAGTGTAAAATCCAGATGTAACTGGTGGTATTTTTTGAGCAGGGACTCAAGTAGAGCGTCAGCATTCGAGAAAAAACCCAACTCCAAGTAAAGACTCTGAAGCAAACATTTTTCAAAGTTCTGTTTACTGGAATAGGTAAACTGGCACATACATCTTCCCTAGGGGGAGAGCCTTCTCTGTGGGGGCACCTACGATCTGGAACGAGCTCCCCCCGGAGATACGGAGGATCCCGGATCTGCGCACCTTCCATCATGTGCTCAAGACTCTCTTATTTCATCAAGCTGGCCTGGCCTAAATCTTCTCCCCTTTTAACTGTAAATTATAATTTGTTTTTAAATTATTGGGTCTTTTAAATTTGTTTCAGCCAAATTATTTAATTCGTTTTTATTCTATTTTAAATTTTTGTGTTTATGTGTTATTATTGTGCCTGTTCACCGCCCTGAATCCTTCGGGAGAAGGGCGGTATAGAAATCCAATAAAATAAAATAAAATAAAATAAAATAAAATAAAATAAAATAAAATAAAATAAAATAAAATAAAATAAAATAATAAAATAAAATAAAATAAAATAAAATAAAATAAAATAAAATAAAATAAAATAAAATAATAAAATAAAATAAAATAAAATAAAATAAAATAAAATAAAATAAAATAATAAAATAAAATAAAATAAAATAAAATAAAATAAAATAAAATAAAATAAAATAAAATAAAATAAAATAAAATAAAATAAAATAAAATAATAAAATAAAATAAAATAAAATAAAATAAAATAAAAAAATAAAATAAAAAGTTTTTTAAATAGACATTTAGTAGCATTAGGATAGATACACACCAGTGGTGGGTTTCACATTTTTTTACTACTGGTTCTGTGGGTGTGGCTTGATGGGCATGGCGTGGCTTGGTGTGCGTGGCAGGGGAAGGATACTGCAAAGTCCCCATTTCCTCCCAATCAGCTGGGACTCGGGAGGCAGAGAATAGATGGGGGCGGGGGCCAGTCAGAATTTTTACTACCGGTTCTCCGAACTACTCAAAATTTCCACTACTGGTTCTCCAGAACTGGTCAGAACCTGCTGAAACCCACCTCTGATACACCCATGCAAAAATGAATGTTTGGTATGGAGCAGGGGTCTCCAACCTTGGCAACTTTAAGACTTGTGGACTTCGACTCCCAGGATTCCTCAGCCAGGAAAGCAAAGCTGGCTGAGGAATTCTGGGAGTCGAAGTCCCCAAGTCTTAAAGATGTCAAGGTTGGAGACTCCTGGTATGGAGGACACAGCAACTCAGAAATACAGATTCAGGGTTGTCCACTTTTCCCCCTCCACAAAGTCTCCCAGGTGGGAGAAGGCGCGAAAAGGGGGCAGACGCTGATGTGGGGGTAAGGTATGTCCCTTTCAATTTGTAGTGGGGTCAATTCCATCAATACCAATGCAGAAGTTTTGCTTCTGGAAGGGTTCATGAGTATGAAGTGGTTGCCAAGCATCTGGATTTTGATGACATGGCCATGGGGTTACTGCAAAGGTCACAACTGTAAAAAATGGTCATAAGTGCCCTTGTCACTTTGAACGTTGATTAAATTAACTGTTGTAAATTGAGGATTACTTGTATTGAAGAGGACATTAGAAAGATTTTGAACAGCTGGTTTCTGAAGCATCCACCAAGTTCTCTGGTGACTTAACTTTCTTCTTTTCTTCCTTTCTCAGAGAGTCTTCTTCAGCCTAATCGTCCTCTCTTTCATGCTGGCTACATGTCATGGAGCATGCATGTCGGAGCCCTTTAAACCTCAGTTTATAAATGGTAACCAAGCCCTTTATTGATCTGAACAAATCATGACCGTACTGCTAGAATCCTGCACTTTTGGTCACCACACTATAAAAAGAAATATTGAGACTCTAGAAAGAGTGCAGAGAATATTAATGCAACATCAGAGGTTTTCAATTCAATTGTATAGAATGTGTTTCAATTCAATTGTGTTTTATTTTTTATAGTTATAATATACACTGAAGACAGTGGTGGGTTTCAAATTTTTTTTTTACTACTGGTTCTGTGGGTGTGGCTTGGTAGGCGTGGCAGGGGAAGGATACCGTAAAATCTCCATTCCCACCCACTCCATTCCCACCCGCTCCATTCCCACTCCAGGGGAAGGTTACTGCAAAATCCCCATTTCCTTCCAATCAGCTGGGACTCGGGAGGCAGAGAATAGATGGGGGCGGGGCCAGTCAGAATTTTTACTACCGGTTCTCCAAACTACTCAAAATTTCCGCTACCGGTTCTCCAGAACTGGTCAGAACCTGCTGAAACCCACCTCTGCATATAATGTGAAGGATGTGTGTTTGTCTTTTATTTTTATAGTTATAATGTACACTGAAAATGGCATTTAATTGTAAAAGTAAAGTAAAGTAAAGTAAAGTAAAGTAAAGTAAAGTAAAGTAAAGTAAAGTAAAGTAAAGTAAAGTAAAGTAAAGTAAAGTAAAGTAGAGAAGAGCAACCAAGAGGATTTGGGGACTGGAGGCTAAAATGTACGATGAACGGTTGCAGGAACTGGGCATGGCTAATCTAGCGAAGAGAAGGACCAGGGGAGACATGAGAGCAGTCTTCCAATATTTTTGGGGCTGCCACAGAGAGGAGGAAGGGGGTCAAGCTATTTTCCGAAGTACCTGAAGGCCAGAGAAGGAATAATGGATGGAAACTGATCAAGGAGAGATTCAAACTAGAAATATGGAAGAATTTTCCGACAGAGAGAACAATCAACCCATGGAACAGAAGTTGCCTTCGGAAGTTGTGGGAGCTTCATCTGTGGAGGCTTTCAAGAAGAAACCAGACTGCCATCTATCAGAAATGGCGTAGGGGTCTCCTACTTGGGTTGGGGTGGGGTTTGGACTAGATGACCTACAAGGTCCCTTCCAACTCTGTTATTTCATTTAACCCAGATTTCCATCAAAGGTCTCCTAAACCCACAACCATATTAATGCAGAAGTTGTTAGCTCATCAGGGGTCCTTACAAATTGGATTAATAAGCAGAATAAAATGCTTTGTAGCAAATGGTAAAGCGCCTTGGTAGTACAGTGGTCTAAAGCACCCTGTTATTAAGACCAGCTGCCTACAATTACTGCAGGTTCGAATCTCGCCAGGCTCAAGGTTGACTCAGCCTTCCATCCTTTCTAAGGTAGGTAAATTGAGGACCCAGTTTGTGGAGGCAATAAGCTGACTTTGTATAGATATACAAAAGGATGAAGGCTATTGCTGAGCACATTGTAAGCCGCCCTGAGTCTCCGGAGAAGGGGGGCATGTAATTCAAATTTAAAAAAAAAATGCAGAGAATTTGTGTATTAGTCACCTTTGTGCCATAGTAGGTTTGGGTGCAGCTTCCAGCTCAACTGGAGTCTTTTTTATTTAGGGAAAGAGGTGTGGCCAACCAATTGCGTGGATCCATTTGATGGCAAAAAGCATCCCATCGGGTCCAAATGGAATACAGATGATTGCATGAGTTGCAATTGTCTCAAAGACGGATTAACATGCTGTCACAGGTAAGAAATCATGCTAGCAACTTATGGGGGGTGGGGGTGGGAATGGGAGACACTGCCCTGCCCTACTTCTCTGGACTTCATGGCCAGTTCCAGTCAGTGTTGGTGGGGCAGGATTGGTGAAGCCAGTGGTGAAATGTAAAATTTGTTACTACCGGTTCTGTGGGCGTGGCTTGGTGGTGGTGGGGGTAATGTGACTGGGTGGGCGTGGCCAACTTTTTTCTTTTTACTTTTAAAAGCATTTTTTCTACAACCTCGAAGAGGTTGTAAATAAAAATGCTTTTAAAAGCCTCTGACAATCAAGCAACTCAGCTGGGACCGTCAGAGGCTTTTAAAAGCATTTTTTCGAATGCTTTGAAAAGCCTCTGATGATGCCAGCTGAGCCGCGCGATCATCAGAGGCTTTTTTTTTTTTTTTTACTTTTAAAAGCATTTTTTGGGCCAAAGAGGTTGTAGAAAAAAATGCTTTTAAAAATAATTTTTAAAAAAGCCTCTGATGATTGTGCGGCTCAGCTGGGCATTGGGGGGGGGGCAGGGATTTTTGCTACCGGTTCTCTGAATCACCCGTCGCCATCGCTACCGGATCAGGAGATCCGGTCCGAACCGGGAGCATTTCACCCCTGGGTAAAGCCCCGAGTCTTTTCAATGTGGGGTGCCTCAGAGTTCAACTCCTGCAAAATCCCCATTTCCTCCCAATCAGCTGAGACTTGGGAGGCAGAGAATAGATGAGGGCGGGGCCAGTCAGAATTTTTACAACCGGTTCTCTGAACTACTCAAAATTTCTGCTACCGGTTCTCCAGAACTGGTCAGAACCTGCTAAACCTCTGGTCACCACACTATAAAAAAGCTGTTGAGACTCTAGAAAAAGTGCAGAGAAGAGCAACCAGGATGATGAGGGGACTGGAGGCTCAAACATACGATGAATGGTTGCAGGAACTGGGCATGGCTAGTCTAGTGAAGAGAAGGACCAGGGGAGACATGAGAGCATCTTCCAATATTTGAGGGGCTGCCACAGAGAGGAGGAAGGGGGTCAAGCTATTTTCCGAAGTACCTGAAGGCCAGAGAAGGAATAATGGATGGAAACTGATCAAGGAGGGATTCAACCTAGAAATAAGGAGGAATTTCCTGACAGTGAGAACAATCAACTAATGGAACAGAAGTTGCCTTCAGAAGTTGTGGGAGTTGAAATAAAGCCTTGGCTGCATCAACATTTCTCCCAGGAAGTTTCTATACTTTTAGGGTGGCAGATGATCCTTGATGACCTTGTCAATTAATGTCAACTTTGACTCATCATAACTTCTTCTTTTTACTCCTCCTCCCCTCCTTTGAAGGTATGGTGGTATTGCCGTAATAGAAGGATGTAAAGCAGTGATCAATCCAGAAACATGTAAACATGAATTCTATAGACTTGATGACCCATCGAAGCGATGTGATGTCTGATCTCTCCACATGGAGGAGCTGGAATAAATCTTTTATGTATAAATGAAACTGAATAAATCTCTCCTCAGCGTCTTCCTTGCCTCTTCTTTTTATTCAATAACAATCAGGTTAAACGTGAGGTGGAACTTGCGATGTAAGGCACGTATAGCGGGGAGATATTGCCTGCATTAGTCTGGCATTGTGTTAGCAAGCAAACACTGCTTGAGCATGAATACTGCTTGTCAAAAAGCCCATAGAGAGCAAGGAAGAATTGAAAGCATTAGAAGTGAGAGTTCATTGCCAGCTTTTCACCTCAACATTCTTTGAAGTCTGTTTATCCTCTGGTGCTAACCAGGCTAAGCCTAAATAATTCTTTTTTTTTTTTTTTGAGTCTTAGGCAGGAATTTCATATTCCCAGGCCTATTCTAGCCTTCAATCTTTCTGTTCTGGCCTCATTGAATTGCTCTGCATTGGAGATGCAGTGGTGAACTTAAAAGATAAATAATTGGGACTAAATACTGTAATTTTTGGAGTATAAGATGCACCTTTCCCCCCCAAAAAAGAGGGTTAAAATCTGGGTGCGTTTTATACTCCGAATTAGCCCCGCCCAGCCTCTGAAATGGAGATTACAGAGGCTGAAAAAAGGCTCTGAAAGAAGCTTCAGAAAAAAAGCCTCCGAAACAGAGCTTCAGAAAAAAAAACCTCTGAAAGAAGCTTCAGAAAAAAAGCCTCCGAAACAGAGCTTCAGAAAAAAAAGCCTTTGATATGAAGTTTCAGAGGATTTTTTTTCTGAAGCTCTGTTTCGGAGGCTTTCAGAGGCAGAAAAAAAATGTTTTTTCTCAAACGGAGTTTCAGAAGTTTCAGAGGCAGAAAAAAAGGCTCTGAAAAAGGTGGTTTCAGAGGCTGGAAAAAAAGCAAGGCACAGAACTCTCAACCAACGAACCTGTTGTTAAAATTCACCTCTGGGAAGAGCTGATTGGGGGGATTCCAGAAGGCTGATCCACCCGCCAATCAGCTTTTTTCTTATTTACCTCCCCAAAAACTAAGGTGCATCTTATACTCCGAAAAATACGGTAACTCCATTGATGTAAACTTAAGAAAATGCCGGAGCTGCCACAACATAAACGTCTAAATACAAACAAACCTTGGCTCCATTTGTTGAGAAAGGTATAGTTTATTAGAGATCAAGCGTATTGCATTAGTACAAAACCAGAACTGAAAATCACAGTTCTGCCTTTGCGGTATCCTGCCATCTAAATTGTTTCTGAGCTTTTGAAGAATACTGGGTCTAAAACATGCTTTGGGGTACCGCTCCACATACTTCCCTCCATGTACATGATATTCCATTGAGGACTATACATTGAGAACGGTTGGTCTGACAATTTTGAATCCATCTTGTAGAGGTTGTGGTCTACTTTGTCAAATGCCTTACTGAAGGTTGTAACAGGTGAAAAGCATGCATGGAAAGCCGTATAAGCGGAAGATTCAGATAACATTCTTAATGATCTAATAAACCTGATTCTGGCTTTGAAATCCTTGGGAAATAGTGTAAGTCCCATTTATGAGAGTAGTGGAGCCAATCCTCAAAACTTTTAGGGGGCATCTTGTGGGAGGGTGGGGACTGGCTGCACCCCTGTCTGTTTGACCTTCTCCCATTCGGTTGGGAGACTTGATTTGTCCATTGTTTCATTTTTTCCTAACATGTCGTTCTGAAGCTGATGAATACTTCCTCTTCACATCATCCCCAAAACAAATAGCAACTATTTGTAAAGGAACTGTTTTCCTTCTGGCAATGGCTATTGTGGCACAACTTTAAACCATAGACTTTTTTCTACACATGCGCAAGGGGCGGTCTTGTTTTTTTTGCAAAAATTGGAGAAGCAGATTCCTTGCCGACCTCAGAGAGAGAGGTGCTACTCCTTGTCCTTCTTCCCTCCCAAGCGTTTCCTGGGGCTTCCCCAAAGCCAAGATGGTAAGCAAAATGGTTTATTTCCAGGAAGAACTCTAACTGGGTTAGATGTAAGAAGAGAAAGGCTGAAGGAATGAGATGACCCCTTTGGGACAGTCCCTTTCTCAGAGCTGAATCACTCCACACGGTTATGGCCGTGGGAAGAATCATAAGGGGATCAATCTGTGTACGTGATTTAGATAAGATAAAGGTAAAATAGAGTAAGAAGGGAAGACCAAATGCAACTGGATGTTTCTTTAGAAAAGAGAGATAGGACAAGTATAACTATTTGCAAACTACTTAGGAGGATGAACAAAAGTGTCTTCTGGTGAGTTATTTTTTTCCTCCTTTTTTTCTATTCTCAGAGAGTCTTCATCTGTCTGAGCATCTTCTCTTTCGTGTTGGCTACATGTCAAGAAAAGTGTTTTTCGGAGCCCCTGAGTCCACCGCTTAAAGATGGTAAGGAGTCTTCTTATTCATCTGAATAAGCCCTCATTGTACTGCCTGCGAAGGTCTAGCAATGCCAGCTGAAACGTCTCTTCCTTAGATTCTACAATCCAGGTTTCTATCCAAGGTCTCTTAACTGGGTCAGAAAAACACCTTCTGTACCAATGCAGAAGTTGTTTGGTCACCAGGAGTCCTTACAAATCTAAAAGGTAAATGATAATCGTATGCAGCAAAAGCAGAGAATTTATCTCCTTGTCACATTTGTCCAATAGTAGATTTCTGGAAGTTGCCTGCAGCTCTAGGGGGATTCTTGGTTCAGTTTGATGAGTTGGGTATGACTGCAGGCTCAACTGGATTCTTTTTTCTTAGGTAAAGGGGTGAAGCCAAACACCTGCATTGATCGATATGATGGGAAAACCCTCCCATTAGGTCCACCTGGAGTACAGCCCATTGCTTCGTTTGTGAGTGCAGTCCAGCTGGAATGCGATGTTGTGAGAGGTTGGAAAAAGTTATGGATGAGCTTTGGATGTATTAAATTGTGCATGTTTTCTCCTACATTAAGTCAAATGGGTTGACTAATATAGCACATATTCCTGGATACATATAGGTAAATAAACCTTCACACAGGTCTTCTATATGTCTTGAATGCAGTTGGAGGTAGACAAAGTGTAAATTTGACTGAGGGCAGATGAGACCCCATATGTTGGGGGGCACCTAACCTGGCAGGGAGGAGGGTTCAAGCACGGAGCTAGTCTGGAATCACTACACAACCTTAAAAGCGCCAGAACTGTCCCTCTCTGAATTTCTAATTGTCCCCAGAGAAGAGCTGCCAGACTTGGCTGATTCCTGCAATCTAGGCAGAACATAATTAAGAAGCTCAGAATCTGGTTGTTTGCTCTTGACACTGGACACTTATCTGAACTTTGTGACGTTACGTTGGGAAATTTTCAGCTAGCTGACTGTGCCCTTATTTTGGTTGACCAGGTCTCATCTGGGTTAGAAGGAAGCGTCACAATGAGCAATAGTCCAGCTGTCAGATAAAATCACTCCGCTTTTTTTCAGTAGGAGCCTCGTTGAGCCGAGCTTGATTATCTGGGAGGAGATTGAGCCAACTGCTTATGAGGAACTGCTCACATTCTTTTTGGTTGGTTAAGGTCATTATCCTTATTGCAGTCAACAGGAGGCACCCAAAATGAATTTCTGGGTGCCTGAACCCTGAGATTTCTCCATGCAAAGGTGCATTTCCAAGAACTGGGTTTTTAGAATCAAGCAAAGCCTTTGGTGAATCAACTTTCTCCAGGAAGTTCAATAGTTCTCAGCAAGTTCTAATGTGTCATAAAAGTCTTCAAGTCAACTTTGAGTGGCCCTAATCTTTTCTTCTTCCTCTTCTTCACCCTCCCTTCTTTTTTCCCTTCAAAGCTACCATCTTATCCTAATACCTGAAAGATGCAAGAATGGGGAAAATCCAGAATCATGTGATGATGGAGCCCTGCAAAGTGATGACAAATGTGGGTCTATCATCCGTATAGATATTACAAAATAGGAAATTATACCAAACCGGGAAAGACGTCTGAATAAATATTTATTGAAAATGGTGAAGGATGCAAAATAGTGGTAAATCCAGAACTACGTAAACATGAAAATGTAGGCTAGATCGTAGTGTTGATTCTCATCCCCTCCATGCAGAACTGGAATAAATGTCTTACCTAAGCATCTTAATCTTTTCTCTTGTCTTTTCTTTTGATTCAACAAGGACCATGTTAAATAAATGATATCAGGCAGGCAGGACTGGAATTTGCTGCCTGTGTCCCTTTGGTGTTTTGTATCAAATAAACACTGCTTGAGCATTAATATTGTTGGGTGAAAATCCCATCGAGATCAAGAAGGAATTGAAAAGCGTTGGACGTGAGAATTCACTCTCAGTTTGTCACTTCAACTCCATCCTCTGTTGCTAAGCAGGCTGAAGGTGAAGAAGGAATTTCCGTCTCAGACAGGAATTAAACGTTCCTTCACACTTTCCGGTCTTCACTCTCGCCATTCTGGACTATGACAGTTGGCTTGAATTGGAGATGCAGTGGGGAATTTAGAAGGTTAAGAATTGGGATTAAAGAACTCCAGTGATTGAAATTCGGAGAAGGTCCCAGATGTATTCCGGGTAATACCGGTAACTGCAGGAACTCGGTAACAAAAAGCTTGATAGCTGCTGATGGGCCCACATGGACCTCCAACCCCTATATCTAAGAGAATGAGAAAAACGTAACCACACTGTCAACCCTGAAGTGATCCTGGCTGAGGCTATCTTGGTGTCTTCATGGTTGCCACAAGGCAGAAGGGGAGGGGACAGGGAGCGTTGGGGAATAGATAGCTGGGTTTTGCCATCAAAACAAAAGGCTTCCTGTGGGAACCAAGGTCATTCCAACAGGTGGCTGGGAGAGGAGGAGCGGAGTCACAAATCAACTGGCCAGCAACACTGTTGGATAATGTGATTTATGATGTGGGGGGAAGGTGGACCTTTCACTTTTTAAGAGTTCCTCTGCTAGGCTCTTCATCAACTTCACCACCTCCAGATGATGGGATTACTTTGGTTTCATTTTGGGGGTTTTATTTTCTTTTGGTAGAGGCCACCTTGGTTTGGAATATTTATTTATTTAGAAAAACAGAGTTGGAAGGGACCTTGGAGGTCTTCTAGTCTAACCCTTCCTGCTTAGGCAGGAAACCTGACACCACTTCAGACAAACGTTTATCCAATCCCTTCTTAAAAACTTAGAGTGATGGAGTACCCACAACTTCTGATCACTAATCAGTTGTTCTAGTCCTGTCTTAAGCATAAAAACCAGTGAATTGGACTTGGCCAGTCGCCAGGAGGCAGTGAGTTCTAATCCTGCCTTAGGCGTGAAAATCAGCTAGATGACCTTGGGCCAGTCACT
The DNA here is from genome assembly GCA_022577455.1 of Arizona elegans. Classification (NCBI taxonomy): domain Eukaryota; kingdom Metazoa; phylum Chordata; class Lepidosauria; order Squamata; family Colubridae; genus Arizona; species Arizona elegans. Next base: position 238,482 of record JAKOOJ010000058.1, on the reverse strand, counting down.
TTCCCTCAACCAATTGACCTCACACGGCCATTGTTGTAGGGAAAAAGAGGAGGAGGAAGGACTATTAGATATATCTGCCACCATGAGTTACTTGTAAAAAGCAGAGGTGTGAAATAAATAAATGCATAAAATAAATGAATAAATACTGTTTGCTTTGCTTTTATACTCCCTGGACTGGAAACAGACACAGCATATCTCAATTTGGTAGTAAATCAAGCCACGCTCACAGAACCAGTAGTAAAAAAAATTTGAAACCCACCACTGAAATAGAGGGAGAATCCGTCATGCTATTTTAAATGCCTGTGTCCCTCGCAAATCTCATCTCCTAAAGAAACAAAACCAGGAACATTCAGCTCGGAACATTTCAGAGAGGATAAGCCTGAAAGACCGGCCTTCAGAGACAACGAGCCATTCCGTATTGGGATAAAGGGATTATCAATCCTAATGTTATAAAAGTTAAAGAGAAGGTCTCCAAGATTTATTTTACAGTTAAATTTCTCTTTTGTTTTCAGTAAAGTAGAGGAAATCAACTAAATAATCAAGGATGCATTGAATGTAGCGGTTTTGCAATCCAAGGTTGCTTTAGGTAAACAATAGGATATGGAAAGGGCATGAAGTTTGAAAACTATTGACAAGTGATGTAAAATACAGAATTATTGCTGAAAGAAACCCTCCAGAAAATTGGGCTGGAAACAAGGCAAAATGGCCAGACAAGAGAGTCAAAGAGCAGTAGCACTTAGACTTATATAGCACTTCAAAGTCAGAGGTGGGATTCAGACAGCTTGCATCAGTTTGGTCGAACTGGTAGGGAAAATTTTTCTGGGTCATGAAACTGGTAGTGACCTCTGGCTGGCCCCACCCAGCCAGTTGCCACTCGCTTGACCCACATGCCCAGTCACCGTTCGCTCACCCTGTCCCACCTCTTCACTCCTCACTGTGTGTGGGTCCTTGTTTGTGTATGTGCGCAATCTATGCTCTAAGTTTCCTGCCTAAGCTGCCTTACCACCTGTTGCGTACTTGCGCCCCAACTGGGAGGCCCTGATCTGCCTCCTCCTGCCTACACGTAAGTCTGCGAGTGGCTCTAGGCCCCCCCACCATTGAGTTGGCAATGCCCACCCAGTCACATGACCACCAAGCCATTACCGCAAAGCAAGCCGCGCCCACAGAACCAGTAGTAAAATACTGGGTCTAAGACAGACCTCGAGCTACTCCACTGCATACTTCCCTGTATGTAGATGATGTTCCATTGAGGACTATACATTGAGTATGGTTGGTCAGACAATTGTAAATCCATCTTGTAGAGGTTGTGGTCTACTTTGTCAAATGCCTTACTGAAAGTTGTAACAGGTGAAAAGCATGCATGGAAAGCCGTATAAGCGGAAGATTCAGATAACATTCTTAATGATCTAAGCACTTAGACTTATATAGCACTTCAAAGTCAGAGGTGGGATTCAGACAGCTTACATCAGTTTGTTCGAACTGGTAGGGAAAATTTTTCTGGGTCATGAAACTGGTTGATCTCTGGCTGGCCCCACCCGGCCAGTTGCCACTCGCTTGACCCACATGCTCAGTCGCCGCTCGCTCACCCTGTTCCACCTCTTCACTCCTCAGTGTGTGTGGGTCCTCGTTCGTGTATGTGCACAATCTCTGCTCTAAGTTTCCTGCCTAAGCTGCCTTCCCACACGGTGCGTGCTTGCGCCCCAACTGAGAGGCCCTGATCTGCCTCGTCCTGCCTTCACGTAAGCCTGAGAGTGGCTCTAGGCCCCCCACCATTGAGTTGGCAATGCCCACCCAGTCACATGGCCACCAGGCCATGTCCACCCAGTCACATGACCACCAAGCCATTACTACAAAGCAAGCCGCATCCACAGAACCAGTGGTAAAATACTGGGTCTAAGAGAGACCTAGGGCTACTCCACTGCATACTTCCCTGTATGTAGATGATGTTCCATTGAGGACTATACATTGAGTTTGGTTGGTTAGACAGTTGTAAATCCATCTTGTAGAGGTTGTGGTCTACTTTGTCAAATGCCTTACTGAAAGTTGTAACAGGTGAAAAGCATGCATGGAAAGCCGTATAAGCGGAAGATTCAGATAACATTCTTAATGATCTAAGAAACCTGATTCTGGATTTGAAATCCTTGGGAAATAGTGCAAGTCCCATTTATGAGAGTAGTGGAGCCAATCCTCAAAACTTTTAGGGGGCATCTTGTGGGAGGGTGGGGACTGGCTGCACCCCTGTCTGTTTGACCTTCTCCCATTCGGTTGGGAGACTTGATTTGTCCATTGTTTCATTTTTTCCTAACATGTCGTTCTGAAGCTGATGAATACTTCCTCTTCACATCATCCCCAAAACAAATAGCAACTATTTGTAAAGGAACTCTTTTCCTTCTGGCAACGGCTATTGTGGCACAACTTTAAACCATAGACTTTTTTCTACACATGCGCAAGGGGCGGTCTTGTTTTTTTTGCAAAAATTGGAGGAGCAGATTCCTTGCCGACCTCAGAGAGAGAGGTGCTACTCCTTGTCCTTCTTCCCTCCCAAGAGTTTCCTGGGGCTTCCCTAAAGCCAAGATGGTAAGCAAAATGGTTTATTTGTAGGAAGAACTCTAACTGGGTTAGATGTAAGAAGAGAACGGCTGAAGGATTGAGATGACCCCTTAGGGACAGTCCCTTTCTCACAGCTGAATCACCCCACACGGTTATGGCTGTGGGAAGAATCATAAGGGGATCAATCTGTGTACATGATTTAGATAAGATCAAGGTAAAATAGAGTAAGAAGGGAAGATCAAATGCAACCAGATGTTTCCTTAGAAAAAAGAGACAGGACAAGAATAACTATTTGCAAACTACTTAGGAGAATGAAGGAAAGGTTGAGATAATCAGGTATCCTGATTTGGGTGCAACTGGCTCAGAAAGGGGAGGAAGATGTTCCAGGTAGACCCTGTTGTGCAACAGAGATCTCAATGCACACTTTCCCAACATTGTAAACTTCATCTAGAGGGCTTTTCCCAAAGTTCATGAACATCATCATAATACTGAAGAGGACATTGGAAAGATTTTGAACAGCCAGTTTCTGGAAGAACCACCGAGTCTTCTGGTGAGTCACTTTTTCCTCCTTTTCTTCCATTCTCAGAGAGTCTTCATCTGTCTGAGCAACTTCTGTGTCGTGTTGGCTATATTTCAATTTAAGTGTTTTTCGGATCCCCTGAGTCCACCGCTTAAAGATGGTAAGGTATCTCCTCATTCATCTGAATAAACCCTCATTATACTGCCTGCGAAGGTCTAGCAATGCCAGCTGAAACGTCTCTGCCTTAGATTCTACAATCCAGGTTTCTATCCAAGGTCTCCTAACTGGGTCAGAAAAACACCTTCTGTACCAATGCAGAAGTTGTTTGGTCACCAGGAGTCCTCACAAATCTAAGAGGTAAAATTTAATCGTATGCAGCAAAAGCAGAGAATTTATCTCCTTGTGACATTTGTCCAATAGTAGATTTCTGGAAGTTGCCTGCAGCTCTAGGGGGATTCTTGGTTCAGTTTGATGCGTTGGGTATGACTGCAGGCTCAACTGGATTCTTTTTTCTTAGGTAAAGGGGTGAAGCCAAACACCTGCATTGATCGATATGATGGGAAAACCCATCCCATTAGGTCCAGCTGGAGTACAGCCCATTGCTTCGTTTGTGAGTGCAGTCCAGCTGGAATGCGATGTTGTGAGAGGTAGGAAAAAGCTATGGGTGAGCTTTGGATGTATTAATTTGTGCATGTTTTCTCCTACATTAAGTCAAATGGGTTGACTAATATAGCACATATTCCTGGATACATATAGGTAAATAAACCTTCACACAGGTCTTCTATATGTCTTGAATGCAGTTGGAGGAAGACAAAGTGTAAATTTGACTGAGGGCAGATGAGACCCCGTATGTTGGGAAGCCCCTAACCTGGAAGGGAGGAGGGCTCAAGCACGGAGCTAGTCTGGAATCACTACACAACCTTAAAAGCGCCAGAACTGTCCCTCTCTGAATTTCTAATTGTCCCCAGAGAAGAGCTGCCAGACTGGGGTGATTCCTGCAATCTAGGCAGAACATAATTAAGAAGCCCAGAATCTGGTTGTTTGCTCTTGACCCTGGACACTTATCTGAACTTTGTGACGTTACGTTGGGAAATTTTCAGCTAGCTGACTGTGCCCCTATTTTGGTTGACCAGGTCTCCTCTGGGTTAGAAGGAAGTGTCACAATGAGCAATAGTCCAGCTGTCAGATAAAATCACTCCAGTTTTTTTCAGTAGGAGCCTCGTTGAAGCTCGGCTCGCAGTTTGAGCCAACTGCTTATGTGGAAGTGCTCACATTCTTTGTGGTTGGTTAAGGTCATTATCCTTATTGCAGTCAACAGGAGGCACACAAAATGAATTTCTGGGTGACTGAACCCTGAGATTTCTCCATGCAAAGGTGCATTTCCAAGAACTGGGTTTTTAGAATCAAGCAAAGCCTTTGGTGAATCAAACTTTCTCCAGGAAGTTCAATAGTTCTCTGCAAGTTCTAATGTGGCTGATGGTCATAAAAGTCTTCAAGTCAACTTTGCCTGGCCCTAATCTTTTCTTCTTCCTCTTCTTCACCCTCCCTTCTTTTTTCCCTTCAAAGAGCACGTGGTCTCGCACTAGTTGAAAGATGCAAGAAAGGGGAAAATCCAGAATCATGTAAAGATGCAACCATTGGACTTGATGACAAATGTCGGCTTATCTTCCCTGTATATGGGGATATTTGTAAAATCTTAAGTGCAAGCTATTTTTAATAAATCTCCCACATTCCCTTCATAACCCAGCTCTATTGAAAATGGTGAAGGATGCAAAATAGTGGTAAATCCAGAAATACGTAAACATGAAAATGTAGGCTAGATCATAGTGTTGATTCTCATCCCCTCCCATGCAGAACTGGAATAAATGTCTTACCTAAGCATCTTAAAGTTTCGTCGTGTCTTTTCTTTTGATTAAACAAGGACCATGTTAAACACATGATATCACGCAGGCAGGACTTTTATCCTTTTGGTGTTTTGTATCAAATAAACACTGCTTGAGCATTAATATTGCTGGGTGAAAATCCCATCGAGATCAAGAAGGAATTGAAAAGCGTTGGACGTGAAAATTCACTCTCAGTTTGTCACTTTGAATTCCATCCTCTGTTGCTAAGCAGGCTGAAGGTGAAGTAGGAATTTCCGTCTCAGCCAGGAATTTAACGTTCCTTCACACTTTCCGGTCTTCACTCTCGCCATTCTGGACTAAGTCAGTTGGCTTGAATTGGAGATGCAGTGGGGAATTTAGAAGGTTAAGAATTGGGATTAAAGAGCTCCAGTGAAGCAAAATTCGGAGAAGGTCCCAGATGTATGCGGGATAATACCGGTAACTGCAGGAACTCGGTCACAAAAAGCTTGATAGCTGCTGATGGGCCCACATGGACCTCCAACCCCTATATCTAAGAGAATGAGAAAAACGTAACCACAGTGTCAACCCTGAAGTGATCCTGGCTGAGGCTATCTTGGTGTCTTCATGGTTGCCACAAGGCAGAAGGGGAGGGGACAGGGAGCGGGGGGAGGGGAATAGATACCTGGGTTTTGCCATCAAAACAAAAAGCGTCCTGTGGGAACCAAGGTCATTCCAACAGGTGGCTGGGAGAGGAGGAGCGGAGTCACAAAGCAACCAGCCAGCAACACTGTTGGATAATGTGATTTATGATGTGGGGGGAAGGTGGACCTTTCACTTTTTAAGAGTTCCTCTACTAGGCTCTTCATCAACTTCACCCCCTCCAGATGATGGGATTACTTTGGCTTCATTTTTGGGGTTTTATTTTCTTTTGGTAGATGCCACTTTGGTTTGGAGCTAATGAGATAATGGGATTGTGGTTCCCTTAATCACCGATCTTCTGGGTAATTCATGTATTCACAGCAGAAAGGTAGGCAATATCATTTCTGATCCTGGGAATCAACTCTTTTGACCTGGTTTAACTCTTTTGAACATACCCTTCCAAAACAGGAAGGCTCTCTAAAGCTTTTTGAAAATGTGGGCTACATGGTTTTTCAGCGACGGCCCCAGTTGCCAAGGACAGGAGAAGAACATATTCAAGGTAGCATAGAAAGGATCCCTGATTTCATTGAAATGTGAATAAAATGAAACTAAGTGAAATGAGCGCAGCTAATGCAGCGGTGGGGGCTGCTGGGGGTTCTCAGGGGTTCAGAAGAAACTCTACCTTAGATTCTATGCAGTTCGGAGAACCCCCAAATCCCACTCCTGGCTGTCCCTGCCCACCCTCCCCCACTCCTCCCAGGAGTCCGCATGCCTCTCGTTTTGGATGCCCGGAGGCTCGGGGAGGGTAAAGAATGGGCCTACCAGAAGTTCAGGAAGGCTGGAAACGGGCTGTTTCCAGCCTCTAGAGGGCCTCTGGAGCCTGGGGAGACGGTTTTTGCCCTCCCGGAAGCTCGAGGAAAGCCTCTGGAACCTGGGAAGGCGAAAAGCCTCCCCCCCCCATAGTGCAGGAGGCCAACTAGGCCACGCCTGCCCAGCAACCAGGCAGAGAACTCCTTTCTAAAATATTTGACGTCACCCCTGAGCTAATGTGATTCCACCCCATATTCACAAGGTTTCCCTCACGTCCCATTAAAGAGTCATTTGAGACAAGTCTGGGCTGGTGGTTAAGGCATTGGGCTAGAAAGCAGGAATATTTATTTCTTTAGAAGAACAGAGTTGGAAGGGACCTTGGAGGTCTTCTAGTCTAACCCCTTCCTGCTTAGGCAGGAAACCCGACACCACTTCAGACAAACGTTTATCCAATCCCTTCTTTAAAACTTCCAGTGATGGAGACACCCAAAACTTCTGATCACTAATCAATTGTTCTAGTCCTGTTTTAAGCATAAAAACCAGTGAGTTGGACTTGGAATCGCCAGGAGGGAGTGAGTTCTAATCCTGCGTTAGGCGTGAAAGCCAGCTAGATGACTATGGGCCAGTCACTTTCCCTCAACCAATTTACCTCACACAGCCATTGTTGTAGGGAAAAAGAGGAGGAGGAAGAAATATTAGATATATCTGCCACCATGAGTTACTTGTAAAAAGCAGAGGTGTGAAATAAATAAATGCATAATATAAATGAATAAATACTGTTTGCTTTGCTTTTATACTCCCTGGACTAGAAACAGACACAGCATATCTCAATTTGGTAGTAAATCAAGCCACGCTCACAGAACCAGTAGTAAAAAAAAATTTTTTTTCTTATTTTTTTTATTGAAAAGTTTTATGAAAAATACAAACATTTTAATCCCCTCTTCCCCCCTCAACACCCCTCCCCTTCCCACCCTCCCTCCCACCCTCCCCCTACCCCCCTCCCTAGACTTCCCAGAACGAGTACAGGGTATAGCATTCACAAACCAAGAACTAAAATGTGCTAACAAATTATTACATTTCATGTTCTCCCTAGGTCCTTAACTCCTTATAACTCAGAAAAAACAAACATAAACTACTTAATATTATTTCATTCATAAGCTATATGAATCTTCTTATTCGGATACTTCTTCTGTATGTAATCAATCCATTTTCTCCATTCCGATATATATCTCTCATTTGAATGGTCTTTAAGGTATGATGAAATTTTTGCCATTTCCGCCAAATGCACAACTTTTAATGTCCATTCCTCAATAGTAGGTGGATCTTCCTTCTTCCAGTACTGTGCCACCAGTAACCTGGCAGCCGTTATTAAGTTCAAAACCAGCTTAGTCTCTATTACAGTACAATCCGTAACTATTCCCAACAGAAAAAACTGTGGTGTAAATTTAATTTTTTTCTTCAAAATATTTTGAATAATCCACCATATTTTTATCCAAAAAGCCTTAATCGTTTTACATGTCCACCATATATGGAAATATGTAGCATCTTCACACTCACATCGCCAACACTTGGGTTGTAAATTTGGATACATACAAGCCAGGTTTTTTGGATCTAAATGCCATCTATAAAACATTTTGTAAAAATTCTCCCTTCAATTTTGTGCTTGTGTAAATCTTACATTTCTAACCCATATCTTTTCCCATGTTTCCATCATTATTGGTTCACCTACATTTTGTGCCCATTTTAGCATACAATCCTTGACTAACTGTTTCTGAATCTATTTCCAGTAATGCATTGTACAACTTTTTTATGTGCATTTGACCTTCATCTCTTATTTGCTTTATCAAATCCTCATCCTGCTGCAAAATACCAATTTTTTGATCTTCTCTCCATCTGGCCAGCAGCTGTCCATATTGAAACCAAGTCTTAATAATCCCTTCTTCTTTTAGTTGTTCCATGGATTTTAACTGTAGTCTGACTCCTTCCTTATAAAGGACTTCCTTATATGTAATCTTATCTTGCTTATCTAAATTTATGTTCTCTATCGCGTGTCTGGGTACTGTCCCTATTGGTAACCTATCATTTAGTTTATATTTATACTTTTTCCAGACACGCAATAGAGCATTTCTTAATATATGACTTTTAAAAGTCTTATCTACTTTCTTATCATACACTAAGTAAGCATGCCAGCCATAAACCAAACCATATCCTTCAATATTCAATATCTTTTCTTCCGTTAAGTTTATCCAATCTGTGATTGCTGAGAGGGCAGCAGCTTCATAGTACAATCTTATATTGGGCATCTTAAGACCACCTGTTTCTCTAGTATCTTGCAATATCTTTTGTTTAACTCGTGGTTTCTTCCCTGCCCACACAAATTTGTTTATGCCCTTCTGCCATTCCTTCAAGTTCTCATCTTTTTTAAGTATAGGTATCATTTGAAAAAGAAATAGAAATTTTGGTAAAATATTCATTTTTACAGCGGCTATCTTTCCCAGCAAAGACAGTTGTAGTTTTTTCCAGTTGTCCAACTCTTTCTGTGCCATAATGGTTCATAGTTGTACTGATATAATTTTGTATTTGCAGTCATAATATAAACCCCCAAATATTTAACCTTCTTAACTACTTCAAATCCTGTTAACCTTTCTATCTCTCCTTTTTGGCTCCTAACCATATTTTTAGCTATTATTTTTGTTTTAGCTGCATTTATTTTAAAGCCAGATACTTGACCATATAAGCAGGTTATATCCATCAAGGCTGTAATCGATTGTACCGGTTGGGTTAAGGTAACAACCAGGTCATCCGCAAATGCTCGTACCTTGTATTCAAGCAGGAATATTTATTTCTTTTGAAGAACAGAGTTGGAAGGGACCTTGGAGGTCTTCTAGTCTAACCCCTTCCTGCTTAGGCAGGAAAACCGACACCACTTCAGACAAACAGTTATCCAATCCCTTCTTAAAAACTTCCAGTGATGGAGACACCCACAACTTCTGATCACTAATCAATTGTTCCAGTCCTGTTTTAAGCATAAAAACCAGTGAGTTGAACATGGACTAATCGCCAGGAGACAGTGAGTTCTAATCCTGCCGTAGGCGTGAAAGCCAGCTAGATGACTATGGGCCAGTCACTTGCCCTCAACCAATTAACCTCACATGGCCATTTTTGTAGGGAAAAAGAGGAGGAGGAAGGCATGTTAGATATATCTGCCACCATGAGTTACTTGTAAAAAGCAGAGGTGTGAAATAAATAAATGAATAATATAAATGAATAAATACTGTTTGCTTTGCTTTTATACTCCCTGGACTGGAAACAGACACAGGATATCTCAATTTGGTAGTAAATCAAGCCACGCTCACAGAACCAGTAGTAAAAAAAAATTGAAACCCACCACTGAAATAGAGGGAGAATCCGTCATGCTATTTTAAATGCCTGTGTCCCTCGCAAATCTAATCTCCTAAAGAAACAAAACCAGGAACATTGAGCTCAGAACATTTCAGAGAGGATAAGCCTGAAAGACCGGCCTTCAGAGACCACGAGCCATTCCGTATTGGGATAAAGGGATTATCAATCCTAATGTTATAAAAGTTAAAGAGAAGGTCTCCAAGATTTATTTTACAGTTAAATTTCTCTTTTTGTTTTCAGCAAAGTAGAGGAAATCAATTAAATAATCAAGGATGCATTGAATGTAGCGGATTTGCAATCCAAGGTTGCTTTAGATAAACGATAGGATATGGAAAGGACGTGAAGTTTGAAAATTATTGACAAATGATGTAAAATACAGAATTATTGCTGAAAGAAACCCTCCAGAAGATTCGCCAGGAAAGAAAGCAAAATGGCCAGACAAGACAGTCAAAGAGCAGTAGCACTTAGACTTCTATAGCACTTCAAAGTCAGAGGTGGGATTCAGACAGCTTACATCAGTTTGGTCGAACTGGTAGGGAAAATTTTACTGGGTCATGAAATTGGTAGTGATCTCTGGCTGGCCCCACCCAGCCAGTTGCCACTCGCTTGACCCACATGCCCAGTCGCCGCTCGCTCACCCTGTCCCACCTCTTTACTCCTCACTGTGTGTGGGTCCTCGTTTGTGTATGTGCACAATCTATGCTCTACGTTTCCTGCCTAAGCTGCCTTCCCACATGGTGCGTGCTTGCGCCCCAAGTGAGAGGCCCTGATCTGCCTCCTCCTGCCTTCACGTAAGCCTGTGAGTGGCTCTAGGCCCCCCCAACATTGAGTTGGCAATGCTCACCCAGTCACATGGCCACCATGCCATTTCCACCCAGTCTCATGACCACCAAGCCATTACCACAAAGCAAGCTGCGCCCACAGAACCAGTAGTAAAATACTGGGTCTAAGACAGACCTCGAGCTACCCTACTGCATACTTCCCTGTATGTGGATCATGTTCCATTGAGTATCGTTGGTTAGACAATTGTAGATCCATCTTGTAGAGGTTGTGGTCTACTTTGTCAAATGCCTTACTGAAAGTTGTAACAGGTGAAAAGCATTCATGGACAGCCGTATAAGCGGAAGATTCAGATAACATTCTTAATGATCTAATAAACCTGATTCTGGCTTTGAAATCCTTGGGAAATAGTGTAAGTCCCATTTATGAGAGTAGTGGAGCCAATCCTCAAACCTTTTAGGGGGCATCTTGTGGGAGGGTGGGGACTGGCTGCACCCCTGTCTGTTTGACCTTCTCCCATTCGGTTGGGAGACTTGATTTGTCCATTGTTTCATTTTTTCCTAACATGTCGTTCTGAAGCTGATGAATACTTCCTCTTTACATCATCCCCAAAACAAATAGCAACTATTTGTAAAGGAACTGTTTTCCTTCTGGCAATGGCTATTGTGGCACAACTTTAAACCATTGACTTTTTTCTACACATGCGCAAGGGGCGGTCTTGTTTTTTTGCAAAAATTGAAGGAGCAGATTCCTTGCCGACCTCAGAGAGAGAGGTGCTACTCCTTGTCCTTCTTCCCTCCCAAGAGTTTCCTGGGGCTTCCCCAAAGCCAAAATGGTAAGCAAAACGGTTTATTTGCAGGAAGAACTCAAACTGGGTTAGATGTAAGAAGAGAAAGGCTGAAGGAGTGAGATGACCCCTTTGGGACAGTTCCTTTCTCACAGCTGAATCACCCCACACGGTTATGGCCGTGGGAAGAATCATAAGGGGATCAATCTGTGTACGTGATTTAGATAAGATAAAGGTAGAATAGAGTAAGAAGGGAAGATCAAATGCAACCAGATGTTTCTTTAGAAAAGAGAGACAGGACAAGAATAACTATTTGCAAACTACTTAGGAGAATAAAGAAAAGGCTTTGATAATCAGGTATCCTGATTTGGGTGCAGCTGGCCCAGAGAAGGGAGGAAGATGTTCCAGGTAGACCCTGTTGTGCAACAGATAACTCAATGCACACTTTCCCAACATTGTAAACTTCATCTAGAGGGCTTTTCCCAAAGTTCATGAACATCATCATAATACTGAACAGGACATTGGAAAGATTTTGAACAGCCAGTTTCTGGAAGAACCACCGAGTCTTCTGGTGAGTCACTTTTTCCTCCTTCTCTTCCATTCTCAGAGAGTCTTCATCTGTCTGAGCAACTTCTGTTTCGTGTTGGCTACTTGTCAACTTAAGTGTTTTTTGGATCCCCTGAGTCCACCACTTAAAGATGGTAAGGAATCTCCTCATTCATCTGAATAAACCCTCATTATACTGCCTGCGAAGCTCTAGCAATGCCAGCTGAAATGTTTCTGCCTTAGATTCTACAATCCAGGTTTCTATCCAAGGTCTCCTAACTGGGTCAGAAAAACACCTTCTGTACCAATGCAGAAGTTGTTTGGTCACCAGGAGTCCTCACAAATCTAAGAGGTAAAATTTGATCGTATGCAGCAAAAGCAGAGAATTTATCTCCTTGTGACATTTGTCCAATAGTAGATTTCTGGAAGTTGCCTGCAGCTCTAGGGGGATTCTTGGTTCAGTTTGATGCGTTGGGTATGACTGCAGGCTCAACTCGATTCTTTTTCCTTAGGTAAAGGGGTGAAGCCAAACACCTGCGTTGATCGATATGATGGGAAAACCCATCCCATTAGGTCCAGCTGGAGTACAGCCCATTGCTTCGTTTGTGAGTGCAGTCCAGCTGGAATGCGATGTTGTGAGAGGTAGGAAAAAGCTATGGGTGAGCTTTGGATGTATTAATTTGTGCATGTTTTCTCCTACATTAAGTCAAATGGGTTGACTAATATAGCACATATTCCTGGATACATATAGGTAAATAAACCTTCACACAGGTCTTCTATATGTCTTGAATGCAGTTGGAGGTAGACAAAGTGTAAATTTGACTGAGGGCAGATGAGACCCCGTATGTTGGGGAGCACCTAACCTGGCAGGGAGGAGGGCTCAAGCACGGAGCTAGTCTGGAATCACTACACAACCTTAAAAGCGCCAGAACTGTCCCTCTCTGAATTTCTAATTGTCCCCAGAGAAGAGCTTCCAGACTGGGCTGATTCCTGCAATCTAGGCAGAATATAATTAAGAAGCTCAGAATCTGGTTGTTTGCTCTTGACCCTGGACACTTATCTGAACTTTGTGACGTTACGTTGGGAAATTTTCAGGTAGCCGACCATGCCCCTATTTTGGTTGACCAGGTCTCCTCTGGGTAAGAAGAAAACGTCACAATGAGCAATATTCCAGCTGTCAGATTAAATCACTCAGCTTTTTTTCAGTAGGAGCCTCGTTGAGCCGAGCTTGATTATCTGGGAGGAGTTAAAGCCAACTGCTTATGAGGAGGTGCTCACATTCTTTGTGGTTGGTTAAGATCATTATCCTTATTGCAGTCAACAGGAGGCACCCAAAATGAATTTCTGGGTGCCTGAACCCTGAGATTTCTCCATGCAAAGGTGCATTTCCAAGAACTGGGTTTTTAGAATCAAGCAAAGCGTTGGGTGGACTTGAACTACTGAACTTCCTTTCTCCAGGAAGTTCAGTAGTTCTCTGCAAATTCTAATGTGGCTGATGGTCTTAAAGGTTTTTGCCAATTCAAGTCAACTTTGAGTGGCCCTAATCTTTTCTTCTTCCTCTTCTTCACCCTCCCTTCTTTTTTCCCTTCAAAGCGACCGTTTTATCGTAATATTTGAAAGATGCAAGAAAGGGGAAAATCCAGAATCATGTGATAATGGAGCCCTGCAACGTGATGACAAATGTCGGATTATCATCCGTATAGATAGTAGAAAATTGAGAATTATACCAATTGGGGAAAGTCATCTGAATAAATATCTATTGGAAATAGTGAAGGATGCAAAATAGTGGTCAATCCAGAACTACGTAAACATGAAAATGTAGGCTAGATCGTAGTGTTGATTCTCATCCCCTCCATGCAGAACTGGAATAAATGTCTTACCTAAGCATCTTAATCTTTTCTCTTGTCTTTTCTTTTGATTCAACAAGGACCATGTTAAATAAATGATATCAGGCAGGCAGGACTGGAATTTGTTGCCTGTGTCCCTTTGGTGGTTTTGTATCAAATAAACACTGCTTGAGCATTAATATTGCTGGGTGAAAATCCCATCGAGATCAAGAAGGAATTGAAAAGCGTTGGACATGAAAATTCACTCTCAGTTTGTCACTTCAACTCCATCCTCTGTTGCTAAGCAGGCTGAACGTGAAGAAGGAATTTCAGTCTCAGCCAGGAATTAAACGTTCCTTCACACTTTCCGGTCTTCACTCTCGCCATTCTGGACTAAGTCAGTTGGCTTGAATTGGAGATTCAGTGGGGAATTTAGAAGGTTAAGAATTGGGATTAAAGAACTCCAGTGAAGCAAAATTCAGAGAAAGTCCCAGATGTATTCCGGGTAATACCGGTAACTACCAAGAGTCTTGGTAGTACAGGGGTTTAAGGCACCCTGTTATTAAGCTGGTTATTAAGACCAGCTGCCTGCAATTACTGCAGGTTCGAATCTCGCCAGGCTCAAGGTTGACTCAGCCTTCCATCCTTTCTAAGGTAGGTAAATTGAGGACCCAGTTTGTGGGGGCAATCAGCTGACTTTGTATAAATATACAAAAGGATGAAGGCTATTGCTGAGCACATTGTAAGCTGCCCTAAGTCTTCGGAGAAGGGCGGCATATAAATCAAATTAAAAAAAAACAAAAAAAACTGCAGGAACTCGGTCACAAAAAGCTTGATAGCTGCTGATGGGCCCACATGGACCTCCAACCCCTATATCTAAGAGAATGAGAAAAACGTAACCACAGTGTCAACCCTGAAGTGATCCTGGCTGAGGCTATCTTGGTGGCTTGATGGTTGCCACAAGGCAGAAGGGGGGACAGGGAGGGGGGGAAATAGATAGCTGGGTTTTGCCATCAAAACAAAAGGCTTCCTGTGGGAACCAAGGACATTCCAACAGGTGGCTGAGAGAGGAGGAGCAGAGTCACAAAGCAACCGGCCAGCAACACTGTTGGATAATGTGATTTATGATGTGGGTGGAAGGCAGACCTTTCAATTTTTAAGAGTTCCTCTGCTAGGTTCTTCATCAACTTCACCACCTCCAGATGATGGGATTACTTTGGCTTCATTTTGGGGGTTTTATTTTCTTTTGGTAGAGGCCACCTTGGTTTGGAATATTTATTTATTTAGAAAAACAGAGTTGGAAGGGACCTTGGAGGTCTTCTTGTCTAACCCCTTCCTGCTTAGGCAGGAAACCCTACACCACTTCAGACAAACGTTTATCCAATCCCTTCTTAAAAACTTCCAGTGATGGGGACACCCACAACTTCTGATCACTAATCAATTGTTCCAGTCCTGTTTTAAGCATAAAAAACCAGTGAGTTGAACATGGACTAATCGCCAGGAGGCAGTGAGTTCTAATCCTGCCTTAGGCGTGAAAGCCAGCTAGATGACCTTGGGCCAGTCACTTGCCCTCAACCAATTGACCTCACACGGCCATTGTTGTAGGGAAAAAGAGGAGGAGGAAGAAATATTAGATATATCTGCCTCCATGAGTTACTTGTAAAAAGCAGAGGTGTGAAATAAATAAATGCATAATATAAATGAATAAATACTGTTTGCTTTGCTTTTATACTCCCTGGACTGGAAACAGACACAGCATATCTCAATTTGGTAGTAAATCAAGCCACGCTCACAGAACCAGGAGTAAAAAAAATTTGAAACCCACCACTGAAATAGAGGGAGAATCCGTCATGCTATTTTAAATGCCTGTGTCCCTCGCAAATCTAATCTCCTAAAGAAACAAAACCAGGAACATTCAGCTCGGAACATTTCAGAGAGGATAAGCCTGAAAGACCGGCCTTCAGAGACAACGAGCCATTCCGTATTGGGATAAAGGGATTATCAATCCTAATCTTATAAAAGTTAAAGAGAAGGTCTCCAAGATTTATTTTACAGTTAAATTTCTCTTTTGTTTTCAGCAAAGTAGAGGAAATCAATTAAATAATCAAGGATGCATTGAATGTAGCGGATTTGCAATCCAAGGTTGCTTTAGATAAACAATAGGATATGGAAAGGGCGTGAAGTTTGAAAACTGTTGACAAGTGATGTAAAATACAGAATTATTGCTGAAAGAAACCCTCCAGAAAATTGGGCTGGAAACAAAGCAAAATGGCCAGACAAGACAGTCAAAGAGCAGTAGCACTTAGACTTATATAGCACTTCAAAGTCAGAGGTGGGATTCAGACAGCTTACATCAGTTTGTTCGAACTGGTAGGGAAAATTTTTCTGGGTCATGAAACTGGTTGATCTCTGGCTGGCCCCACCCGGCCAGTTGCCACTCGCTTGACCCACATGCTCAGTCGCCGCTCGCTCACCCTGTTCCACCTCTTCACTCCTCAGTGTGTGTGGGTCCTCGTTCGTGTATGTGCACAATCTCTGCTCTAAGTTTCCTGCCTAAGCTGCCTTCCCACACGGTGCATGCTTGCGCCCCAACTGAGAGGCCCTGATCTGCCTCGTCCTGCCTTCACGTAAGCCTGAGAGTGGCTCTAGGCCCCCCACCATTGAGTTGGCAATGCCCACCCAGTCACATGGCCACCAGGCCATGTCCACCCAGTCACATGACCACCAAGCCATTACTACAAAGCAAGCCGCATCCACACAACCAGTGGTAAAATACTGGGTCTAAGAGAGACCTAGGGCTACTCCACTGCATACTTCCCTGTATGTAGATGATGTTCCATTGAGGACTATACATTGAGTTTGGTTGGTTAGACAGTTGTAAATCCATCTTGTAGAGGTTGTGGTCTACTTTGTCAAATGCCTTACTGAAAGTTGTAACAGGTGAAAAGCATGCATGGAAAGCCGTATAAGCGGAAGATTCAGATAACATTCTTAATGATCTAATAAACTTGATTCTGGATTTGAAATCCTTGGGAAATAGTGCAAGTCCCATTTATCAGAGTAGTGGAGCCAATCCTCAAAACCTTTAGGGGGTATCTTGTGGGAGGGTGGGGACTGGCTGCACCCCTGTCTGTTTGACCTTCTCCCATTCGGTTGGGAGACTTGATTTGTCCATTGTTTCATTTTGTCCTAACATGTCGTTCTGAAGCTGATGAATACTTCCTCTTCACATCATCCCCAAAACAAATAGCTGCTATTTGTAAAGGAACTCTTTTCCTTCTGGCAATGGCTATTGTGGCACAACTTTAAACCATAGACTTTTTTCTACACATGCGCAAGGGGCGGTCTTGTTTTTTTTTGCAAAAATTGAAGGAGCAGATTCCTTGCCGACCTCAGAGAGAGAGGTGCTACTCCTTGTCCTTCTTCCCTCCCAAGAGTTTCCTGGGCTTCCCCAAAGCCAAGATGGTAAGCAAAATGGTTTATTTGTAGGAAGAACTCTAACTGGGTTAGATGTAAGAAGAGAACGGCTGAAGGATTGAGATGACCCCTTAGGGACAGTCCCTTTCTCACAGCTGAATCACCCCACACGGTTATGACCGTGGGAAGAATCATAAGGGGATCAATCTGTGTACATGATTTAGATAAGATCAAGGTAAAATAGAGTAAGAAGGGAAGATCAAATGCAACCAGATGTTTCCTTAGAAAAAAGAGACAGGACAAGAATAACTATTTGCGAACTACTTAGGAGAATGAAGGAAAGGTTGAGATAATCAGGTATCCTGATTTGGGTGCAACTGGCCCAGAGAGGGGAGGAAGATGTTCCAGGTAGACCCTGTTGTGCAACAGAGATCTCAATGCACACTTTCCCAACATTGTAAACTTCATCTAGAGGGCTTTTCCCAAAGTTCATGAACATCATCATAATACTGAAGAGGACATTGGAAAGATTTTGAACAGCCAGTTTCTGGAAGAACCACCGAGTCTTCTGGTGAGTCACTTTTTCCTCCTTTTCTTCCATTCTCAGAGAGTCTTCATCTGTCTGAGCAACTTCTGTGTCGTGTTGGCTACTTGTCAACTTAAGTGTTTTTTGGATCCCCTGAGTCCACCGCTTAAAGATGGTAAGGTATCTCCTCATTCATCTGAATAAACCCTCATTATACTGCCTGCGAAGGTCTAGCAATGCCAGCTGAAATGTTTCTGCCTTAGATTCTACAATCCAGGTTTCTATCCAAGGTCTCCTAACTGGGTCAGAAAAACACCTTCTGTACCAATGCAGAAGTTGTTTGGTCACCAGGAGTCCTCACAAATCTAAGAGGTAAAATTTGATCCTATGCAGCAAAAGGAGAGAATTTATCTCCTTGTGACATTTGTCCAATAGTAGATTTCTGGAAGTTGCCTGCAGCTCTAGGGGGATTCTTGGTTCAGTTTGATGCGTTGGGTATGACTGTAGGCTCAACTGGATTCTTTTTTCTTAGGTGAAATGGTGAAGCCAAACACCTGCGTTGATCGATATGATGGGAAATCCCATCCCATTGGGTCCAGCTGGAGTACAGCCCATTGCTTCGTTTGTAACTGCAGTCGAGATGGCATGAGATGTTGTGAGAGGTAGGGAAAAATTATGGGAGAGCTTTGGATGTATTAATTTGTGCATGTTTTCTCCTACATTAAGTCAAATGGGTTGACTAATCTAGCACATATTCCTGGATAGATACAGGTAAATAAACCTTCACACAGGTCTTCTATATTAGAGATGCCTTGAATGCAGTTGGAGGTAGACAAAGTTCAAGTTTGACTGAGGGCAGATGAGACCCCATATGTTGGAAAGCCCCTAACCTGGCAGGGAGGAGGGCTCAAGCATGGAGCTAGTCTGGAATCACTACACAACCTTAAAAGTGCCAGAACTGTCCCTCTCTGAATTTCTAATTGTCCCCAGAGAAGAGCTGCCAGACTGGGGTGATTCCTGCAATCTCGGCAGAACATAATTAAGAAGCTCAGAATCTGGTTCTTTGCTCCTGTAATTCCCTATCTGGAATTACTTTTTGATGTTACATTGGGAAATTTTCAGGTAGCCGACCATGCCCCTATTTTGGTTGACCAGGTCTCCTCTGGGTAAGAAGAAAACGTCACAATGAGCAATATTCCAGCTGTCAGATTAAATCACTCAGCCTTTTTTCAGTAGGAGCCTCGTTGAGCCGAGCTTGATTATCTGGGAGGAGTTAAAGCCAACTGCTTATGAGGAGGTGCTCACATTCTTTGTGGTTGGTTAAGATCATTATCCTTATTGCAGTCAACAGGAGGCACCCAAAATGAATTTCTGGGTGCCTGAACCCTGAGATTTCTCCATGCAAAGGTGCATTTCCAAGAACTGGGTTTTTAGAATCAAGCAAAGCGTTGGGTGGACTTGAACTACTGAACTTCCTTTCTCCAGGAAGTTCAGTAGTTCTCTGCAAATTCTAATGTGGCTGATGGTCTTAAAGGTTTTTGCCAATTCAAGTCAACTTTGAGTGGCCCTAATCTTTTCTTCTTCCTCTTCTTCACCCTCCCTTCTTTTTTCCCTTCAAAGCGACCGTTTTATCGTAATATTTGAAAGATGCAAGAAAGGGGAAAATCCAGAATCATGTGATAATGGAGCCCTGCAACGTGATGACAAATGTCAGATTATCATCCGTATAGATATTAGAAAATTGAGAATTATGCCAATTGGGGAAAGACATCTGAATAAATATCTATTGGAAATAGTGAAGGATGCAAAATAGTGGTAAATCCAGAACTAAGTAAACATAAAAATGAAGGCTAGATCGTAGTGTTGATTCTCATCCCCTCCATGCAGAACTGGAATAAATGTCTTACTTAAGCATCTTAATCTTTTCTCTTGTCTTTTCTTTTGATTCAACAAGGACCATGTTAAATAAATGATATCAGGCAGGCAGGACTGGAATTTGTTGCCTGTGTCCCTTCGGTGTTTTGTATCAAATAAACATTGCTTGAGCATTAATATTGCTGGGTGAAAATCCCATCGAGATCAAGAAGGAATTGAAAAGCATTGGACATGAAAACGTTTGTCTGAAGTGGTGTCGGGTTTTTTGCCTAAGCAGGAAGGGGTTAGACTAGAAGACCTCCAAGGTTCCTTCCAACTCTGTTTTTCTAAATAAATAAATATTCCAAACCTAGGTGGCCTCTACCAAAAGAAAATAAAACCCCCAAAATGAAGCCAAAGTAATCCCATCATCTGGAGGTGGTGAAGTTGATGAAGAGCCTAGTAGAGGAACTCTTAAAAAGTGAAAGGTCCGCCTTCCCCCCACATCATAAATCACATTATCCAACAGTGTTGCTGGCCGGTTGCTTTGTGACTCCGCTCCTCCTCTCCCAGCCACCTGTTGGAATGACCTTGGTTCCCACAGGAAGCTTTTTGTTTTGACGGCAAAACCCAGCTATCTATTCCCCTCCCCCGCTCCCTGTCCCCTCCCCTTCTGCCTTGTGGCAACCATGAAGCCACCAAGATGTCCTCAGCCAGGATCACTTCAGGGTTGACATTGAGTTACGTTTTTCTCATTCGCTTAGATATAGGGGTTGGAGGTCCATATGGGCCAATCAGCAGCTATCAAACTTTTTGTGACCGAGTTCCAGCAGTTACCGATATTACCTGGCATACATCTGGGACTTCCTCTGAATTTCAATCACTGGAGCTCTTTAATCCCAATTCTTAATCTTCTAAATTCCCCACTGCATCTCCAATTCAAGCCAACTGACATAGTCCAGAATGGCGACAGTGAAGACCAGAAAATGTGCGGGAACGTTAAATTCCTGGCTGAGGCGGAAATTCCTTCTTCACATTCAGCGTGCTTAGCAACAGAGGATGGAGTTGAAGTGACAAACTGAGAGTGAATTTTCATGTCCAATGAATTTGAAACCCACCACTGAAAGAGAGGGAGAATCTGTAATGCTATTTTAAATGCCTGTGTCCCTCGCAAATCTCATCTCCTAAAGAAACAAAACCAGGAACATTCAGCTCGGAACATTTCAGAGAGGATAAGCCTGAAAGACCGGCCTTCAGAGACAACGAGCCATTCCGTATTGGGATAAAGGGATTATCAATCCTAATCTTATAAAAGTTAAAGAGAAGGTCTCCAAGATTTATTTTACAGTTAAATTTCTCTTTTGTTTTCAGAAAAGTAGAGGAAATCAATTAAATAATCAAGGATGCATTGAATGTAGCGGATTTGCAATCCAAGGTTGCTTTAGGTAAACGATAGGATATGGAAAGGGCATGAAGTTTGAAAACTATTGACAAGTGATGTAAAATACAGAATTATTGCTGAAAGAAACTCTCCAGAAAATTGGGCAGGAAACAAAGCAAACTGGCCAGACAAGACAGTCAAAGAGCAGTAGCACTTAGACTTATATGTGGTCAGAGGTGGAATTCAGACAGCTTGCCTCAGTTTGGTCGAACTGGTAGGGAAAATTTTTCTGAGTCATGAAACTGGTAGTGATCTCTGGCTGGCCCCACCCAGCCAGTTGCCACTCGCTTGACCCACATGCCCAGTCGCCGCTCGCTCACCCTGTCCCACCTCTTCACTCCTCACTCTGTGTGGGTCCTCGTTTGTGTATGTGCACAATCTATGCTCTACGTTTCCTGCCTAAGCTGCCTTCCCACATGGTGCGTACTTGCGCCCCAACTGAGAGGCCCTGATCTGGTCCTCCTGCCTACACGTAAGTCTGCGAGTGGCTCTAGGCCCCCCCACCATTGAGTTGGCAATGCCCACCCAGTCACATGACCACCAAGCCATTACTACAAAGCAAGCCGCGCCCACAGAACCAGTAGTAAAATACTGGGTCTAAGACAGACCTCGAGCTACCCCACTGCATACTTCCCTGTATGTAGGTGATGTTCCATTGAGGACTATACATTGAGTATGGTTGGTCAGCCAATTGTAGATCCATCTTGTAGAGGTTTTGGTCTACTTTGTCAAATGCCTTACTGAAAGTTGTAACAGGTGAAAAGCATGCATGGAAAGCCGTATAAGCAGAAGATTCAGATAACATTCTTAATGATCTAAGAAACCTGATTCTGGCTTTGAAATCCTTGGGAAATAGTGCAAGTCCCATTTATGAGAGTAGTGGAGCCAATCCTCAAAACTTTTAGGGGGCATCTTGTGGGAGGGTGGGGACTGGCTGCACCCCTGTCTGTTTGACCTTCTCCCATTCGGTTGGGAGACTTGATTTGTCCTTTGTTTCATTTTTTCCTAACATGTCGTTCTGAAGCTGATGAATACTTCCTCTTCACATCATCCCCAAAACAAATAGCAACTATTTGTAAAGGAACTGTTTTCCTTCTGGCAATGGCTATTGTGGCACAACTTTAAACCAGAGACTTTTTTTTACACATGCGCAAGGGGCGGTCTTGTTTTTTTTGCAAAAATTGGAGGAGCAGATTCCTTGCTGACCTCAGAGAGAGAGGTGCTACTCCTTGTCCTTCTTCCCTCCCAAGAGTTTCCTGGGGCTTCCCTAAAGCCAAGATGGTAAGCAAAATGGTTTATTTGTAGGAAGAACTCTAACTGGGTTAGATGTAAGAAGAGAACGGCTGAAGGATTGAGATGACCCCTTTGGGACAGTTCCTTTCTCACAGCTGAATCACCCCACACGGTTATGGCCGTGGGAAGAATCATAAGGGGATCAATCTGTGTACGTGATTTAGATAAGATAAAGGTAAAATAGAGTAAGAAGGGAAGATCAAATGCAACCAGATGTTTCTTTAGAAAAGAGAGATAGAACAAGAAGTACTATTTGCAAACAGACTGAGTGCGGCCGCATGTTTATTGGACCCATGTCCCTTCTGGTTGGTGCTGGCCTCTCAGGAGGTTACTCGAGGCTGGCTCCAGGGGATTATAAATGCTTCTTTGAGTTAGGGTGTCTTCCCCGCTACCTTGAAAGAGGCGGTAGAGAGGCCTCTCCTCAAGAAGCCTTCCCTGGACCCGGCAGTGTTGGCTAATTATCCTCCAGTCTCCAATCTTCGCTTTGTTGCGAAGGTTGGTGAGAGTGTGGTTGCGTGACAGCTGCCTCAGTACCTGGATGAAATGTCGTATCTAGATCCATTCTAGTTGGACTTCAGGCCTGGGTACAGTAGGGAGATGGCATTGGTCGCATTGGTTGATGATCTCTGGAGGGATCGGGACAGGGGTTGCTCCTCTGTCCTGGTCCTGTTAGACCTCTCAGTGGCTTTTGATACCATCACCATGGTATTATGCTGCACCAGTTGGAAGGGTTGGGGGTGGGAGGCACCGTGTTGTGGTGATTCTCCTCCTTTCCCTCCGACCGGTCGCAGTCTGTGTTGACATGGGGGCAAAGGTCGACCCTGAGGCCCATTGTATGTGGGGTGCCACAAGGATTGGTCCTCTCGCCCCTTCTGTTCAACATTTATGTGAATCCGCTGGGCGAGATCATCCGTGGTTTCGGGGTGAAGTACCACCAGTACGATGTTGACACTCAGCTGTACATCTCCACCTCGGATCACCCCAATGATGCCTTTGAAGTGATGTTCCGGTGCCTAGAGGCCGTGCGGATCTGGATGGGGAGAAACAGACTCAGACTCAACCCATCCAAGACCAAGTGGCTGTGGTTTCCGATGTCCCGATTTAGTCAGTTGGCGCCATCACTGACTATTGGGGTCAAGTCGTTGGCCCCCACGGATAGGGTTCGCAACTTGGGTATCCTCCTGGACTCACGGCTTTCCTTAGAAAGGCATTTGACTGCTGTGTCCGGGAGGACTTTTTTTCAGGTCCGCCTGATTCACCAGTTGCGTCCCTTTCTGGATTGGGACTCGTTACGTACGGTCACTCATGCCCTCGTCACCTCCTGCCTGGACTACTGTAATGCTGTCTACATGGGGCTCCCTTTGAGGAACACCCGTGGGTTCCAACTGGTCCAGAATGCAGCTGCACGGGTGGTTATGGGAGCGACATGGCGCTCCCATGTGACCCCCCTCCTGCGTGAGCTGCACTGGCTCCCGGTGGTCTTCCAGGTGCGCTTCAAGGTCTTGGTTATCACCTTCAAAGAGATCCATGGCTTAGGACCTGGGTGCTTAGGAGACCACCTTCTGCCACCAGTAGCCTCTCACCGACCAGTACGCTTCCATAGAGAGGGGCTCCTCAGGGTATCGTCAGCCAAACAGTGTTGACTGGTGGCCCCCAGGGGGAGAGCCTTCTCTGTGGGGGCACCTGCCATCTGGAACGAGCTCCCCCCAGAGATACGGAGTGTTAAGTCCTCGACTTACGACGGGCGTCTCTGATTGGCTAAGACGCATGGACTAGCCGGCGGGAGAATGTTGCCTTTCTATTGGTTGCTTGGTTTGACAGCTGTAGTATAAATAGCTGTCAAACCCCGTTGTTTGCTGCTCTGTTTCTCTACCAGTTCTGTTAGCAATAAACGTTCCTGTTTGACCTTACCTGGTCTCGCCTCAGTTAATGACCCCAGGGTTGCCCTCACAGCACTGGCGACGAAGGTGGGATACTGAGGACAGAGACAGGTGGTCAACAGCTGAAGTCACTAGCGCTAAGCCAAGGCGCTCAGCTGAGTCACTTCACGACGAGACGTCGTGTAGAGGAAATTCCTCTCAGAAACAGAGCCCTTCCATCTAAAGAATGGCACCTCCGACATTCGCTCCCTTCAACCAGGCTACAGAAACCTGGAAGTCGTATGAGGCACGGTTCGAATGTTTTCTGGAGGCGAACGACTATACGGGGCTGACCAGCAGCCGGAAAAGAGCGCACTTCTTAAATGCCTGTGGTCCCGAAATGTTCTCAGTCGCTATGGCCCTGCTAGCTCCGGTTCCAGTACAGTCGGTGCCATGGGAGGTCCTGAGGGAAAAGCTCAAGAACCACTATGAGCCTACCCCTTCACGCATCGCCCGCCGGTACGCTTTCAGGCAAATTTTACAGGCTGAGGGAGAGTCCATTAATCATTACATCGCCTCCCTCAGAACTGCAGCTTTAAACTGTGAATTTGCCGATCTAGAAGACTCCCTCCTGGAGCAGCTCGTGTGCAGTGTGAGGGACCCGAGGGTACAACGACACCTACTCGGGAGAAAAGATATCACCCTCGCAACCGCAATTGAAGAGGCGCAGGCTTGCGAGCTGTCAAGCAAGTCCACTCTAGAGATCCGTAAAGTGCAACCCAGTGCCCCCGTTAACAAACCCAGCACCGTGCACTCAGAAGACCTAGAACCTGAGGTAGCCGAAGAAGAGGAAGACGAAGTTAGCCGCCTTAAAACTGTCAAAGGACAGGGAAACCCCTCGAACAAAACCTTTGTGGGGCCTCCCTGTCAGGGGTGCGGAGAGTTGCACCCTAGAGCGGCTTGTCGCTTTAAGACCACCATCTGCCGCAGATGTGGGAAGAAAGGACATTTGGCACGGGTCTGCCGGGCCAATACACCTGGCACTCTATCCAAGCCCCCCAGCAGACCGTTCCCGAAGGGGCCAAGGCCGGGCGGTGACTGTTTCGCCATTTCCAGGGCCAACAACATCCCTGCAAGGTCGGCCCGCCAAGAAAAAATCAGTCCCAACAAAAAAATTTACCTCACGGTAACCATTGAAGGAACCCCTTGTCGGATGGAGCTAGACACTGGGTCATCCAAATCTCTGATTTCCTGGGACACCCTGAAGCGGCTGACCCCAAAAATGCGAAAAAACGCTCTCCTGCCAAGCCAAGTTCGCCTCAGAGACTACCAAGGCAACGACATCCCCATCCTGGGTGGCGCCAATCTCCTTGTAGAACACAGAACCTTCACGGGCAAGCTACCCCTGCTCATCGTGAGAGATCCTCTGCCCAGCCTGCTTGGACTTGATTGGTTTGGCGCTCTGGGGCTGGGCATCACGGGCATCCATTCCACCACCCTGCATGATTTTGAAGACATCCTGGCAGAATTCGCTGACGTCTTTAATGAAGAGTTAGGTAAATATAAGGGTTCACCCATCACCCTCAATCTAGACCCTAGAATTGCCCCTATTAGGCTTAAGCCTCGACGAGTGCCTTTTGCTCTCAAGCCATTAGTTGATAAAGAGTTAGACAAACTCATAGCTCAGGGTATCCTAGAGCCCACGGACCACGCCCCCTGGGAAACCCCTATTGTCATACCCATCAAACCTGACGGGTCAATCCGCATCTGCGCGGATTACAAAAATTCCGTCAATAAGGCGCTCCAGGCTAATCCATATCCAGTGCCCGTAGTGCAACATTTATTGCACTCACTGGGCAAGGGCTCCATTTTTGCCAAACTGGACATGGCACAGGCTTACCAACAGCTCCCTGTTGATTCGGCCACTGCTGCAGCCCAAACCATTGTCACACACAGGGGAGCATTCCTGTGCCATCGTCTCCAGTTTGGCATAAGCGTTGCCCCGGGCATCTTTCAGGGCCTTATGGAGCGACTCCTGCAGGGGCTGCCTGGAGTAGTTCCATACTTCGATGACGTCATCATCACAGCTTCTAACACAGCAGACCTTAAGGGGAAGCTAAGGACCGTCCTGCGCCGTTTCCAAACGGCTGGCCTCAGGCTCAAGAAAGAAAAATGCAGGATTGGGGTATCCCAGGTAGAATTTTTAGGCTATCTCATTGATGCCTCCGGCATTCACCCCACACCTTCTAAGATAGCTGCCATCAAAAGGGCCCCCACACCCACAAACAAAACTGACCTACAAGCCTTCCTTGGCCTCTTAAACTTCTACAGCTCTTTCCTCCCTCACAAGGCCACTGTTGCTGAGCCCCTTCACCGTCTCTTAGACAAAAAGACCCCCTGGCGTTGGGGCAACCGAGAAGCCTCCTCCTTCTCAGCAGTCAAATCTCTTTTGACATCTGAGGCAGTCCTCGTTCAGTACACGGACAGCCTCCCCTTGATCTTAGTGGCAGACGCTTCCCCCTTTGGCATTGGGGCTGTCCTCAGCCATGTCCTTCCTGATGGCACAGAAGCCCCAATTGCCTTTTACTCCCGCACGCTCTCCTCCACAGAGCGTAATTATGGACAAATTGACAAGGAAGCCCTGGCCG
This sequence comes from Arizona elegans, assembly GCA_022577455.1. Taxonomy (NCBI): domain Eukaryota; kingdom Metazoa; phylum Chordata; class Lepidosauria; order Squamata; family Colubridae; genus Arizona; species Arizona elegans. The sequence continues at coordinate 211,740 of JAKOOJ010000058.1, read as the reverse complement.
CCGTGGCGGCCGTCAAGCACTTCCACGAATATTTATATGGCCGTCCGTTCACTCTTGTGACGGATCACAAGCCCCTCCTAGGCATACTAGCTGGCAACATTGCAACACCCCAGGTCCTATCCCCCCGCATGTCACGCTGGGTCGAATTTCTGGCTGCCTATTCTTACACCCTCATTCACCGTCCTGGCAAACACCTTGCTCATGCTGATGCTCTCAGCCGCTGCCCCCTCCCCATCTCTGTCTACGACCCCTCTCCCATTTCTCCTGTCCTTCTCATTGACTCTTTACATCTGCCAATCACTGCTACCGACATTGCTGCACACTCTGCCAAGGACCCCATTGTCCGCAGAGTCTTAGACTGGGTGTGCAGGGGATGGCCACCAGGTAATGTGGGACCTGAGTTCAAACCCTACTATATGAGGCAGCACGAACTATCTGTGCTACGGGGGTGCCTGCTATGGGGCGATCGGGTTGTAGTGCCCGCCAAGCTACAACAGCCAGTCCTAGAAGCTCTGCACGAAGGACACCCGGGCATAGGGAGGATGAAGTCCCTGGGACGCAGCTATGTCTGGTGGCCAAACTTCGACCACGCAGCCGCCCAGTGGGTCGCAGGGTGCCAACCCTGCCAACTCTCTAGACCAATGGCCCCCGCTGCCCCAGTTAGGGAATGGGAAATGCCCAAGTCTCCCTGGTCAAGAATCCATGTGGACTTTGCCGGGCCCTACCATGGGCAGACCTTCCTAGTGGTGGTAGATGCCTATTCTAAGTGGGTAGAGATAGTCACCATGGCATCCACCACGTCTGCTGCGCTCATAAGAGCCCTACAAGGACTATTTGCCACCCATGGGTTGCCAGACGTCATCGTCTCGGACAATGGCCCCCAGCTATCCTCCGCAGCCTTCCAAGTGTATTTAGCAAGCCATGGGATTCGCCATGCCAGGGTGGCACCATTTTGTCCTGCCAGTAACGGGCTGGCAGAGAGGGCCGTAAGGTCAGCCAAAGAAACCCTATCACGTTATGGCCATGGGGATTGGCAAGAGAAACTGACCCGCTACCTGTTGGCACAACACGTAACTCCATGCCCCTTGACCAACAGGAGCCCCGCAGAACTTTTGATGGGTCGATGCCTTCGCACTGACCTCGACCGTCTTCACCCTTCCTACGCTCCAGATGCGCCCCCAGACTCCACTGGCCGACACCGCAACTTCGTCGTGGGCAGCCCAGTCTATGCCCAGAACTTTGGGGGCGAACCAAGGTGGCTTCCCGGGACTATCGAACAAGTCACTGGCCCCTACTCTTACCAAGTCCGGTTGCCCGATGGCCGGTTTTGGCATCGCCACATTAATCAGCTGAGAGCTCGCTTAACACCCAGGCCGGAAGACCCAGCCGACCTGAGAGACAACATAACAAGTCCAGTCCCTGACTACATTCCCTCATTCCCTGACTCAAACCCGCCTCCGGAACCAGTCTTACCATTCCAGCCGCCTACCGACGAAGTTGGCGTCAGGGTGCCAGATGAGTCGCAGGGAGTTCCGCCGATCGCAGAGGCGCCTCCAGCTCCCGCCGCCGCTGAACCCGTGCTGCGAAGATCGACCCGGCCGCGCAGGCGCCCAGCCTACTTGGCCGACTACGCCTGTCCCATCCAGGAGGGAAGGGGTGTTAAGTCCTCGACTTACGACGGGCGTCTCTGATTGGCTAAGACGCATGGACTAGCCGGCGGGAGAATGTTGCCTTTCTATTGGTTGCTTGGTTTGACAGCTGTAGTATAAATAGCTGTCAAACCCCGTTGTTTGCTGCTCTGTTTCTCTACCAGTTCTGTTAGCAATAAACGTTCCTGTTTGACCTTACCTGGTCTCGCCTCAGTTAATGACACCAGGGTTGCCCTCACAGCACGGAGGATCCCAGATTTACACACTTTCCACCACGCCCTCAAAACATTTTTATTCCAGCAGGCTGGTCTGGCCTGACTCTCCCTTTTAAATTGACTTTTAAGTTTTATATAAATTGAGTGTTTTAAATTCGTCTTGAGCCTAAATTATTTAATGTATTTTTAATAGTCTTTTAACTTTTGTATGATGTATTTATCTTTAGGCTGTTCACCACCCTGAGTCCTTCAGGAGTAGGGCCGTATATAAATTTAATAAAATAAAATAAATAAATAAATAAATATAGTAGAATGAACAAAAGGCTGAGATACTAGGGTATTCTGATTTGGGTGCAGATGGCCCAGAGAGGGGAGGAAGATGTTCCAGGTTGACCTTGTTGTGCAACAGAGATCTCAATGCACACTTTCCCAAGACTGTAAACTTCATCTAGAAGGTTTCTGATGAGTCATTTTTTTCCTCCTTTTCTTCCATTCTCAGAGAGTCTTCATCTGTCTGAGCATCTTCTCTTTCGTGTTGGCTACATGTCAAGGAAAGTGTTTTTTTGATCGCCTGAGACCACCGCTTAAAGATGGTAAGAAGTCGTCTTATTCATCTGAATAAACCCTTATTATACTGCAATGTCAGCTGAAACGTCTCTGCCTTAGATTCTCCAATCCAGGTTTCTATTCAAGCTCTCTTAACTGGGTCAGAAAAACACCTTCTGTACCAATGCAGAAGTTGTTTGGTCACCAGGAGTCCTTACAAATCTAAGAGGTAAAATTTGATTGTATGCAGCAAAAGCAGAGAATTTATCTCCTTGTGACATTTGTCCAATAGTAGATTTCTGGAAGTTGCCTGCAGCTCTAGGGGGATTCTTGGTTCAGTTTGATGAGTTGGGTATGACTGCAGGCTCAACTGGATTCTTTTTTCTTAGGTGAAATGGTGAAGCCAAACACCTGCGTTGATCGATATGATGGGAAATCCCATTCCATTGGGTCAGCCTGGAGGACTGCCGATTGCTTCGTTTGTGAGTGCAGTCGAGATGGCATGAGATGTTGTGAGAGGTAGGAAAAAATTATGGGAGAGCTTTGGATGAATTAATTTGTGCATGTTTTCTCCTATGTTAAGTCAAAAGAGTTTGCTAATGTAGCACATATTCCTGGATAGATACAGGTAAATAAACCTTCACACAGGTCTTCTATATTAGAGATGCCTTGAATGCAGTTGGAGGTAGACAAAGTTCAAGTTTGACTGACGGCAGATGAGACCCCATATGTTGGGAAGCCCCTAACCTGGAAGGGAGGAGGGCTCAAGCATGGAGCTAGTCTGGAATCACTACACAACCTTAAAAGCGCCAGAACTGTCCCTCTCTGAATTTCTAATTGTCCCCAGGGAAGAGCTGCCAGACTGGGGTGATGCCTGCAATCTCGGCAGAATATAATACTGTCACTCAGAATCTGGTTCTTTGCTCCTGTAATTCCCTATCTGCAATTACTTTTTGATGTTACGTTGGGAAATTTTCATATAGCCGACGGTGCCCCTATTTTGGTTGACCAGGTCTCCTGTGGGTAAGAAGAAAACGTCACAATGAGCAATATTCCAGCTGTCAGATAAAATCACTCCGCTTTTTTTCAGTAGGAGCCTCGTTGAGCCGAGCTTGATTATCTGGGAGGAGTTAAAGCCAACTGGTAATGAGGAAGTGCTCACATGCTTTGTAGTTGGTTAAGGTCATTATCGTTATTGCAGTCAACAGGAGGCACCCAAAAGGAATTTCTGGGTGCCTGAACCCTGAGATTTCTCCATGCAAAGGTGCATTTCCAAGAACTGGGTTTTTAGAATCAAGCCAAATCATTTAATTGTATTTTAATTCTTTTTAACATTTGTATAATATGTATTTTATCTGGCTGTTCACCGCCCTGAGCCCTTCGGGAGTAGGGCGGTATACAAATTCAATAAATAAATAAATAAATAAATAAATAAAGAAGCAAAACCTTGGGTGGACTTGAACTACTGAACTTCCATTCTCCAGGAAGTTCAATAGTTCTCAGCAAGTTCTAATGTGTCATAAAAGTCTTCAAGTCAACTTTGAGTGGCCCTAATCTTTTCTTCTTCCTCTTCTTCACCCTCCCTTCTTTTTTCCCTTCAAAGCTACCAACTTATCCTAATACCTGAAAGATGCAAGAATGGGGAAAATCCAGAATCATGTGATGATGGAGCCCTGCAAAGTGATGACAAATGTGGGTCTATCATCCGTATAGATATTACAAAATAGGAAATTATACCAAACCGGGAAAGACGTCTGAATAAATATTTATTGAAAATGATGAAGGATGCAAAATAGTGGTAAATCCAGAACTACGTAAACATGAAAATGTAGGCTAGATCGTAGTGTTGATTCTCATTCTCCTCCATGCAGAACTGGAATAAATGTCTTACCTAAGCATCTTAATCTTTTCTCTTGTCTTTTTTTTTTGATTCAACAAGGACCATCTTAAACATGATATCAGGCAGGCAGGACTGGAATTTGCTGCCTGTGTCCCTTTGGTGTTCTGTATCAAATAAACACTGCTTGAGCATTAATATTGCTGGGTGAAAATCCCATTGAGATCAAGAATGAATTGAAAAGCGTTGGACGTGAGAATTCACTCTCAGTTTGTCACTTCAACTCCATCCTCTGTTGCTAAGCAGGCTGAACGTGAAGAAGGAATTTCAGTCTCAGCCAGGAATTAAATGTTCCTTCACACTTTCCGGTCTTCACTCTCGCCATTCTGGACCATGTCAGTTGGCTTGAATTGGAGATTCAGTGGGGAATTTAGAAGGTTAAGAATTGGGATTAAAGAACTCAAGTGAAGCAAAATTCGGAGAAGGTCCCAGATGTATGCTGGATAATACCGGTAATTGCAGGAATTCGGTAACAAAAAGCTTGATAGCTGATGATTGGCCCACCTGGACCTCCAACCCCTATATCTAAGAGAATGAGAAAAACGTAACCACAGTGTCAACCCTGAAGTGATCCTGGCTGAGGACATCTTGGTGGCTTCACGGTTGCCACAAGGCAGAAGGGGAGGGGACAGGGAGTGGGGGGAGGGGAATAGATAGCTGGGTTTTGCCATCAAAACAAAAGGCTTCCTGTGGGAACCAAGGTCATTCCAACAGGTGGCTGGGAGAGGAGGAGCGGAGTCACAGAGCAACCAGCCAGCAACACTGTTGGATAATGTGATTTATGATGTGGGGGGAAGGTGGACCTTTCACTGTTTAAGAGTTCCTCTACTAGGCTCTTCATCAACTTCACCCCCTCCAGATGATGGGATTACTTTGGTTTCATTTTGGGGGTTTTATTTTCTTTTGGTAGAGGCCACCTTGGTTTGGAATATTTATTTATTTAGAAAAACAGAGTTGGAAGGGACCTTGGAGGTCTTCTAGTCTAACCCCTTCCTGCTTAGGCAGGAAACCCTACACCACTTCAGACAAACATTTATCCAATCCCTTCTTTAAAACTTCCAGTGATGGAGACACCCACAACTTCTGATCACTAATCAATTGTTCTAGTCCTATTTTAAGCATAAAAACCAGTGAATTGGACTTGGCCAATCGCCAGGAGACAGTGAGTTCTAATCCTGCCTTAGGCGTGAAAGCCAGCTAGATGACCTTGGGCCAGTCACTTGCCCTCAACCAATTGACCTCACACAACCATTTTTGTAGGGAAAAAGAGGAGGAGGAAGGACTATTAGATATATCTGCCACCATGAGTTACTTGTAAAAAGCAGAGGTGTGAAATAAATAAATGCATAATATAAATGAATAAATACTGTTTGCTTTGCTTTTATACTCCCTGGACTGGAAACAGAAACAGCATATCTTAATTTGTTGTAAATCAAGCAACGCTCACAGAACCAGTAGTAAAAAAAATTTGAAACCCACCACTGAAAGAGAGGGAGAATCCGTCATGCTATTTTAAATGCCTGTGTCCCTCGCAAATCTAACCTCCTAAAGAAACAAAACCAGGAACATTCAGCTCGGAACATTTCAGAGAGGATAAGCCTGAAAGACCGGCCTTCAGAGACAACGAGCCATTCCGTATTGGGATAAAGGGATTATCAATCCTAATGTTATAAAAGTTAAAGAGAAGGTCTCCAAGATTTATTTTACAGTTAAATTTCTCTTTTGTTTTCAGCAAAGTAGAGGAAATCAATTAAATAATCAAGGATGCATTGAATGTAGCGGATTTGCAATCCAAGGTTGCTTTAGGTAAACGATAGGATATGGAAAGGACGTGAAGTTTGAAAATTATTGACAAGTGATGTAAAATACAGAATTATTCCTGAAAGAAACCCTCCAGAAAATTGGGCTGGAAACAAAGCAAAATGGCCAGACAAGAGAGTCAAAGAGCAGTAGCACTTAGACTAATATAGCACTTCAAAGTCAGAGGTGGGATTCAGACAGCTTACATCAGTTTGGTCGAACTGGTAGGGAAAATTTTTCTGGGTCATGAAACTGGTAGTGACCTCTGGCTGGCCCCGCCCGGCCAGTTGCCACTTGCTTGACCCACATGCCCAGTCGCCGCTCGCTCACCCTGTCCCACCTCTTCACTCCTCAATGTATGTGGGTCCTCGTTTGTGTATGTGCACAATCTATGCTCTAAGTTTCCTGCCTAAACTGCCTTCCCACATGGTGCATGCTTGCGCCCCAACTGAGAGGCCCTGATATGCCTCCTCCTGCCTACACGTAAGCCTGCGAGTGGCTCTAGCCCCCCCCACCATAGAGTTGGCAATGCCCACCCAGTCACATGGCCACCAAGCCATGCCCACCAAGCAAGCCGCGTTCACAGTACCAGTAGTAAAATACTGGGTCTAAGACAGACCTTGAGCTAACCCACTGCATACTTCCCTGTATGTTGATGATGTTCCATTGAGGACTATACATTGAGTATGGTTGGTTAGACAATTGTAGATCCATCTTGTAAAGGTTGTGGTCTACTTTGTCAAATGCCTTACTGAAAGTTGTAACAGGTGAAAAGCATGCATGGAAAGCCGTATAAGCGGAAGATTCAGCTAACATTCTTAATGATCTAATAAACCTGATTCTGGCTTTGAAATCCTTGGGAAATAGTGCAAGTCCCATTTATGAGAGTAGTGGAGCCAATCCTCAAAACCTTTAGGGGGTATCTTGTGGGAGGGTGGGGACTGGCTGCACCCCTGTCTGTTTGACCTTCTCCCATTCGGTTGGGAGACTTGATTTGTCCATTGTTTCATTTTTTCCTAACATGTCATTCTGAAGCTGATGAATACTTCCTCTTCACATCATCCCCAAAACAAATAGCAACTATTTGTAAAGGAACTCTTTTCCTTCTGGCAATGGCTATTGTGGCACAACTTTAAACCATAGACTTTTTTCTACACATGCGCAAGGGGCGGTCTTGTTTTTTTTTTGCAAAAATTGCAGGAGCAGATTCCTTGCCGACCTCAGAGAGAGAGGTGCTACTCCTTGTCCTTCTTCCCTCCGAAGAGTTTCCTGCGGCTCCCCCAAAGCCAAGATGGTAAGCAAAATGGTTTATTTGCAGGAAGAACTCTAACTGGGTTAGATGTAAGAAGAGAACGGCCGAAGGTATGAGATGACCCCTTAGGGACTGTCCCTTTCTCACAGCTGAATCACCCCACACGGTTATGGCTGTGGGAAGAATCATAAGGGGATCAATCTGTGTACATGATTTAGATAAGATAAAGGTAAAATAGAGTAAGAAGGGAAGATCAAATGCAACCGGATGTTTCTTTAGAAAAGAGAGATAGGACAAGAACTACTATTTGCAAACTACTTAGGAGGATGAACAAAAGAGTCTTCTGGTGATTTATTTTTTCCTCCTTTTTTTCTATTCTCAGAGAATAGAATTCATCTGTCTGAGCATCTTCTCTTTCGTGTTGGCTACATGTCAAGAAAAGTGTTTTTCGGAGCCCCTGAGTCCACCGCTTAAAGATGGTAAGGAGTCTCCTCATTCCTCTGAATAAGCCCTCATTATACTGCCTGCAAAGGTCTAGCAATGCCAGCTGAAACGTCTCTGCCTTAGATTCTACAATCCAGGTTTCTATCCAAGGTCTCCTAACTGGGTCAGAAAAACACCTTCTGTACCAATGCAGAAGTTGTTTGGTCACCAGGAGTCCTTACAAATCTAAGAGGTAAAATTTGATTGTATGCAGGAAAAGCAGAGAATTTATCTCCTTGTGACATTTGTCCAATAGTAGATTTCTGGAAGTTGACTGCAGCTCTAGGGGGATTCTTGGTTCAGTTTGATGTGTTGGGTATGACTGCAGGCTCAAATCGATTCTTTTTTCTTACGTAAAGGGGTGAAGCCAAACACCTGCGTTGATCGATATGATGGGGAAACCCATCCCATTGGGTCAACCTGGATTACAGCCCATTGCTTCGTTTGTGAGTGCAGCCGAGATGGCATGAGATGTTGTGTGAGGTAGGAAAAAGTTATGGATGAGCTTTGTATGAATTAATTCGTGTATGTTTTCTCCTATGTTAAGCCAAATGGGTTGACTAATATAGCACATATTCCTGGGTACATATAGGTAAATAAACCTTCACACAGGTCTTCTATATTAGAGATGCCTTGAATGCAGTTGGAGGTAGACAAAGTGTAAATTTGACTGAGGGCAGATGAGACCCCGTATGTTGGGGAGCACCTAACCTGGCAGGGAGGAGGGCTCAAGCACGGAGCTAGTCTGGAATCACTACACAACCTTAAAAGCGCCAGAACGGTCCCTCTCTGAATTTCTAATTGTCCCCAGGGAAGAGCTGCCAGACTGGGGTGATTCCTGCAATCTAGGCAGAATATAATACAGTCGCTCAGAATCTGGTTCTTTGCTCCTGTAATTCCCTATCTGGAATTACTTTTTAATGTTACATTGGGAAATTTTCAGGTAGCCGACCGTGCCCCTATTTTGGTTGACCAGGTCTCCTGTGGGTAAGAAGAAAACGTCACAATGAGCAATATTCCATCTGTCAGATAAAATCACTCCGCTTTTTTTCAGTAGGAGCCTCGTTGAGCCGAGCTTGATTATCTGGGAGGAGTTAAAGCCAACTGCTTATGAGGAAGTGCTCACAATCTTTGTGGTTGGTTAAGGTCATTATCCTTATTACAGTCAACAGGAGGCACTCAAAATGAATTTCTGGGTGCCTGAACCCTGAGATTTCTCCATGCAAAGGTGCATTTCCAAGAACTGGGTTTTTAGAATCAAGCAAAGTGTTGGGTGAACTTGAACTACTGAACTTCCTTTCTCCAGTTCAGTAGTTCTCTGCAAGTTCTAATGTGGCTGATGGTCATAAAAGTCTTCAAGTCAACTTTGCCTGGCCCTAATCTTTTCTTCTTCCTCTTCTTCACCCTCCCTTCTTTTTTCCCTTCAAAGAGCACGTGGTCTCGCACTAGTTGAAAGATGCAAGAAAGGGGAAAATCCAGAATCATGTAAAGATGCAGCCATTGGACTTGATGACGAATGTCGGCTTATATGGAGATATTTTTAAAATCTTAAGTGCAAGCTATTATTAATAAATCTCCCACATTCCCTTCATAACCCAGCTCTATTGAAAATGGTGAAGGATGCAAAATAGTGGTAAATCCAGAACTACGTAAACATGAAAATGTAGGCTAGATCGTAGTGTTGATTCTCATCCCCTCCATGCAGAACTGGAATAAATGTCTTACTTAAGCATCTTAATCTTTTCTCTTGTCTTTTCTTTTGATTCAACAAGGACCATCTTACACACATGATATCAGGCAGGCAGGACTGGAATTTGCTCCCTGTGTCCCTTTGGTGTTTTGTATCAAATAAACACTGCTTGAGCATTAATATTGCTGGGTGAAAATCCCATCGAGATCAAGAAGGAATTGAAAAGCGTTGGACGTGAGAATTCACTCTCAGTTTGTCACTTCAACTCCATCCTCTGTTGCTAAGCAGGCTGAACGTGAAGAAGGAATTTCAGTCTCAGCCAGGAATTTAACGTTCCTTCACACTTTCTGGTCTTCACTCTCGCCATTCTGGACTATGTCAGTTGGCTTGAATTGGAGATGCAGTGGGGAATTTAGAAGGTTAAGAATTGGGATTAAAGAACTCCAGTGATTGAAATTTGGAGGAGGTCCCAGATGTATTCCTGGTAATACCGGTAACTGCAGGAACTCGGTCACAAAAAGTTTGATAGCTGCTGATTGGCCCACATGGACCTCCAACCCCTATATCTAAGCGAATGAGAAAAACGTAACCACAGTGTCAACCCTGAAGTGATCCTGGCTGAGGACATCTTGGTGGCTTCATGGTTGCCACAAGGCAGAATGGGGGACAGGGAGGGGGGAAATAGATACCTGGGTTTTGCCGGCAAAACAAAAAGCTTCCTGTGGGAACCAAGGTCATTCCAACAGGTGGCTGGGAGAGGAGGAACGGAGTCACAAAGCAACCGGCCAGCAACACTATTGGATAATGTGATTTATGATGTGGGGGGAAGGCGGACCTTTCACTTTTTAAGAGTCCCTCTACTAGGCTCTTCATCAACTTCACCCCCTCCAGATGATGGGATTACTTTGGCTTCATTTTGGGGGTTTTATTTTCTTTTGGTAGAGGCCACTTTGGTTTGGAGCTAATGAGATAATGGGATTGTGGTTCCCTTAACCACCGATCTTCTGGGTAATTCATGTATTCACAGCAGAAAGGTAGGCAATATCATTTCTGATCCTGGGAATCAACTCTTTTGACCTGGTTTAACTCTTTTGAACATACCCTTCCAAAACAGGAAGGCTCTCTAAAGCTTTTTGAAAATGTGAGCTACACGGTTTTTCAGCGATGGCCCCAGTTGCCAAGGACAGGAGAAGAACATATTCAAGGTAGCATAGAAAGGAACCCTGATTTCATTGAAATGTGAATAAAATGAAACTAAGTGAAATGAGCGCAGCTAATGCAGCGGTGGGGGCTGCTGGGGGTTCTCAGGGGTTCGGAAGAAACTCTACCTTAGATTCTATGCAGTTCGGAGAACCCCCAAATCCCACTCCTGGCTGGCCCTGCCCACCCTCCCCCACTCCTCCCAGGAGTCCGCATGCCTCTCGTTTTGGATGCCCGGAGGCTCGGGGAGGGTAAAGAATGGGCCTACCAGAAGTTCAGGAAGGCTGGAAACGGGCTGTTTCCAGCCTCTAGAGGGCCTCTGGAGCCTGGGGAGACGGTTTTTGCCCTCCCGGAAGTTCGAGGAAAGCCTCCGGAACCTGGGAAGGCGAAAAGCCTCCCCCCCCCCATAGTGCAGGAGGCCAACTAGGCCACGCCTGCCCAGCAACCAGGCAGAGAACTCCTTTCTAAAATATTTGACGTCACCCCTGAGCTAATGTGATTCCACCCCATATTCACAAGGTTTCCCTCACGTTCCATTAAAGAGTCATTTGAGAAAAGTCTGGGCTGGTGGTTAAGGCATTGGGCTAGAAAGCAGGAATATTTATTTCTTTAGAATAACAGAGTTGGAAGGGACCTTGGAGGTCTTCTAGTCTAACCCCTTCCTGCTTAGGCAGGAAACCCGACACCACTTCAGACAAACGTTTATCCAATCCCTTCTTTAAAACTTCCAGTGATGGAGACACCCACAACTTCTGATCACTAATCAATTGTTCTAGTCCTGTTTTAAGCATAAAAACCAGTGAGTTGGACTTGGAATCGCCAGGAGGGAGTGAGTTCTAATCCTGCGTTAGGCGTGAAAGCCAGCTAGATGACTATGGGCCAGTCACTTGCCCTCAACCAATTTACCTCACACAGCCATTGTTGTAGGGAAAAAGAGGAGGAGGAAGAAATATTAGATATATCTGCCCACAATGAGTTACTTGTAAAAAGCAGAGGTGTGAAATAAATAAATGCATAATATAAATGAATAAATACTGTTTGCTTTGCTTTTATACTCCCTGGACTAGAAACAGACACAGCATATCTCAATTTGGTAGTAAATCAAGCCACGCTCACAGAACCAGTAGTAAAAAAAAAATTTTTTTCTTATTTTTTTTATTGAAAAGTTTTATGAAAAATACAAACATTTTAATCCCCCCTTCCCCCCTCAACCCCCCTCCCCTTCCCACCCTCCCTTCCCCCCTCCCTCCACCCCCCTCCCTAGACTTCCCAGAACGAGCACAGAGTATAGCATTCACAAACCAAGAACTAAAATGTGCTAACAAATTATTACATTTCATGTTCTCCCTAGGTCCTTAACTCCTTATAACTCAGAAAAAACAAACATAAACTACTTAATATTATTTCCTTCATAAGCTATATGGATGTTCTTATTCGGATACTTCTTCTGTATGTAATCAATCCATTTTCTCCATTCCGATATATATCTCTCATTTGAATGGTCTTTAAGGTATGATGAAATTTTTGCCATTTCCGCCAAATGCACAACTTTTAATGTCCATTCCTCAATAGTAGGTGGATCTTCCTTCTTCCAGTACTGTGCCACCAGTAACCTGGCAGCCGTTATTAAGTTCAAAACCAGCTTAGTCTCTATCACAGTACAATCCATAACTATTCCCAACGGAAAAAAATGTGGTGTAAATTTCATTTTTTTCTTCAAAATATTTTGAATAATCCACCATATTTTTTATCCAAAAAGCCTTAATCGTTTTACATGTCCACCATATATGGAAATATGTAGCATCTTCACACTCACATCGCCAACACTTGGGTTGTAAATTTGGATACATACAAGCCAGGTTTTTTGGATCTAAATGCCATCTATAAAACATTTTGTAAAAATTCTCCCTTAAATTTTGTGCTTGTGTAAATCTTACATTTCTAACCCATATCTTTTCCCATGTTTCCATCATTATTGGTTCACCTACATTTTGTGCCCATTTTATCATACAATCCTTGACTAACTCTGTTTCTGAATCTATTTCCAGTAATGCATTGTACAACTTTTTTATGTGCATTTGACCTTCATCTCTTATGTGCTTTATCAAATCCTCATCCTGCTGCAAAATACCAATTTTTTGATCTTCTCTCCATCTGGCCAGCAGCTGTCCATATTGAAACCAAGTCTTAATAATCCCTTCTTCTTTTAGTTGTTCCATGGATTTTAACTGTAGTCTGACTCCTTCCTTATAAAGGAGTTCCTTATATGTAATCTTATCTTGCTTTTGCTCTAAATTTATGTTCTCTATCGCGTGTCTGGGTAGTGTCCCTATTGGTAACCTATCATTTAGTTTATATTTATACTTTTTCCAGACACGCAATAGAGCATTTCTTAATATATGACTTTTAAAAGTCTTATCTACTTTCTTATCATACACTAAGTAAGCATGCCAGCCATAAACCAAACCATATCCTTCAATATTCAATATCTTTTCTTCCGTTAAGTTTATCCAATCTGTGATTGCTGAGAGGGCAGCAGCTTCATAGTACAATCTTAAATTGGGCATCTTAAGACCACCTCTTTCTCTAGTATCTTGCAATATCTTTTGTTTAACTCGTGGTTTCTTCCCTGCCCACACAAATTTGTTTATGCCCTTCTGCCATTCCTTCAAGTTCTCATCTTTTTTAAGTATAGATATCATTTGAAAAAGAAATAGAAATTTTGGTAAAATATTCATTTTTACAGCGGCTATCTTTCCCAGCAAAGACAGTTGTAGTTTTTTCCAGTTGTCCAACTCTTTCTGTATTTTGTGCCATAATGGTTCATAGTTGTACTGATATAATTTCGTATTTGCAGTCATAATATAAACCCCCAAATATTTAACCTTCTTAACTACTTCAAATCCTGTTAAAACAAATTTTTGTTTTAGCTGCATTTATTTTAAAGCCAGATACTTGTCCATATAAGCAGGTTATATCCATCAAGGCTGTAATTGATTGTACCGGTTGGGTTAAGGTAACAACCAGGTCATCCGCAAATGCTCGTACCTTGTATTCAAGCAGGAATATTTATTTCTTTTGAAGAACAGAGTTGGAAGGGACCTTGGAGGTCTTCTAGTCTAACCCCTCCCTGCTTAGGCAGGAAACCCGACACCACTTCAGACAAACAGTTATCCAATCCCTTCTTAAAAACTTCCAGTGATGGAGACACCCACAACTTCTGATCACTAATCAATTGTTCCAGTCCTGTTTTAAGCATAAAAACCAGTGAGTTGAACATGGACTAATCGCCAGGAGACAGTGAGTTCTAATCCTGCCGTAGGCATGAAAGCCAGCTAGATGACTATGGCCCAGTCACTTGCCCTCAACCAATTTACCTCACACGGCCATTTTTGTAGGGAAAAAGTGGAGGAGGAAGGCATGTTAGATATATCTGCCACCATGAGTTACTTGTAAAAAGCAGAGGTGTGAAATAAATAAATGAATAATATAAATGAATAAATACTGTTTGCTTTGCTTTTATACTCCCTGGACTGGAAACAGACACAGCATATCTCAATTTGGTAGTAAATCAAGCCACGCTCACAGAACCAGTAGTAAAAAAAAATTGAAACCCACCACTGAAATAGAGGGAGAATCCGTCATGCTATTTTAAATGCCTGTGTCCCTCGAAAATCTAATCTCCTAAAGAAACAAAACCAGGAACATTGAGCTCAGTACATTTCAGAGAGGATAAGCCTGAAATACGGGCCTTCAGAGACCACGCGCCATTCCGTATTGGGATAAAGGGATTATCAATCCTAATGTTATAAAAGTTAAAGAGAAGGTCTCCAAGATTTATTTTACAGTTAAATTTCTCTTTTTGTTTTCAGCAAAGTAGAGGAAATCAATTAAATAATCAAGGATGCATTGAATGTAGCGGATATGCAATCCAAGGTTGCTTTAGATAAACAATAGGATATGGAAAGGACGTGAAGTTTGAAAATTATTGACAAGTGATGTAAAATACAGAATTATTGCTGAAAGAAACCCTCCAGAAGATTCGTCAGGAAACAAAGCAAAATGGCCAAACAAGACAGTCAAAGAGCAGTAGCACTTAGACTTATATAGCACTTCAAAGTCAGAGGTGGGATTCAGACAGCTTACATCAGTTTGGTCAAACTGGTAGGGAAAATTTTACTGGGTCATGAAATTGGTAGTGATCTCTGGCTGGCCCCACCCGGCCAGTTGCCACTCGCTTGACCCACATGCCCAGTCGCCGCTCGCTCACCCTGTCCCACCTCTTTACTCCTCACTGTGTGTGGGTCCTCGTTTGTGTATGTGCACAATCTACGCTCTACGTTTCCTGCCTAAGCTGCCTTCCCACATGGTGCGTGCCTGCGCCCCAACTGAGAGGCCCTGATCTGCCTCCTCCTGCCTACACGTAAGCCTGTGAGTGGCTCTAGCCCCCCCACCCAACATTGAGTTGGCAATGCTCACCCAGTCACATGGCCACCATGCCATTTCCACCCAGTCTCATGACCACCAAGCCATTACCACAAAGCAAGCCGCGCCCACAGAACCAGTAGTAAAATACTGGGTCTAAGACAGACCTCGAGCTACCCCACTGCATACTTCCCTGTATGTGGATCATGTTCCATTGAGTATGGTTGGTTAAACAATTGTAGATCCATCTTGTAGAGGCTGGGGTCTACTTTGTCAAATGCCTTACTGAAAGTTGTAACAGGTGAAAAGCATGCATGGAAAGCCGTATAAGCAGAATATTCAGATAACATTCTTAATGATCTAATACATATGATTCTGGCTTTGAAATCCTTGGGAAATAGTGTAAGTCCCATTTATGAGAGTAGTGGAGCCAATCCTCAAAACTTTTAGGGGGCATCTTGTGGGAGGGTGGGGACTGGCTGCACCCCTGTCTGTTTGACCTTCTCCCATTCGGTTGGGAGACTTGATTTGTCCATTGTTTCATTTTTTCTTAACATGTCGTTCTGAAGCTGATGAATACTTCCTCTTCACATCATCCCCAAAACAAATAGCAACTATTTGTAAAGGAACTCTTTTCCTTCTGGCAATGGCTATTGTGGCACAACTTTAAACCATAGACTTTTTTCTACACATGCGCAAGGGGCGGTCTTGGTTTTTTTTTGCAAAAATTGGAGGAGCAGATTCCTTGCCGACCTCAGAGAGAGAGGTGCTACTCCTTGTCCTTCTTCCCTCCCAAGAGTTTCCTGGGGCTTCCCCAAAGCCAAGATGGTAAGCAAAATGGTTTATTTGTAGGAAGAACTCTAACTGGGTTAGATGTAAGAAGAGAACGGCTGAAGGATTGAGATGACCCCTTAGGGACAGTCCCTTTCTCACAGCTGAATCACCCCACACGGTTATGGCTGTGGGAAGAATCATAAGGGGATCAATCTGTGTACATGATTTAGATAAGATAAAGGTAAATTAGAGTAAGAAGGGAAGATCAAATGCAACCAGATGTTTCCTTAGAAAAATGAGACAGGACAAGAATAACTATTTGCAAACTACTTAGGAGAATGAAGGAAAGGCTGAGATAATCAGGTATCCTGATTTGGGTGCAGCTGGCCCAGAGAAGGGAGGACGATGTTCCAGGTAGACCCTGTTGTGCAACAGATAACTCAATGCACACTTTCCCAACATTGTAAACTTCATCTAGAGGGCTTTTCCCAAAGTTCATGAACATCATCATAATACTGAAGAGGACATTGGAAAGATTTTGAACAGCCAGTTTCTGGAAGAACCACCGAGTCTTCTGGTGAGTCACTTTTTCCTCCTTTTCTTCCATTCTCAGAGAGTCTTCATCTGTCTGAGCAACTTCTGTGTCGTGTTGGCTATATTTCAATTTAAGTGTTTTTCGGATCCCCTGAGTCCACCGCTTAAAGATGGTAAGGTATCTCCTCATTCATCTGAATAAACCCTCATTATACTGCCTGCGAAGGTCTAGCAATGCCAGCTGAAATGTCTCTGCCTTAGATTCTACAATCCAGGTTTCTATCCAAGGTCTCCTAACTGGGTCAGAAAAACACCTTCTGTACCAATGCAGAAGTTGTTTGGTCACCAGGAGTCCTCACAAATCTAAGAGGTAAAATTTAATCGTATGCAGCAAAAGCAGAGAATTTATCTCCTTGTGACATTTGTCCAATAGTAGATTTCTGGAAGTTGCCTGCAGCTCTAGGGGGATTCTTGGTTCAGTTTGATGAGTTGGGTATGACTGCAGGCTCAACTGGATTCTTTTTTCTTAGGTAAAGGGGTGAAGCCAAACACCTGCATTGATCGATATGATGGGAAAACCCATCCCATTAGGTCCACCTGGAGTACAGCCCATTGCTTCGTTTGTGAGTGCAGTCCAGCTGGAATGCGATGTTGTGAGAGGTAGGAAAAAGCTATGGGTGAGCTTTGGATGTATTAATTTGTGCATGTTTTCTCCTACATTAAGTCAAATGGGTTGACTAATATAGCACATATTCCTGGATACATATAGGTAAATAAACCTTCACACAGGTCTTCTATATGTCTTGAATGCAGTTGGAGGAAGACAAAGTGTAAATTTGACTGAGGGCAGATGAGACCCCGTATGTTGGGAAGCCCCTAACCTGGAAGGGAGGAGGGCTCAAGCACGGAGCTAGTCTGGAATCACTACACAACCTTAAAAGCACCAGAACTGTCCCTCTCTGAATTTCTAATTGTCCCCAGAGAAGAGCTGCCAGACTGGGGTGATTCCTGCAATCTAGGCAGAACATAATTAAGAAGCCCAGAATCTGGTTGTTTGCTCTTGACCCTGGACACTTATCTGAACTTTGTGACGTTACGTTGGGAAATTTTCAGCTAGCTGACTGTGCCCCTATTTTGGTTGACCAGGTCTCCTCTGGGTTAGAAGGAAGTGTCACAATGAGCAATAGTCCAGCTGTCAGATAAAATCACTCCACTTTTTTTCAGTAGGAGCCTCGTTGAAGCTCGGCTCGCAGTTTGAGCCAACTGCTTATGTGGAAGTGCTCACATTCTTTGTGGTTGGTTAAGGTCATTATCCTTATTGCAGTCAACAGGAGGCACACAAAATGAATTTCTGGGTGACTGAACCCTGAGATTTCTCCATGCAAAGGTGCATTTCCAAGAACTGGGTTTTTAGAATCAAGCAAAGCCTTTGGTGAATCAAACTTTCTCCAGGAAGTTCAATAGTTCTCTGCAAGTTCTAATGTGGCTGATGGTCATAAAAGTCTTCAAGTCAACTTTGCCTGGCCCTAATCTTTTCTTCTTCCTCTTCTTCACCCTCCCTTCTTTTTTCCCTTCAAAGGTACTATTTTATCATAATATTTGAAAGTTGCAAGAAAGGGGAAAATCCAGAATCATGTAAAGATGCAACCATTCGACGTGATGACAAATGTCGGCTTATCATACCTGTATCTGGGGAAATTTTTAATATCTAAAGTGCAAGCTATTATTAATAAATCTCCCACATTCCCTTCATAACCCAGCTCTATTGAAAATGGTGAAGGATGCAAAATAGCGGTAAATCCAGAAATACGTAAACATGAAAATGTAGGCTAGATCGTAGTGTTGATTCTCATTCTCCTCCATGGAGAATTGGAATAAATGTCTTACCTAAGCATCTTAATCTTTTCTCTTGTCTTTTCTTTTGATTCAACAAGGACCATGTTAAACACATGATCTCAGGCAGGCAGGACTTTTATCCCTTTGGTGTTTTGTATCAAATAAACACTGCTTGAGCATTAATATTGCTGGGTGAAAATCCCATCGAGATCAAGAAGGAATTGAAAAGCATTGGACGTGAGAATTCACTCTCAGTTTGTCACTTTGAATTCCATCCTCTGTTGCTAAGCAGGCTGAAGGTGAAGTATGAATTTCCGTCTCAGCCAGGAATTTAACGTTCCTTCACACTTTCCGGTCTTCACTCTCGCCATTCTGGACTATGTCAGTTGGCTTGAATTGGAGATGCAGTGGGGAATTTAGAAGATTAAGAATTGGGAGTAAGAGCTCCAGTGATTGAAATTCGGAGAAGGTCCCAGATGTATGCTGGATAATACCGGTAACTGCAGGAACTCGGTCACAAAAAGCTTGATAGCTGCTGATGGGCCCACATGGACCTCCAACCCCTATATCTAAGAGAATGAGAAAAAGGTAACCACAGTGTCAACCCTGAAGTGATCCTGGCTGAGGACATCTTGGTGGCTTCATGGTTGCCACAAGGCAGAAGGGGAGGGGACAGGGAGCGGGGGGAGGGGAATAGATACCTGGGTTTTGCCATCAAAACAAAAGGCTTCCTGTGGGAACCAAGGTCATTCCAACAGGTGGCTGGGAGAGGAGGAACGGAGTCACAAAGCAACCGGCCAGCAACACTGTTGGATAATGTGATTTATGATGTGGGGGGAAGGTGGACCTTTCACTGTTTAAGAGTTCCTCTACTAGGCTCTTCATCAACTTCACCACCTCCAGATGATGGGATTACTTTGGCTTCATTTTGGGGGTTTTATTTTCTTTTGGTAGAGGCCACCTTGGTTTGGAATATTTATTTATTTAGAAAAACAGAGTTGGAAGGAACCTTGGAGGTCTTCTAGTCTAACCCCTTCCTGCTTAGGCAGGAAACCTGACACCACTTCAGACCAACGTTTATCCAATCCCTTCTTAAAAACTTAGAGTGATGGAGTACCCACAACTTCTGATCACTAATCAATTGTTCTAGTCCTGTCTTAAGCATAAAAACCAGTGAATTGGACTTGGCCAATCGCCAGGAGGCAGTGAGTTCTAATCCTGCCTTAGGCGTGAAAACCAGCTAGATGACCTTGGGCCAGTCACTTTCCCTCAACCAATTGACCTCACACGGCCATTGTTGTAGGGAAAAAGCGGAGGAGGAAGAAATATTAGATATATCTGCCACCATGAGTTACTTGTAAAAAGCAGAGGTGTGAAATAAATAAATGCATAAAATAAATGAATAAATACTGTTTGCTTTGCTTTTATACTCCCTGGACTGGAAACAGACACAGCACATCTCAATTTGGTAGTAAATCAAGCCACGCTCACAGAACCAGTAGTAAAAAAAATTTGAAACCCTCCACTGAAATAGAGGGAGAATCCGTCATGCTATTTTAAATGCCTGTGTCCCTCGCAAATCTAATCTCCTAAAGAAACAAACCCATGAACATTCAGCTCGGAACATTTCAGAGAGGATAAGCCTGAAAGACCGGCCTTCAGAGACCACGAGCCATTCCGTATTGGGATAAAGGGATTATCAATCCTAATGTTATAAAAGTTAAAGAGAAGGTCTCCAAGATTTATTTTACAGTTAAATTTCTCTTTTGTTTTCAGCAAAGTAGAATAAATCAATTCAATAATCAAGGATGCATTGAATGTAGCGGTTTTGCAATCCAAGGTTGCTTTAGGTAAACGATAGGATATGGAAAGGACGTGAAGTTTGAAAATTATTGACAAGTGATGTAAAATACAGAATTATTGCTGAAAGAAACCCTCCAGACGATTGGGCTGGAAACAAGGCAAAATGGCCAGACAAGAGAGTCAAAGAGCAGTAGCACTTAGACTTATATAGCACTTCAAAGTCAGAGGTGGGATTCAGACAGCTTGCATCAGTTTGGTCGAACTGGTAGGGAAACTTTTTCTGGGTCATGAAACTGGTAGTGATCTCTGGCTGGCCCCACCCGGCCAGTTGCCACTCGCTTGACCCACATGCCCAGTCGCCGCTTGCTCATCCTGTCCCACCTCTTCACTCCTCACTGTGTGTGGGTCCTCGTTTGTGTATGTGCACAATCTATGCTCTAAGTTTCCTGCCTAAGCTGCCTTCCCACATGGTGCGTGCCTGCGCCCCAACTGAGAGGCCCTGATCTGCCTCCTCCTGCCTACACGTAAGCCTGCGAGTGGCTCTAGCCCCCCCCACCATAGAGTTGGCAATGCCCACCCAGTCACATGGCCACCAAGCCATGCCCACCAAGCAAGCCGCGTTCACAGTACCAGTAGTAAAATACTGGGTCTAAGACAGACCTCGAGCTACTCCACTGCATACTTCCCTGTATGTAGATGATGTTCCATTGAGGACTATACATTGAGTATGGTTGGCCAGACAATTGTAAATCCATCTTGTAGAGGTTGTGGTCTACTTTGTCAAATGCCTTACTGAAAGTTGTAACAGGTGAAAAGCATGCATGGAAAGCCGTATAAGCGGAAGATTCAGATAACATTCTTAATGATCTAAGAAACCTGATTCTGGCTTTGAAATCCTTGGGAAATAGTGCAAGTCCCATTTATGAGAGTAGTGGAGCCAATCCTCAAAACTTTTAGGGGGCATCTTGTGGGAGGGTGGGAACTGGCTGCACCCCTGTCTGTTTGACCTTCTCCCATTCGGTTGGGAGACTTGATTTGTCCATTGTTTCATTTTTTCCTAACATGTCGTTCTGAAGCTGATGAATACTTCCTCTTCACATCATCCCCAAAACAAATAGCAACTATTTGTAAAGGAACTCTTTTCCTTCTGGCAATGGCTATTGTGGCACAACTTTAAACCATAGACTTTTTTCTACACATGCGCAAGGGGCGGTCTTGGTTTTTTTTTGCAAAAATTGGAGGAGCAGATTCCTTGCCGACCTCAGAGAGAGAGGTGCTACTCCTTGTCCTTCTTCCCTCCCAAGAGTTTCCTGGGGCTTCCCAAAAGCCAAGATGGTAAGCAAAATGGTTTATTTGTAGGAAGAACTCTAACTGGGTTAGATGTAAGAAGAGAACGGCTGAAGGATTGAGATGACCCCTTAGGGACAGTCCCTTTCTCACAGCTGAATCACCCCACACGGTTATGGCCGTGGGAAGAATCATAAGGGGATCAATCTGTGTACGTGATTTAGATAAGATAAAGGTAAAATAGAGTAAGAAGGGAAGATCAAATACAACCAGATATTTCTTTAGAAAAGAGAGATAGGACAAGAACTACTATTTGCAAACAGACTGAGTGCGGCCGCATGTTTATTGGACCCGTGTCCCTTCTGGTTGGTGCTGGCCTCTCAGGAGGTTACTCGAGGCTGGCTCCAGGGGATTATAAATGCTTCTTTGAGTTAGGGTGTCTTCCCCGCTACCTTGAAAGAGGCGGTAGAGAGGCCTCTCCTCAAGAAGCCTTCCCTGGACCCGGCAGTGTTGGCTAATTATCCTCCAGTCTCCAATCTTCGTTTTGTTGCGAAGGTTGGTGAGAGTGTGGTTGCGCGACAGCTGCCTCAGTACCTGGATGAAATGTCGTATCTAGATCCATTCTAGTTGGACTTCAGGCCTGGGTACAGTAGGGAGATGGCATTGGTCGCATTGCTTGATGATCTCTGGAGGGATCGGGACAGGGGTTGCTCCTCTGTTCTGGTCCTGTTAGACCTCTCAGTGGCTTTTGATACCATCAACCATGGTATTATGCTGCACCAGTTGGAAGGGTTGGGGGTGGGAGGCACCGTGTTGTGGTGATTCTCCTCCTTTCCCTCCGACCGGTCGCAGTCTGTGTTGACATGGGGGCAAAGGTCGACCCTGAGGCCCATTGTATGTGGGGTGCCACAAGGATTGGTCCTCTCGCCCCTTCTGTTCAACATTTATGTGAATCCGCTGGGCGAGATCATCCGTGGTTTCAGGGTGAAGTACCACCAGTACGATGTTGACACTCAGCTGTACATCTCCACCTCGGATCACCTCAATGATGCCTTTGAAGTGATGTTCCGGTGCCTAGAGGCCGTGCGGATCTGGATGGGGAGAAACAGACTCAGACTCAACCCATCCAAGACCAAGTGGCTGTGGTTTCCGATGTCCCGATTTAGTCAGTTGGCGCCATCACTGACTATTGGGGTCAAGTTGTTGGCCCCCACGGATAGGGTTCGCAACTTGGGTATCCTCCTGGACTCACGGCTGTCCTTAGAAGGGCATTTGACTGCTGTGGCCGGGAGGACTTTTTATCAGGTCCGCCTGATTCACCAGTTGCGTCCCTTTCTGGATTGGGACTCGTTACGTACGGTCACTCATGCCCTCGTCACCTCCTGCCTGGACTACTGTAATGCTGTCTACATGGGGCTCCCTTTGAGGAACACCCGTGGGTTCCAACTGGTCCAGAATGCAGCTGCACGGGTGGTTATGGGAGCGACATGGCGCTCCCATGTGACCCCCCTCCTGCGTGAGCTGCACTGGCTCCCGGTGGTCTTCCAGGTGCGCTTCAAGGTCTTGGTTATCACCTTCAAAGAGATCCATGGCTTAGGACCTGGGTGCTTAGGAGACCACCTTCTGCCACCAGTAGCCTCTCACCGACCAGTACGCTCCCATAGAGAGGGGCTCCTCAGGGTATCGTCGGCCAAACAGTGTCGACTGGTGGCCCCCAGGGGGAGAGCCTTCTCTGTGGGGGCACCTGCCATCTGGAACGAGCTCCCCCCAGAGATACGGAGGATCCCAGATTTACACACTTTCCGCCGCGCCCTCAAAACATTTTATTCCAGCAGGCTGGTCTGGCCTGACTCTCCCTTTTAAATTGACTTTTAAGTTTTATATAAATTGAGTGTTTTAAATTCGTCTTGAGCCTAAATTATTTAATGTATTTTTAATAGTTTTTTAACTTTTGTATGATGTATTTATCTTGAGGCTGTTCACCACCCTGAGTCCTTCAGGAGTAGGGCGGTATATAAATTTAATAAAATAAAATAAATAAATAAATAAATATAGTAGAATGAACAAAAGGCTGAGATACTCGGGCATTCTGATTTGGGTGCAGCTGGCCCAGAGAGGGGAGGAAGATGTTCCAGGTTGACCTTGTTGTGCAACAGAGATCTCAATGCACACTTTCCCAAGACTGTAAACTTCATCTAGAAGGTTTCTGATGAGTCATTTTTTTCCTCCTTTTCTTCCATTCTCAGAGAGTCTTCATCTGTCTCAGCATCTTCTCTTTCATGTTGGCTACATGTCAAGGAAAGTGTTTTTTTGATCGCCTGAGTCCACCGCTTAAAGATGGTAAGGAGTCTTCTTATTCATCCGAATAAACCCTCATTATACTGCAATGTCAGCTGAAACGTCTCTGCCTTAGATTCTCCAATCCAGGTTTCTATTCAAGCTCTCTTAACTGGGTCAGAAAAACACCTTCTGTACCAATGCAGAAGTTGTTTGGTCACCAGGAGTTCTCACAAATCTAAGAGGTAAAAATTAATTGTATGCAGCAAAAGCAGAGAATTTATCTCCTTGTGACATTTGTCCAATAGTAGATTTCTGGAAGTTGCCTGCAGCTCTAGGGGGATTCTTGGTTCAGTTTGATGAGTTGTGTATCACTGCAGGCTCAACTGGATTCTTTTTTCTTAGGTGAAATGGTGAAGCCAAACACCTGCGTTGATCGATATGATGGGAAATCCCATTCCATTGGGTCAGCCTGGAGGACTGCCGATTGCTTCGTTTGTGAGTGCAGTCGAGATGGCATGAGATGTTGTGAGAGGTAGGAAAAAATTATGGGAGAGCTTTGGATGAATTAATTTGTGCATGTTTTCTCCTATGTTAAGTCAAAAGAGTTTGCTAATGTAGCACATATTCCTGGATAGATACAGGTAAATAAACCTTCACACAGGTCTTCTATATTACAGATGCCTTGAATTCAGTTGGAGGTAGACAAAGTTTAAGTTTGACTGAGGGCAGATGAGACCCCATATGTTGGGAAGCCCCTAACCTGGAAGGGAGGAGGGCTCAAGCACGGAGCTAGTCTGGAATCACTACACAACCTTAAAAGCGCCAGAACTCTCCCTCTCTGAATTTCTAATTGTCCCCAGGGAAGAGCTGCCAGACTGGGGTGATTCCTGCAATCTAGGCAGAATATAATACAGTCGCTCAGAATCTGGTTCTTTGCTCCTGTAATTCCCTATCTGCAATTACTTTTTGATGTTACGTTGGGAAATTTTCAGGTAGCCGACCGTGCCCCTATTTTGATTGACCAGGTCTCCTCTGGGTTAGAAGGAAGCGTCACAATGAGCAATATTCCAGCTGTCAGATAAAATCACTCCGCTTTTTTTCAGTAGGAGCCTCGTTGAGCAGAGCTTGATTATCTGGGAGGAGTTTGAGCCAACTGCTTATGAGGAAGTGTTCACATTCTTTGTGGTTGGTTAAGGTCATTATCCTTATTGCAGTCAACAGGAGGCACCCAAAATGAATTTCTGGGTGCCTGAACCCTGAGATTTCTCCATGCAAAGGTGCATTTCCAAGAACTGGGTTTTTAGAATCAAGCAAAGCGTTGGGTGGACTTGAACTGCTGAACTTCCCTTCTCCAGGACGTTCAGTAGTTCTCTGCAAGTTCTAATGTGGCTGATGGTCATAAAAGTCTTCAAGTCAACTTTGAGTGGCCCTAATCTTTTCTTCTTCCTCTTCTTCACCCTCCCTTCTTTTTTCCCTTCAAAGGGACCATGGTATCCTAATATTTGAAAGATGCAAGAAAGGGGAAAATCCAGAATCATGTGATGTTGGAGCCCTGCGACTTGATGACAAATGTCGGCTTATCTTCACTATAGATGATATAAATTTTAAAATATTGGAAGATTTATCATCTCTGGAAAGAAGTCTGAATACATCTCCCACATTCCCTTCATAACCCAGCTCTATTGAAAATGGTGAAGGATGCAAAATAGTGGTAAATCCAGAAATACGTAAACATGAAGATGTAGGCTAGATCGTAGTGTTGATTCTCACCCGCTCCCATGCTGTACTTGAATAAACATCTTACCTAAACATCTTAATCTTTTCTCTTGTCTGTTCTTTTTAGAATAGAATAGAATAGAATAGAATAGAATAGAATAGAATAGAATAGAATGGAATGGAATGGAATGGAATGGAACGGAACGGAACGGAACGGAACGGAACGGAACGGAACGGAACGGAACGGAACGGAAGAATAGAATAGAATAGAATAGAATAGAATAGAATAGAATAGAATAGATTAGAATAGAATTGGATGGAATGGAATGGAATGGAATTTGATGGAATAGAATAGAATAGAATAGAATAGAATGGAATGGAATGGAATGGAATGGAATGGAATGGAATGGAATGGAAGGGAAGGGAACAGAACGGAACGGAACGGAACAGAACGGAAGAATAGAATAGAATAGAATAGAATAGAATAGAATAGAATAGAATAGAATAGAATAGAACAGAATTGGATGGAATGGAATGGAAGGGAAGGGAAGGGAACGGAACAGAGTGGAAGAATAGAATAGAATAGAGTAGAGTAGAATAGAATAGAATAGAATAGAATAGAATAGAATAGAATAGAATAGAATAGAATAGAATAGAATAGAATAGAATTCTTTGTTGGCCAAATGTGATTGGACACAGAAGAAAATTTGTCTTTGGTGCATATGCTCTCAGTGTAGATAAAAAGACAAGATATATTCGTCAAGAATCATAAGGTAAATGATTACACTAGGATCAACAGTCGAAAAATAAGAAAAAAAGAAAAAGAGATGGAAAATAATAGAAAACACAGGGCAAAATAGGAAAGTTCATGACATTAAAGCACAAAAGAAAAGAAGGGGAAAGAAAAATAAAGAAATAGAAATAGAAAGGGAGAAAGGGAGAAAGAAATGAAAGAGGAACATATTGTGTACATTTAGAATTTATTTATTTATTTATTATTTATTAGTTTAATTTCTATACCGCCCTTCTCCAAATAGGACTCAGGGCAGTGCACAGCCGAAGTAAAAACAGAGCATACAAAATTTAAAAACAGTATTAAAATAATTAAATATTTTGGCCATAAATTAAAACAACCCAATTTAAAATCAATTTAAAATTTAACTCAAGCCAGTTGAAGTAAATAGGTTTTCAGGGCCCGACGAAAAATCCGGAGGTCTGTTATTGCACGTAACTCTGGGGGAAGGTTGTTCCAGAGGGTGGGAGCCGTCACAGAGAAGGCTCTCCCCCTGGGGGTCGCCAGCCAACATTGTCTGGCGGACGGCACCCTGAGGAGGCCCACTCTGTGTGAGCGTACTGGCCGGTGGGAGGCTATTGGTGGCAGAAGGCGGTCTCGTAAGTACCCCGGCCCTAAGCCATGGAGCGCTTTAAAGGTAGTCACCAACACCTTGAAGCGCACCTGGAAGACCACCGGGAGCCAGTGCAGCTCGCGCAGGAGAGGTGTCACATGGGAGCGCCTCGTCGCCCCCATAATCCCCCGCGCGGCCGCGTTCTGGACCAGCTGGAGCCTCCGGGTGCACCCCAGGGGGAGCCCCATGTAGAGAGCGTTGCAGTAGTCCAGACGGGAAGTGACTAGTGCCTGAGTGACTGTGCGTAAAGAGTCCCGATCTAGAAAGGGACGCAACTGGTGTATCAGGCGAACCTGATAAAAAGCCCCCCTGGCCACGGCCGTCAAATGATCTTCTAAAGACAGCCGTGCATCCAGGAGGACGCCCAAGTTACAAGCCCTCTCCGTGGGGGCGAGTGATTCGCCCCCAATAGCCAGCAATGGCGTCAGCTGGCTATATCGGGACGCTGGAAGCCACAGCCACTCGGTCTTGGAGGGGTTGAGTCGGAGCCTGTTTCTCCCCATCCAGGCCCGCACGGCCTCCAGGCACTGGGACATCACTTCAAGGGCATCGTTGGGGTGGCCTGGGGTGGAGATGTACAGCTGGGTGTCATCAGTGTACTGATGGAACTCCACCCCGAAGCCACGGATGATCTCACCCAGCGGCTTTACATAAATGTTGAACAGCAGGGGCGAGAGGACTGACCCTTGTGGCACCCCACAAGCAAGGTGCCTTGGGGTTGACTGCTGCCCCCCCGTCAACACAGATTGCGACCGGTCTGAGAGGTAGGAGGAGAACCACCGCAGAACGGTGCCCCCTACCCCCAACCCCGCCAACTGGTGCAACATGATACCATGGTCGATGGTATCAAAAGCCGCTGAGAGGTCTAACAGGACCAGGATAGAGGAGCAACCCCTATCCCGAGCCCTCCAGAGATCATCCACCAACGCGACCAATGCCGTTTCCGTGCTGTGCCCAGGCCGGAAGCCGGACTGGAGCAGGTCTAGATAGACAGCTTCATCCAGGTACCGGGGAAGCTGTTGCGCCACCACACTCTCAACAACCTTCGCAATGAAGCGAAGGTTGGAGACTGGACGATAGTTAGCCAAAACAGCCGGATCCAGAGAGGGCTTCTTGAGGAGGGGCCTCACAACCGCTTCTTTCAAAGCGGCCGGCAGGACCCCCTCACTCAAAGAAGCATTAACAATCTTCTGGAGCCAGCCTCGTGTCACCTCCCGGGAAGCCAGTACCAACCAGGAGGGGCACGGGTCCAATAAACATGTGGTCACGTTCAGCCGTCCCAGGACCCTGTCCATGTCCTCGGGAGCCACAGGATCGAACTCCCCCCAGATAATACTCTCAAGACCTGCCTCAGTCATCCCGTCCGGACATACCCAGTCAGAGGCCAGCCCTTCCCGAATCTGAGCGATTTTGTCATACAGATACTGCACAAAATCCTCAGCTCGGCCCTGCAATTGAAATATGAATTGAAGTCAGATTTATAGATGTAATGAACGTTAGAAATAAGGTGAGATTGTGATATTAATTAAGTAATATAAAATAATGGAAAACTATATGGATGTATGCATGAATTAAGTTTTAGAAATATGAATAAGTTTGACAAATGAGATGGTAATAGTTGGAATATTCTTACTTAAAATTAGGGGAATTGTAACAATTGGAATATTTTTAATTGTATTGTTGGAATTTATATAATGATTGTGAGGTGAGAGTCCACCTCTATGCCAGCGCAACACTCCATAGCGGTTAAAACAAGCGACGGCAGCAAATTTGAAAGGCTGGATTATATGGTTAGAATCTTTGCTATCTTTGTTTCTATCCTCTCGGAATAAAAAGTTATAGCGAATTCAGTCTCCAAGCATTATTTTACAGGTAATGTTCTCTTGCGTTGGAAGTAAAAGCACTTCCTGTGATGGTCCTGAAATGTAGGGCAGCATCACAATCACCAAACCATCAAGGGCTTTAACCCCTTAAGCCCCTCAGGCTAGCTGAAGGCATAAAGAAGTCATCTACTGGCCAAATGAAAGCTATTTCCCACATCTTTGAAAGTGACGATGGGCTACCAGGGAAGGTGAGTGGTCAGGAGAAGGACTGAATGTTTTCCTTCCTCCCAGTCTTAGCTCGATAGCCATCACTGATGCGCTCCTTGCCTTCCGCAGTGACATCACGTTTCATCATCAGATTCTACTCTGAGAATTCTCTTTGCATCTCAGAATGTCCAGGGTTACCGTAGGGACAGGAGTAAACACTTTTAAATGATTTCACTTGTACTGACCACTCTTTACCGGATGCTGGCAGGTTAGAGGCAACATCCTTCTCTACCATTTAATCTTTTCCCCCTGATGGCAGGTAGGAATTGGGCCATCTCACTCTTGGAAGGGATCCCTTGTTCCTCCAGAAATCTCATTGAGAGGCAAATATGGCATAACCCACACAGCACAGCTGGGGAAAGGAGGAGGTTTGGGGATGGGCTATCCAAGGGAAGGAAATAGAAATAGAAAGTAAGTCAGAAAAAAATCAGTGGGGTGATCCATCTCTCAATCCAATTTTGGGAAATTCTTGACATCTTTTTCTTGGATTGTGGTCATATATTTGGCCCTCTATTCAGTGGAGTTTCACATCCACTTCCAATGAATATTTCCCAACGTAGTTTTTGATAGAAACAGTTTTTTTAATCCTATTTCCTCGTCACATCAAACGTTTAGCAGGGGGACTCATGGAACAGAGGGAGAAAACAAAACAGGCATCACAAAACAGGAAACGAAATATTTGGCAAGGAACTGCCTTGGGTGATTTCTCTGTGGATTTTCAAGGTTAGCAGGAATATCTATCTATTCCTTGGAGGGTCCCTATTTTGAGTCCCCATGTATTTTTCTTTGGAAGGAGCCAAAGGTCAGCAGGGTGTAGGCAGGGCTACATCTCTCAAACCTCTCAGGATGGGACTGAGGGCTAAACCACACGATGCCCTCAGCCTCCCCGTCTGCTTCCAAGGACGTTGTAAAAGGAAGGAAAATGCTCCTTTCTTACCCACTAATATCTCTTTCCCTTTCCTCCTGGGTCAGGTGTGCAGGGGAGAATGGCTTTGTGCCTGGGGGAGGAATAGGTGTTTAGCCCCACCTGGGAGACTATGAAAACTTAGATCCAATTCAGGACTCCAGATGTTCTCTGGTCGAAACAGGGTTTCTGACTTCTGTTCTTCTTTTGATGTGTGTTTTACAGATCAGGTGCGTAACACAGAGACTCCAGAAAACCTGAGCCTTCCGACTCCAGGTTGCCCAATACTAATAGCCATACCTGCTCTAGGAAACAACCTTCCTAATCTCTCTGGAATGGCAGCACCGGTTCTGAGCAACCTTTGGATCCAGCCTCCTTTCTCCCATCTGCCTGCTCACTTGCTCGCAGGCAACGCCAGCCTACAAAGTTTTGTGCCTCCGGGAGTGTCGCACCTCCAAGCCATCCATGGGGAGCAACTGCAGCTAGCCAATCTGACACCCTGTAACCCTCCCGTCTCTACCTTTCCTCAGCCTTTCTACGCGCCTCTGCCACCTCAATATCAAACTCTTCCTGGCCCTGGCACCATACAGAAGATCCCCAGACCCTCCTATCCCCAACATCGGCTTTCAGGTCATTCAGAGGCACAGGCCACCTCCGACGTGGGCCTTCAACTCGGACAGAGGTGGCCGCTCGAACATCCTACCAGCCAACCAGCCTCTTTGCAAGGTGAGAGCTACTTGTGCAACTCTGGAATTTTGGCTCTCATTCCCATAGCGCCATACTTTAAACCCAGCCACAGATGTTGGAAGCCTGTGCCACCAATGCTGGAGGTCTTCAAGAAAGGTTAGAGCTAGAATAAGAGATGTTTCTTGAAGATGTTTGAATATATGTTTCTTGAATTAATTTATGAAACAGGACCAGCTGCTTGGTAGGCACAGGCCTCAGTCAAGAGCTGTCTCCATCCTCTTCTGCCTCTTCATCCACTTCTGTAGAGCTGTGAAGGAAAACTTGGTAGGAGTCACAGGCAGATTGAGCCACCAAGGCAGAATCAGCTCGGATAGTACAGTGTCTACCTCTCTTGCTCAGTTTCTCTTCTTAACTCTTTCAGAGATCAGAGCCCCTGAAGAGGAACCACAGAAGGCCCAGACTTACCATCTTCCGGGATCTCTTGATCAGCCAAGAAGTAGCCTCCATCAGTTTGTGGGCTCACCTTTGGCTCCTTCTTCATCGTTACACTACGATTTGGAGGACATTCCTCACCTCCTTCCAGTGTTGGAAGGTGAGTGCTAAATATGCTTGGTACCAGGAATTACCTGAAGGTATTGACTCTTCGTTAGCCTTTGTATGACATCCTGGACTTCAAGGTTTATGACGGGAATCCATAGCTGTGAGATAGTATGGTAGAGCATCCTTGCTTGAAGAATCACCTCTTGACATCTTTCTTTCAGTGGACCAAGATCTGGGAGGACACCCGTCAGGTGCCAGTCTGAAGACTGAGGTCCCACAGGCCTCTCGAGACCAAGAAGCATCTGAGCCAGACCCTAGCAAAAATTTTGGGCTGAATGGTGAGTGCCAAAGCATTGCAGATGGGAGGACAGTCCACCAACTGAAGGTAGATTCAGAGAGGTGGGTTCAGAATGGGCAGGAGTAGGGCCATGCATCTCCTCCTTCTGGAAGAACATGAAGGACCTCACTTGGCAGGGTTAAACTCCTGATTGAGTTTCCTGACACCAAACAGTCTTTTTCTTCTCTCCCTTCCAGATGGTGGTCAGTTCCAGACCTCATCAAAAGGGAAAGGGAAAAGGAAGATCCCTTGGATTGAAGAAGAGCCTCCAGCAAAAAAAACCAAAGAGGAGGAGAAAACTCAGCATCAAATGCCATCTAAGGCCAGGGCAAAAGGGCCGCAGAGAAACAAACCTTGCAAACATATCTCTGCAAAGGGGGCAGCAGATGCCTCGAAATCCAAAATCGCCCTGGAGGCTCAAGATCTCACCCAGGCAAAGATGCCTCCTGAACTTCTGACTGGACCTGAAGAGCCAAAGGTCATGCTTCCTGAGCTCCTTCCAGAGCAGCCAGCTGAAGACGGTGACTCTTCTTCTTCCAAAGACTCCAAGACGGGCCATGCCTCTTGCGCCGTGGAGAAGAGTCAGCCTAGAAGCCAAGACAAGCAGGAAGCAAGGAAAACCGTGAGCCTGTGCGGCACCAAAAGCAAGAAGTGCTGCCCCAAAAGAGAAGCGGAAGGAGCCCCAAAGCCAACCCCCAAGACTAACCTGGCTTTCAAACTGATGGAGTCCGTACAAGTTTTTCACCCACTGGGCAAGCAGACCGTTCCAACTCTGCCAAGCAAGAAAGGCCATTCCGTTCCACCGGTTCCAAACCATCTTATCACGGAGGCCAACCTTTTGCCTAAACCAGCATCTTATCCATCTTCCCAGCCTCTGACCACTGCACCCAAGCCACCACTGCACTTCCTACCAGCCTCCCAGCTGCATCTCCAATGCAAGCCACCAGCAGCCTCCATGTCAAAATTACCTTCACACCCTCCGTCCAAACCGTCACCCCATCATCTGCCTAAGCCACAATCACAGCCTTGGCAAAAACGGTCGTTAATCCCTGTGCCAACTCAGCACCCAAAGTCCCTGGGGAAGCAGGTGCCCCCTGCCACGATCCCACCTGCCCCAAAGACCTGGGGTTCCGGATTTCCACGCAGCAGAGACTGGAGAACCCCGGCTGCAGCTGCCGGGAAAACCACCAGTCTGGGCTCGAAGGCAGCTGGCTTAAGACCAAATGTTGGGCGCTCCGGCAATATTGCAGCACCAGCCAAAGTCCCAGTGCCTAAAGGTCCATCTATATCGCCACCGTATAAAGGGGACACATTCAGACCCTGGAGAATGCCGCCCCCTGACCTGGAGGTCTCGCAACCCATCACGGACGAGCAAAGGCCCATTCGGGAGATGATGAAGCGAGAAGCCCAGATGGAGAGGGAGGAAGCAGCCTGCTGGACTTCGCTGGGGAGGATCAAGATCTTTGAGGAGCGGGAGAAAGAAATGGACATCTCCCTCTATTACGGTTATCCCAGCTTTGGCTGTCCTTGGAGAACGTCCACTTGGGCTTGTCCATCTGGAAGGTTGCAGGCTGGGAACGTGCGACCACATTTGGGGTCGGAGTTTCGGTCATCGAGAGACTGATGCGGTTGTAAACCAAGATGTCACATGACCATATCAATAGCAATAACGATCCCAGCAAACATGGTTGTGGTCCTTCACGGAGAATAAAAGGTTGTTAAGGAAGTGCCCACCCCAAACCAAGCAATCCAGGCTTGGTCCCTCCTAGCCTGTCCCTGACCCTCAAAAGGCTCAACTCACCCCACCCGCATCTCTGCCCCCAATCTGCCCCATGACTGCCCTGCACCCTTTTGGCCACAG
Source organism: Arizona elegans (assembly GCA_022577455.1). NCBI lineage: Eukaryota > Metazoa > Chordata > Lepidosauria > Squamata > Colubridae > Arizona > Arizona elegans. The sequence continues at coordinate 178,528 of JAKOOJ010000058.1, read as the reverse complement.
TCCAGGAAGCCACAGCTACCCAGACCAGTCCTGGCCACAGCCCCACTGTGTTAATACCAAGGGTCCTTGTTCATTTGGCTATGGCCATCCTCTTGAATTTTTGAGCTCCCAGTTCATCCTCCCATCTGGGATATCCCTGATTTTAATAAACAAGCTTAAAATAGACTTTACACATATGGCCAGTGGTTGCTGCTGAGCAATTTTAAAAGGAAATGTATTTATTTTGGATTTTTTTTTGTTTATAGATTATAATTTAATATATTGGATACCTGAAATATCTTTTAAGATAATGTTTACAAATAGAAGATTCTGTTTTACTATAAATGTACTGCTTTAGATTAGTTAAAACATTCTTGTTCATTGTTATTATAGTCTTATGAATTCAATTAATAATCCTATTGTGTTGTCCGGTTGTTTTGTTAATTCTGGGATTTGATTGTAATATTTAAAGTTCTCAGTGTATTCCTTGTATTTTATATTCTGTTTTACAAAAACAAATGTTATTATTTTTTTTAAAAAATGCAGTTAAATATTCCTATCCCTCAGCAAAACCATTGGTTTCTGCTAAAGAGTTTAAAAATGAAATGTATTTATTTGGATTTTTTAATAAATTATATCTTAATATATAAAATATCTGAAATTAGAGTTCCTTTCTTATAAAATTTCAAAACACTAAATTATGATTTACCATAAATGTACCTCCTCCTCCTCCTCCTCCTCCTCCTCCTCCTCCTCCTCCTCCTCCTTCTTCTTCTTCTTCTTCTTCTTCTTCTTCTTCTTCTTCTTCTTCCTCCTCCTCCTCCTCCTCCTCCTCTTTGTCAGCCTCCGCTTTTACTGCTTTGGCTGCCATAAGAAACGGGAGGGGGGAGAGCTAGGGGCCCTGGGGGGGGAAGCGTGCTGGAGGACTTTGGAAGAAATGAAAATGAATCTTTGAAGTTGCTATCAGGTCAACCGTCGTGGCATTCCTGATAGATGACGCTGCCAGACGTGCTTCCACCTGACCCTGGGAGACCTTTGGATTGGATGATTTACGATGGACAGTGGGAGGGGACGCTTTCTATATGCACTTTTTGCACTTATTGCCTTTAATTTCAGCTTTCCTTGGTTGCGTTCACTTCATTTTCTAGTAAAAGTACCTTTCTCTATAAATCATGGAGTTTGGGTCATTCTTTCCTGGACTTTGAAGGAAGCACACCTGACACTGGCCACTTCTCCATCACCTGGCATTACCTTCTCAGGCCAGGTGAGGAGTGACTGGGAGGGTGAGGGGCGGGGCCAGCCAGTGGTGGGATCGCCCAACAGGGAGCCACAGCAGAGGACCCAAAAAGCCACATGCGGCTCCGGAGCTGCAGGTTGCTGACACCTGGCCTAGGTCTAGGACAGGGCTCTCCAACCTTGGCAAATTTAAGGCTGGCAGACTTCAACTCCCACAATTCCCCAGCCAGCAAAGCATTGTGGGAGTTGAAGTCTGCCAGGCTTAAAGTTGCCAAGGTTGGAGAGCCCTGATCTAGGACAATGTACCACAGCCATCTTGTCATGGCTAACTCACTGTGGCCATCTTGGCGCAGCAAACTCGCCACAGGACAACTCGTCATGGCCTGCTTGCCACGGGACAAGTCACTACAGACAATTCCATGAGGGAAAACTCAATGCCATCTATGTTATCCACCACTGTTCCTTCGGCATTGTTTCCATCGACAAAAGATGGATATTTTTTTTTTCATGTGGAGTTATCCCAAATGGAACTTTCCGTGTTGAGTTGACCATGGCAAGATGGCCGCAGTGAGTGTTCTGTGGACGAATTGTTCCATTCCGCCCTCAGATGTCCTCAGCTGCACCGATCTTGTAGGATCTGCTTGTCAGGTGTGCTTCCTTCAAAATCCAGGAAAGAATGAGCCAAACTCCATTATTTATAGAGTAATGTACTTTTACTGGAACATGAAATGAACGCAACCAAGGAAAAGCTGAAACTAAAGCAATAGGCGCGAACGTTGCATATAGAAAGCATCCCCTCCCACTGTTCATCATCAATCACCCAATCCAAAGGTCTCCCAGAGGTCAGGTGGAAGCACGTCTGGCATCGTCATCAATCAGGAATGCGATGACGGTTGCCCGATAGACACTTTGGACGTTAGGTTTCATTTCTTCAAAATGAAACCCCACGGTTTCAAATTCTCTCCCACCCGTTTCTTATGGCAGCCAAAGCGGTAAAGTCGAAGGTTGACACTGCTGCCCTCCACTCTATTTCCTCTTCTCTGCCCTGAAAAAAAAAAAAAAAAAAAAAACCACAAAACTTTGATTTTAAGATTCGGTGATTTGAAAGGTTTTGTAATCCTAGGAACTGAATTGTGCAGGAAGACAAACGGGCAAGGCCGCACATGCCAGGCGACATTTCTTTGCATGCCACTTTGGGCACTTGTGCCAGAGGTTCGCCATCACGGATATATAGTAACAAAATTCCAATTTTTTTGCTCCAGGTCTTTTCCCATTAGACCCAAAAGGAAAAACATCTTTTTCTAACCATGTTGCTCTGAAGCTGATGAAATACGTTCCTTCCTTCACATGGACAAAACAAACACCGACTGTTTACAAAGCAAATATTTTCCTTCTGGCAGTGGAAAACTTTGGCACAACTTACACACTGCGTTTATTGCATTTGTAGAAAGTCAACCAGCAGCCCTATTGGTCTCTCCTGGGTGTAAGGAGGAGGTGAGGTGGAGAGGTGAATACCCTTCCAGCGGATGTTAGCCAGGCCCCTTTAAGATTTCGGAAAAACAGAGGGATAGGGTGAGGTTTTTACAATTTGCGTTTTCAATACACACACTTACACTAGTTGTACTATGACGATGCTTTAACTGTTGGCTGGTATCCAATCTTTTTCATTTATTTATTTATTTATTGGTTCGATTTATATGCTGCCCTTCTCCGGAGACTCAGGGCGGCTTACAATGCATTAAGCAATAGCCTTCATACTTTTGTATATACCCGCTTAGTAGGGCTTTTGGCACCCCCTAAGCGGTGTTCTTTTTTATACAAAGTCATCTTATTGCCCCCACAATCCGGGTCCTCATTTTACCTACCTCGGAAGGATGGAAGGCTGAATCAACCTTGAGCCTGATGAGATTTGAACTCACAGTAATTGCAGGCAGCTGGCAGTTAAGTGCTACTTTAACAGCACTTAGTCCACTTCTGGAGAAGGGCGGCATATAAATCTAACTAATAAATAAATAAATATCAACATACAAACATATTGTAGATACTAACAATCATTGTTATATAATATACTATCTTCCATATTAACATCAATTATATAAAATTCATCCATCTGATCTCTGTATCTATCAACTAACCATTTATAAAAAAGTTCGCATATCATAAAATATTCAGAATCCTATTTTTCTTTCATTTTTAACATTAACCTGTACATTTATGCACATTCCATTTTTTTTTTATTACATTCTCATCTGTGGGGGTTTGTTCGTTTTTCCAATATTGTGGCTGTACAATCCTGTCTGATGTTAAAGTGTGTAAAATTAAATATGTATTACCCTTATTATACTTTTCTGGTAGAATGCCCAGCAGGAATATAGAATAGAATGGAATAGAATTTTTTATTGGCCAAGTGTGATTGGACACACAAGAAATTTGTCTTGGTGCATACAATATGCTCTCAGTGTATATAAAAGAAAAGATACATTCATCAAGAGGAATATAATGAATAGAATAGAATAGAATAGAATAGAATAGAATAGAATAGAATAGAGTAGAGTAGAGTAGAGTAGAGTAGAGTAGAGTAGAGTAGAGTAGAACAGAACAGAACAGAACAGAACAGAATAGAATAGAATTCTTTATTGGCCAAGTGTGATTGGACACACAAGGAATTTCTCTTGGTGCATACGCTCTCAGTGTACATAAAAGAAAAGATACGTTCATCAAGAATCATAAAGTACAACACTTAATGATAGTCATAGGGTATAAATAAAAATGGAATGGAATGGAATGGAATGGAATGGAATAGAATAGAATAGAATAGAATAGAATAGAATAGAATAGAATAGAATAGAATAGAATAGAATAGAATACTTTATTGGCCAAGTGTGATTGGACACACAAGGAATTTGTCTTGGTGCATACAATATGCTCTCAGTGTACGTAAAAGAAAAGATACATTCATCAAGAGGAATATAATGAATAGAATAGAATAGAATAGAATAGAATAGAATAGAATAGAATAGAATAGAGTAGAGTAGAGTAGAGTAGAGTAGAGTAGAGTAGAGTAGAGTAGAGTAGAGTAGAGTAGAGTAGAACAGAACAGAACAGAACAGAACAGAACAGAACAGAATTCTTTATTGGCCAAGTGTGATTGGACACACAAGGAATTTCTCTTGGTGCATACAATATGCTCTCAGTGTACATAAAAGAAAAGATACATTCATCAAGAATCATAAGGTACAACACTTAATGATACTTCAGGTTTCAAGGCCATGTGTGGTTTCATCATAGCTTCTAGCCATATGCGAATTTTCTTCCAATACTTTTTTGCTTTTTCAATGCTGAGCAAGCAATATTATGTGGAGACCCAGAATTCTTGGGTGCAGAAGAGAGGAGAGAAACTGAGGCTGGCAACACCTTGTCTGAATCTACCTTCTTCCCAGGAAGACTCAATAGTTCGCTGCAGGTTCTAAGGTGGCAGATGATCTTAGACTCAAAGGTCCTTACCAATGAGGTCCAACTTTGACTGACCATACCTTCTTCTTCTTCTTTCCATCAGAGATATGGTGCTGTCGCCCATCACCTGGGATGCATCACAGTGGAAAATCCAGAATTATGTCAATATGATTTCGAGAACATCCATGATACATTACAGTGCTGTTAAGCTTGTTAGATTCTCCTCTCTTCATACGAGTGAATTTGAATCAACCTTTTCTATTTAAGTGAACCTGAATAAATTCCTCCTCTCTATATTTTTTCTTCTCTTTTTGTTTTCTGACAGGGTTGCAACCGAAGAGGGTTTTTTTGTGATATGTGGGGTGAATTTAACATCCAAACTTTCCTGGGGTAGTATGTGGGCCAGGATTCTTGCATTTGGTTTTCCCTCTAACTATTTAGTAGGATTAAAAATCGATACACAAATGCAGGAACACTTTTTTTTTGGTAGAGTCAGGATTGTCCCAACCCCCGCCCCCAACCCTAAGCGTCAGCAGTGGCAGAAGACATGAAAAAGTAGCAGATCCCACCAATGTGAGGGTAAGGAACATCTCTGCCCATCTATAGTGGGCTCAATCCCAACAACATCAACAGAGAGAGAGATATTCAAGTATTCTGGAGGAAGATGTTCCAGGTTGACCCTGTTGGGTGATAGAGTTCAAATGCCCACTTGCACAATTTTGTAAACTTAACCTAGAGGGCCTTTTCCAAAGTTCATGAACAACATCATATTATGAAAAAGGACATTGGAACCTTGAACAGAAAAGTCTCTTACAGGAGATCCATTGGGGGAATATATAGCTCCTCTCGAGCAGGGCCAGAGAGCAAATGGGCAGGATTAATGCCGGACAGAAACCCCCAAGCTTGTCACCCACAAGGAGCCTGCAGGGAAAGCCATATCAAGAGAGGACATTCCTGAGGCTCTCAAATGCCCCATTCTGGCTTGGGAGTCCCTGGGGAAGAGTGAAATCCCACTTCCAAGAGGACAGCCCATCACCTGGTGGTCTACAATCCTGAGTACTCAATATGAGCAGGGGGCCTTTTGTGTAGAGGTGGGTTTCAGCAGTTTCTGAAAAGGTAGCGGAAATTTTGAGTAGTTCAAAGAACCAGTAGCAAAAATTCTGATTGGCCCCACCCTCAACTATTCTCTGCCTCCCGAGTCCCAGCTGATCAGGAGGAAATGGGGTTTTTGCAGTAATCTTTCCCTGGAGTGGGGTGGGAATGGAGATTTTACAGTATTCTTCCCCTGCCATGTCCACCAAGCCATGCCCACAGAACGGGTAGTAAAAAATGTTGAATTCCACCACTTGGGATATGTGATACAAAACAATAAAAATATTTATATAAGAAAATGAGAAAGCTTCAGTTAAATAGTGCAAATGCCATATCGGCTTGTAGTTGATCCATCATCGGTGCTTTGAGGGCATAGCCCTTGTCCAGACAACCTGAGATGAAACCCCAAAGTATCACCCAACTTTCTTCTTTCTGTTCTGTATCCTTGACGTGATCTTCATTCTCTCTCCTACCGATTTCTGGCACCCTGAAGAGGGCCTAAGTCAGGGATCTGCAATCTTAAACTCTCAAAGAGCCATTTGGACTTTAAGCCTGGCAGATTTCAACTCCCACAATTCCCCAGCCAGCAAAGCATTGTGGGAGTTGAAGTCTGCCAGGCTTAAAGTTGCCAAGGTTGGAGACTCCTGATCTAGGACAATGTACCACAGCCATCTTTTTTTATTATTATTGAAAAGTTTTACAAAAGCTTTACATAATTCCCCCCCTTCCCTGCCACCCCCACCCCCTCCCCTCCCCTTCCCAACCACCCACCTCCCCCCCCTCTTCCCAGAACAAATTACAGGGTATAACCTTCAACAATCATAATCCATCCTAATCTAAATGATTATAACAGTCAACATCTCTTGTTCCTTCAATTCCCTAATTACCCTACTAACTTAATTCCTTAAAAACACACCAAATATCTATATACTCATTCATAACCTATCTGCAACTTCTTATTCCGGTATTTATTTTGGATATAATCTATCCATCTTCTCCAGTCCCTTAGATATCTTTCGTTTGAATGTTCCTTCAAGTACGCCGAAATTTTTGCCATTTCCGCTAGGTTTATAATTTTCATTGTCCATTCTTGGATTGTAGGTAAATCTTGCTTCTTCCAATATTGTGCCACCAACAGTCTTGCTGCAGTTACTAAATTCAAAATCAATTTAGTCTCTATAACCGTACCATCCGTAACTATACCCAGCAGAAACAGCTGTGGTGTAAATTTTAACCTCTTTTTAAGAATATTTTGTAAAATCCACCAAATTTTTATCCAAAAGGCTTTAACCTTTTTACATGTCCACCAAATATGAAAATATGTGACATCCTCACAATCACATCTCCAACATTTTGGTTGCACGTTTGGATACATACGAGATAGCTTTTTTGGATCTAGATGCCATCTGTAAAACATTTTATAAAAGTTCTCCCTTAAATTTTGTGCTTGTGTAAATTTCACGTTTCTTACCCATATTTTTTCCCAGGTTTCCATCATTATTGTTTGTTCAAAATTCTGCGCCCTTTTTATCATACAATCCTTAACTAGCTCTGTTTCCGAGTCTATCTCTATCAATATATTATACAATCTTTTTATATGCCTTGGACTTTGGTCTCTAATTTGTTTAATTAAATTTTCATCACTTTGTATAACACCAATTTTCTGGTCTTTTCTCCATCTGGCTTGTAATTGTACATATTGAAACCAAGTTTGAATTATTTTCTCCTCTTTCAACACATTCACAGGTTTTAATTTTAATATACCTCCCTCCATATTAAGAATATCTATATATGTAATTACGTCCTGTCTACTTTCTATACTCGAATTCTCTGTTGCGTGCCTGGGAGCTGTCCACACAGGTAATTCCACGAGGGATAACTCAATGCAACCTATGTTATCCACCACTGTTCCTTCGGCATTGTTTCCATCGACAAAAGATGGATAATTTTCTTTTCATGTGGAGTTATCCCGAATGGAACTTTCCGTGTTGAGTTGACCATGGCAAGATGGCTGCGGTGAGTGTTCTGTGGACGAATTGTTCCATTCCGCCCTCAGATGTCCTCAGCTGCACCGATCTTGTAGAATCTGCTGCCCTCCACTCTATTTCCTCTTCTCTGCCCTGAAAAAAAAACAACAAAAAACCCCCCACAAAACTTTGATTTTAAGATTCGGTGATTTGAAAGGTTTTGTAATCCTAGGAACTGAATTGTGCAGGAAGACAAACGGGCAAGGCCGCACATGCCAGGCGACATTTCTTTGCATGCCACTTTGGGCACTTGTGCCAGAGGTTCGCCATCACGGATATATAGTAACAAAATTCCAATTTTTTTGCTCCAGGTCTTTTCCCATTAGACCCAAAAGGAAAAACATCTTTTTCTAACCATGTTGCTCTGAAGCTGATGAAATACGTTCCTTCCTTCACATGGACAAAACAAACACCGACTGTTTACAAAGCAAATATTTTCCTTCTGGCAGTGGAAAACTTTGGCACAACTTACACCCCCCAATTTTTTTAAAAAAAATGTGGACAAGGGGCAGCCGTGGTTTTTGTATAAATTGGAAGAGCAAGTTTCTTGCTGTCTTCAGAGAGAGAAGCCAGTCCTTGTTCTTCCTCCCTACCAAGACTTTCCCGCGTCTTCCCCCCCAAAAAACCAAAATGGTAAGTTAAATTTCTTTTTCTTTATTCGCAACCACAGCTCGATTGAACTTGGATGTGAAAAGGGAATGGCTGGAAGAATGAAGTGGCTCCTTTGGGTAAGGTGACCAGATTTTAACATTGGTAAAGAGGGACATTGTGGGCGTGGCTTATTTTGTGGGCGTGGCTAGCTGGTCATGTGACTGGGTGGGCGTGGCTAGCTGGTCATGTGACCGGGTGGCCATGGCTATGCGTATAGGGTAAGGTGAACAGATTTTAACATTGGTAAGAAGGACACCATTGTGGGCGTGACTTATTGTGTGGGCATGGCTTGGAGGCCATGTGACTGGGTGGGCGTGGCTAGCTGGTCATGTGACCGGGTGGCCATGGCTATGTGTATAGGGACTACTCAGAGGGCTGAAAAGTCATTTCTGACAGGTCCTCACACTTTTGACTGGTCCTCACACTTATGACCATCCTCACATTTATGCCCGTGCAGTATTCTTAACAACCATGTCACTCATTTCACAACTGCTTCTCTTCACCATGGTGACAAGATAGGGCAAAAACGTAAAATGTGAGGACAGTTGTAAGTTCGAGGACTGGTCAAAAGTGTGAGGACCAGTCAAAAATAACTTTTTCAGCCCTCTGAGTAGTCCATATGCACAAAAGGACTAACCAAAGGGCTGAAAAAAGTCATTTCTGACAGGTCCTCGCACTTTTGACTGGTCCTCACACTTATGACCATCCTCACATTTATGCCCGTGCAGCATTCTTAACAACCATGTCACTCATTTCACAACTGCTTCTCTTCACCATGATGACAAGATAGGGCAAAAATGTAAAATGTGAGGACAGTCATAAATTCGAGGACTGGTCAAAAGTGTGAGGACCAGTCAAAAATAACTTTTTCAGCCCTCTGAGTAGTCCATATGCATTAAAGGATACAGCAATAGAGAGGGATGAAGGAATGGAAATTAGAGTAGGAGTGAGGGTAAGAGAGGGAGGAAGAGAGGAGGAGAAGGAGAAAGGAAGAGGAAGTAGGGAGGAGAAAAAGAGGGTGGGGGGAAGAGAAAGTAAGAAGGAAAGAAAAGAGAGTGGTGGTAGGTTTGAGGAGAAAGATTGCTGTACAATAAAAAAAATGAAAGGGAAGAAAGCCAACCCCAAGCAAATATAAAGATATTAAGATTAAGAATGAATTGTTAAACTTTAAAGAATAAAAGAGAACAAATATGAATAAATAGCAATAATTAGAAACACACATACAAACATGCAATGTATTTTCTTTGAACAGAATATTTGGCTGGTTCACAAATTTAAACAGCGTTTAGTCATTTCAATTAAATTTACAATTTCTATATTTCCTTTTTGCCATATTTATTCCTCATCTATTTTTTTAAAAAAACAATATTACCCTTCATCCTCATCTCTAATCTTAATCAAATTCAATTTTTCCCTTCTATTCTATATTATACCCCTTCCCATTGTCATCTATTTTTATATCCATCCTCACATTGGTTAATTAAGTAATTATGTAATACAGTTGTTTAATACAAATTCAACATTTTAATATAAATCAATTAGTTATATAACTATCTTTTTTGTATATTAATCAATATGAATATGAATATTCCAATTATTTCCATGCAATCCAATTTCTTACAAATCAATTAATTATATTTACCAATAATAATAAACCAAATAATTTCCCCCATATATTCCTCCAAACCACAACTTAACCATTTCTGCTTTCAACACAATATACAATTATTAATAGTATCTCAATTATTACAATTCCCTAGTTAAATAGAGCTTTTTTTCTTTTGTGTTTTAAAATCTTGAACTCTCCTCTTTTGCCCAAAATTTCCCATTGTTTGCAGTTTTGTACCTACCTTTTTTGGTGAGGAAAAAGAAAAAGAAAAAGAAAGAAATCTCTCTCTGCCTCATTTTGTCATGTTGCAGGTTTAGTTTCGCTTTCGCCTTTGTTTTCAGTATAGCTAGGGGGGGGGGGGGAAATCTGCTCCAGGAACTTTTTGCAGCTTTTTGCAGCTAATTAACCTAGCGGAAGCTGTTAACAGGGGCTGTTTTTTCTATTTTTGCAGGCATGGGTCTATTCATTTTTTTTTTAACACTGATCAGCTGTAGGTCGGCCCTTTGAAGCCCCGCGGCAAGAGTTTAAAGAGTTTTTTTTCCCTCTAGCCATCAGCGGGGATTCAGGAGGCAGAATGAAAAATCGGGACTTTTTTAAAATGCCGCGGGACGCGGGACAAATTGCTCAAAAGCGGGACTGTCCCGCCAAAAGCGGGACGTCTGGTCACCTTACCTTTGGGACAGCTGCTCTCTTGCAGCTGAACCCAGAACCGTAGCTGTAAGAGGACGATTCTGTACATTATTAAGATTAAATAAAGACAGAAATATATGAAGATCAAATCAGATGTCTATGGAGACTCTCAATAATCCAGGTCAAGAGGAAACTGGACTTCCTGGTTTCTCTTTGAAGACGTTTTGCTTCTCATCCAAGAAGCTTCTTCAGCTCTGACTGGATGATGGGGAATGGAAGGATTTGTACACTTTGCAGGCAGCTGGTCATGAAATCCTTCCATTGCCCATCATCCAGTCAGAGCTGAAGAAGCTTTTTGGATGAGAAGCGAAATGTCTTCAAAGAAAAACCAGGAAGTCCAGTTGCCTCTTGAAAAAAAGCTCCTTTGGACAATGCCATCAGATGTTTCTTTAGAACTCCTTAGAGAGAGAAGGGACAAAATAAAATATTCACACAACCAATTAATAGCATTTTGTAGTGTTTGGGGGATGGAAGTAATATCCGAAATTCCCTGGGGTACTACATGGGCAAGGAGTCTTGCATTTTGCTTGTTTTCAGGTTATTACGTGCTATTAACTGTAGATAAGCAAATGCACAAGATAATTATTGCGTGGGCTACATATCAATTCTGGAATGAAGAGTTAGGATTGTCACATCATGGGTAGGAGAAGGTATGAAAAGGGACATCTCCCTCCATCTCTGGTGGGGTCAATCAATGGAGGGTTTTGTCTCTGGAGAGGAGAAGGACGGAAAGACGTTGCACAGTGAGGACTACTAGGGATATGAAAAAAATGCCGAGATATTCGGGTATCCTAGATGGTGTGCAGTTGACAAAAAGAGGGGAGGGAGATGTTCCAGGGTTCCCTCTTGTGCAACAGAGACCGAACTGCACACTTGCACAAGATGGTAAACTTAACCTAGAGGCTTTTCCTAAAGTCCATGGACAACATCACATTATCAAAGAGGACTTTTGTAAACCTTTGAACAGGCAGCTGCTCCACCAACTACTAAGTTCTCCGATGGCCTTTTCTTGTTTTCCTTTCTTTCCAGAAAGTTTTCTTCCTCCTGATCGTCTTCTCTATCGTGCTGGCTACGTGTCAAGGATACTGTATGACGACTCTTATGCTCCCTAAGTATAAAGATGGTAACCTACCTCTTTATTCATCTGTACAAATTGCAAAGGTCTCATCATGCCAGGAGAAATGTGGATTAAATGTTGATCCAGGTTTCAGTCCAAAGTCTCCTAACTGGGCTAAGAAACACCTTCCGTATTAATGCAGAAGTCTTTGGGTCAAAAGGGGTCCTTTCAAAGTTCATAAATAAAATGAAATAAAATAAAATGGTATGCAGCAAATGCAAAAAGAGTTGTAAAGTGAATTCGGTCTCATTTTATGGCCTTTCCTGCCACAGTTCTTACATGAACCCCTTCAGTTGTGAAGTTAGTGACACATTTTTACGTGAACCTGGCTTCCCCGTTGAGTCTGCTTGTTGGAAGGCAGGAAAAAGTGACCACATGACCCCCAGGACATAATAAATCATAAATATGCATCTCAATTTTGATCACGTGACTATGGGGATGCTTCAGTGGTCGGAAGGGTGAAAAAGGGTCATAAGTCATTTCATCCAGTGCCGTTGTAACTTTGAAATCTCACTAAACAAACTGTTGTAATTCATGGACCACCTATATCTGTCCATTAGGAGATTGGTACTTTACTTTGTCTGTTAGTAGTTTTCTGAGAGGAGCCTTCAACCCTAGTAGAAGGTGTCTCATCGCAGGTTGACAATTTTGAGTCCAGTTGCAAGTTCATCTTGACTTTTTTCCATTAGGCAAAGAGGTGCCGCATACCACATGTCCTGGTGGTGGGAAAGAGCATCTCATCGGCTCCGTCTGGTACTCAGAGATTGGCTTGCGTTGTGAGTGCAAACCAAATGAATGGATTTGTTGCGAAACGTGCGTAAAGCTTCTGAGCAACTTTCAGATCTTTTAATTTTCTCACGTCTCCTCCTAAGATTCATGGATACATATAACACTTTGTACCTAGGTCTGATGCAACAGTGGAATCGATGACATTGCCTCCCAACCTTTAGGACACCAGGGACCGGAGAGAGGTTTTTCCGTGAACCAGAAGGTGAGTAGCTTCCCACAGATGGGGCTTTGCTTGTTTCTGCGGCCCAGTTTCTGGCATGCCACGGACCAGTGCTGGTCCGTGGACCAAGGGTTGGGGACCTCTGGCCTAGCACGCTGCTCGAAGAAGAGGATGAGACTGAGCGGAAATAAGAGGCAATATTAGGACATACCTTGTAGTGATAGGAATGGGAAAGTGTAATTGCCTTTACTGCATTTGTAGAAAGTCAACCAGCAGCTCTATTGGTCTCTCCTGGGTGTAAGGAGGAGGTGAGGTGGAGAGGTGAATACCCTTCCAGCGGATGTTAGCCAGTCCCCTTTAAGATTTCGGAAAAACAGAGGGATAGGGTGAGATTGATGGGAATGCTTGGTGTGGATTGTTAGTGTTGATTATGATGCCAGGTTTTTACAATTTGTGTTTTCAATACATACACTTACATTAACTGTTAGCTGGTATCCAACCTTTGATGTTTAGCAGTTAGATTTATATGCCGCCCTTCTCCAGAGGGTGGCATATAAATGCATTAAGGCGGCTTACAATGCGTTAAGCAATAGCTGTCATACCTTTGTATATACCTGCTTAGTAGGGCTTTCACTACCCCCTAAGCGGTGTTCTTTTTTATACAAAGTCAGCTTATTGCTCCCTCAATCCGGGTCCTCATTTTACCTACCTCGAAAGGATGGAAGGCTGAGTCAACCTTGAGCCTGGTAAGATTCGAACTAGCAGTAATTGCAGGCAGCTGGCAACTAAGTGCTACTTTAACAGAATAGAATAGAATAGAATAGAATAGAATAGAATAGAATAGAATAGAATAGAATAGAATAGAATAGAATAGAATAGAATAGAATAGAATAGAATTCTTTATTGGCCAAGTGTGATTGGACACACAAGGAATTTGTCTTTGGTGCATAGGCTCTCAGTGTACATAAAAGAAAAGATACGTTCATCAAGAATCATAAGGTACAACACTTAATGATACTTCAGGTTTCAAGGCCATGTGTGGTTTTATCATAGCTTCTAGCCATATGCGAATTTTCTTCCAATACTTTTTTGCTTTTTCAATGCTGAGCAAGCAATATTATGTGGAGACCCAGAATTCTTGGGTGCAGAAGAGAGTAGAAAAACTGAGACTGGCAACACCTTGTCTGAATCTACCTTCTTCCCAGGAAGACTCAATAGTTCGCTGCAGGTTCTAAGGTGGCAGATGATCTTAGACTCAAAGGTCCTTACCAATGAGGTCCAACTTTGACTGACCATACCTTCTTCTTCTTCTTTCCATCAGAGATATGGTGCTGTCGCCCATCACCTGGGATGCATCACAGTGGAAAATCCAGAATTATGTCAATATGATTTCGAGAACATCCATGATACATTACAGCGTTGTTAAGCTTGTTAGATTCTCCTCTCTTCATACGAGTGAATTTGAATCAACCTTTTCTGTCTAAGTGAACCTGAATAAATCCCTCCTCTCTATATTTTTTCTTCTCTTTTTGTTTTATTAAATAACAGCCATGTTAAAGACAGAAACATAGGAACATGAATTCTATAGGGCTGAGGACCACACTTGATGTCTCATCCCTTCACATAGAGCAGAGGTGGAGAGCTATGGCCCCTATGTGGCATGTGGACTTCAACTCCCAGAATTCCTCAGCCAGCCATGAAGGTCCATAGGTCATAAAAGGGTGACCTCTGACACTGAGGAACCATAACAGATAGCTCATGTGTAAATGAAGCTGAATATATATGTCTCAAATAAGCATCTTAATCTTTGATATTCTATGAAGTCCATCCAGTCTTGTGAAGGAGGATACCGGAGGAAGGAATTTCATTTGATGTGCCCTGACATATTCTGGTCTTTACTCCCACCATTCTAGAATCCATGAATTCACTTGCATCGAAAGATGCAACGGGGAATTTAGAAGATTAGAAATTGGGATTAAATAACTGCAGTTTTGGAAAGCTAAGAGAAGTTCCCAGGTGTACACCATCTAATAGTTGTGCTAGGGACTTGCACTCAAACAGGTTAATAGCTGCAGGTTGACCCACATGGACTCCTCCAACTTCCCAGAGAATGACATAAATCATTGAATAACCAAAGGACTTTTATGCACCCTCCTGATGGGATAAATTTAGTGAGGACTACAACTGTTTGTTTGTCCAAATCTGGATCTCAGTCTCTCCATTAAGGTTGCCCTGTGGCCTTTTAATCTTGAAAATTATACATTATCCAAATTTTCATTATGTCCCTGGTGCAAATAAGTCTGAGATTAAGGAGCTCTTTGTGATTTCAAGATAATCGTGGGAGTATGGCAAGATAATTTCATTGGAAGTGGGTAAATAGCCCAGATTGGGGAGCTCAGTTCAGACTGGAAGCGGGGCAGGAAAAAAGGTTAGCATTCCCTTCCTCAGCTTGAAGACTCAGTCACCCTGGCAATGGTTTCTATAGCCTCCAATGGATTTAACTTTTCCTGACCTTCACATAAGCTTCATTTTTACTGACAAAAACAATAACACAAACCAACAATTGGCCACTACATCATCTTTCTTAATATGGTTGGTTCTTCATCTGCAAGAAGAGTTTATCTTGACTTGGATCTGAGAAGAGGATGGCTGAAGAAGGAGGGGGGGGGGCCTTTAGGACAGTCACACATCCACAGCAAAATCATCCGACAGGGTTGCAACCGTGGCGGAAAATAATAGGAGGTTCCTTCTGTATGTTATTTGGATAAAATAAAGATAGAAATAGCAGAAAGAAATGACGATTGAATGCCATCAGTTTCTTCAAAACTTCCGAAGAGGGTTTTTTGTGATACGTGGAGTGAATTTAACATCCAAACTTTCCTGGGGTAGTATGTGGGCCAGGATTCTTGCATTTGGTTTTCCCTCTAGCTATTTAGTAGGATTAAAAGTAGATACCCAAATGCAGGAACACATTTTTTTGGTAGAGTCAGGATTGTCCCAAACCCCACCCCAACCCTAAGCGTCAGCAGTGGTAGAAGCCATGAAAAAGTGGCGGATACCACCAATGTGAGGGTAAGGAACATCTCCACCCATCTATAGTGGGCTCAATCCCAACATCAATGGAGAGAGAGATATTCAAGTATGCTGGAGGAAGATGTTCCAGGTTGACCCTGGATGATAGAGTTCAAATGCCCACTTGCACAATTTTGTAAACTTAACCTAGAGGGCCTTTTCCAAAGTTCATGAACAACATCATATTATGAAAGAGGACATTGGAACCTTGAACAGAAAGATCTCTTACAGGAGATCCGTTGGGAAAATATGCAGCTCCCCTCGAGCAGAGCCAGAGAGCAAATGGGCAGGATGAATGCAGGACAAAAACCCCCGAGATTGTCACCCACAAGGAGCCTGCAGGGAAAGCCATATCAAGAGAGGACATTCCTGAGGCTTTCAAATGCCCCATTCTGGCTTGGGAGTCCCTGGGAAAGACTGAGAGTGAATCCCACTTCTGAGAGGACAGTAGACCTGGTGGTCTGCTATCTTGAGTACTCAATATGGATAGGGGGCCTTTTGTGTAGAGGTGGGTTTCAGCAGGTTCTGACCGGTAGAGGAAATTTTGAGTAGTTCAAAGAACCGGTAGCAAAAATTCTGATTGGCCCCACCCCCAACTATTCTCTGCCTCCCAAGTCCCAGCTGATCAGAACGAAATGGGGATTTTGCAGTAACCTTCCCCTGGATTGGGGAGGGAATGGAGATTTTATAGAATCCTTCCCCTGCCACGCCCACCAAGCCATGCCCACCAAGCCATGCCACACCCACCAAGCCATGCCCACAGAACTGGTAGTAAAAAAAGTTTGAAAACCACTACTGGGCCATAGCTCTCCACCTCTGCTCTATGTGAAGGGATGAGACACCAACAGTGGTCATCCGTCCTATAGAATTCATGTTCCCATGTTTCTGTCTTTAACATTTATTCTTATTTAATAAAACAAAAAGAAGACAAGATATTGAGAGGAGGGATTTATTCAGGTTCACTTAAACAGAAAAGGTTGATTCAAATTCACTCGTATGAAGAGAGGAGAATCCAACTGGCTTAACAGCGCTGTAATGTATCATGGATGTTATAGAAATCATATTGACATGTTTCTGGATTTGCCACTGTTATGCTTCCCAGATCTCTCTGTTGGAAAAAAAAGGGGGGGTGAGGAGGATGAGGAGGAAGAAGAAGAGGGTATGGTCAGTCAAAGTTGGCCTTCATCAGTAAGGACCTCTGAATCTAAGATCATCTGCCACCTTAGAACATGAACCAAACTATAGACTCATCCTAGGAGAAAGGTAGTTTCAGACAAGATCTGATTTGATTCTAAACACCCAATTCTTGGACATCCTCCCTGGCATAGAGAAACCTCAAGGTTGGGACACATAGGATTTGATTTTGGATGGTCCCGTGTTGGATTGTGATATGGATAAGGAGCTTCTTGGAGAAATGCAACCATGGCCAGCAGGATGGACAAAATGAGGATTCCCCAGTCCTGATTGGCCAGGAAAAGGAAGGGAAGCAAGGAGAAATCCTCCTTCTTGCCAGCCTCAGTTTCTCTACTCTCTTCTGCACCCAATAATATTGGATCCCTACATAATGTTGCTTGCTCAGCATTGGAAAGATAATGAATGTAAGCTGCCCACCGTTTCCTTTAGGTAAATTGGGAAGCCTATAAATTTTATAAGTAAGTAAGTAAATATTTCAGAAAGACAAACATCTAGCTCAGGGGTGGGCAACTGTGGCCCTATTACAACCTGTGGACTTCAACTCCCAGAATTCCTGAGACAGCTTGCCAAGATGAATTCTGGGAGTTGAAGTCCACAGGTTGTAAAAAGGCCACAGTTGCCCACCCCTGAGCTAGCTCAACTTCTCAATGGCCTCCAAAGTTAATATAATGAGCCAGAAAGGAGCAGGCCACCCGTTAACCCAGATTAGCTATGGGGAACTATCATGAAATATTTATTGAAACCATTGATCATCTAAGAATGAAAAAGGCCAACAGTTAAGGCAGCATCATAGCACAATTAATGTAAGTGTGTGCATTGAAAACACAAATTGTCAAAACCTGGCACCATAATCAACACTAACAATCCGTCCCAAGCCTTCTCATCAATCTCACCCTATCCCTCTGCTTTTCGGAAATCTTAAAGAGGCCTGGCAAACATCTGGTAGAAGGGTGTTATCCTCCCTACCTCACCTCCCCCTTACACCCAGGAGAGACCAATAGGGCTGCTGGTTGACTTTCTACAAATGCAATAAAGGCAATTACACTTTCTCATTCCTATCACTACAAGGTATGTCCTAATATTGCCTCTTATTTCCACTCAGTCTCATCCTCTTCTTCGAGCAGCGTGCTAGGCCAGAGGTCCCCAAGCCTTGGTCCACGGACCAGCACTGGTCCGTGGCATGCCAGAAACTGGGCCGCAGAAACAAGCAAAGCCCCATCTGTGGGAAGCTACTCACCTTCTGATTCATGGAAAAACCTCTCTCCGGTCCCTGGTGTCCTAAAGGTTGAGAGGCAATGCTGTAGGTTCCTCAGTTACATCAGACCTAGGTACAAAGTGTTATATGTATCCATGAATCTTAGGAGAAGACATGAGAAAATTAAAAGATCTGAAAGTTGCTCGGAACCTTTACTCACGTTTCGCAACAAAGCAATCCATTTGTACGGCAGTCACAACGGAAGTTACCCATGGACCAGGTGGACCCAAAGAGATGCTCTCTTCCGTCATGCATGTCAGGACATGTGCTAGGCGGCACCTCTTTGCCTAAGGGAAAAAAGTCAAGATGAACTTTGCAACTGCACTCAAATTGTCAACCTGCAATGGGAAACCTTCTAGTAGGGTAGAAGGCTCCTCTCAGAAATCTACTAATAGACAAAGTACAGTACCGATCTACTAAGGGACAAATACAGGTAGTCCATGAATTACAACAGTTTGTTTAGTGAGAATTCAAAGTTACAACGGCACTGGATGAAATGACTTATGACCCTTTTTCAACCTTCTGACCATTGAAGCATCCCCATAGTGATGTGATCAAAATTGAGATGCATATTTATGATTTATTATGTCCTGGGGGTCATGTGGTCAATTTTTTCTGCCGTCTAAAGAGCAGACTCAATGGGGAAGCCAGATTCACTTAAAACTGTGTCATTAACTTCACAACTGAAGGGGTTCACTTAAGAACTGTGGCAAGAAAGGTCATAAAATGAGACAAAATTCACTTAACAACTCTTTCACTTAGCAACAGAAATTTTGGGCTTAATTGTGGCTGTAAATTGAGGACTACTTGTATATATATATTCTCTGCATTTGCTGCATACCATTTTATTTTATTTCATTTTATTTATGAGCTTTGAAAGGACCCCTTTTGACCTAAAGACTTCTGCATTAATACGGAAGGTGTTTCTCGGCCCAGTGAGGAGACTTTGGACTGAAACCTGAAATCAACTTTTAATCCACATTTCTCCTGGCATGATGAGACCTTTGGAATTTGTACAGATGAATAAGGAGGTAGGTTACCATCTTTATATTTAGCGAGAACAGCATTTGCAATACAGTGTCCTTGACACGTAGCCAGCATGAGAGAGAAGATGATCAGAATGAAGAAAACTTTCTGGAAAGAGAGGAAAACAAGAAAAGGCCATCGGAGAACTTAGTAGTTGTTGGAGCAACTAACTGTTCAACGTTTTACAAAAGTCCTCTTTGATAATGCGATATTGTCTATGAACTTTAGGAAAAGCCCTTTGGGTTAAGTTTACAATGTTGTGCAAGTGTGCATTTTGGTCTCTGTTGCACAAGAGGGTCACCATGAAAAATTTCCCTCCCCCCCCTTCTTGCCAGATGCACACAACCCAGGATACCCGAATATCTCAGCCATTTTTTCATATCCCTAGCAGTCCTCACCCTGGAACATCTTTCCGTCCTTCTCCCCTCCAGAGGCAAAATTGCTGCAATTCACCCCACACAGTGAAGGGAAATATGCCTAACCCAGATGCCTCCATTTCTGCTCCTTTTTCAGGCCTTTCCCACCTTTGATGCTTTGTCCATCTTGACTCTGTGCTCCTGAGTTGTGATGTCCCTCACACCAAAAGTGCATTTTGGTATTTGTTTATCTGTCATTAATCCTTCCAAATAGCTGGAAAGTTCACTCTGCTTTGAAGCCCTTGTCCCAAAATTAGACCATCAACCTCTGGATTTTAAACTCATCCCACTCACCCCAAAATGCCACTAACTGGTTTTGCAAATAATTCTTTTTGTCCTCTTGTCCTCTTTTGGAGTTCTAAAGAAAGATCTGATGGCGTTTGATTTCTTCCTGTATTTCTATCTTTATTTGATCTAAATAACATACAGAATGAACCTCTTATTATTTTCCCCAAACTTACAACCTTCTACGGTGACTTTCTAGGGTGGGCTTTAGTTGCAAATGAAGAACATACCGTTTTACTTACCATCTTGGCTTCGGGGGAGACCCAGGAAACTCTTGGTAGGGAGGAAGGACAAGGAGCCGCACTTCTCTCTGAGGCCAGCAAGGAATCCTTCAATTTAAATTAAAACCCAAGACCGCCCCTTCTACAATTTTCTTTAAAAAAATATTCTGAGCGAAGGTTTTGGCAAAATATCCACTTTCAGAGAGTAAACATTTGCTTTACAAGCAGTTTCGTGTTTGCTTTGCAGATGTGATAAAGTGAAAGCATTTCATCAGCTTCAGATCCACCTGGCAAGAAAAAGACCAAATGATGGAGAGATTGAAGATCTCCAGTAGAATGTGAGAAATTGAAACGGCCAGATGTGCAGCCTCCAGCCCAGCTTCTCCCAAGATGCCCCCTACCCATATTGAGTACTCAGGATAGTAGACCACCAGGTGATGGGCTGTCCCCTCGGAAGTGAGATTTCACTCTCACTCTTCCCCAGGGACTTCCAAGCCAGAATGGGGCATTTGAGAGCCTCAGGAATGTCCTCTCTTGATATGGCTTTACCTGCAGGCTCCTTGTGGGTGACAAGAAGGCATGAAAAAGTGGCAGATCCCACCAATGTGAGGGTAAGGAAACATCTCAGCCCATCTATGGTGGACTTAAATCCCAACAACATCAATGGAGAGAGAGATATTCAAATATTCTGGAGGAAGATGTTCTCAGTTGACCCTGTTGGGTAATACAGTTGAAATGCACACTTGCACAAGATTGTAAACGTAACATAGAGGGCCTTTTCCAAAGTTCATGAACAAAGTCATATTATGAAAGAGGACATTGGAACCTTTAAGAGAAAGATCTCGTAACTATTTGTCTAAAGATCTAAAGATGACGAGACTATTTGTATAGCAAATGTTTTCCCTCTGAAAGTGGATATCTTTACACAACTTTCAGTTAGAATATTTTTTTAAAGAAAATTGCAGAAGGGGAGGTCTTGGGTTTTAATTTAAATTAGAGGAGCAGATTCCTTGCTGGCCTCAGAGAGAAGAGCTGCTCCTTGTCCTTCCTTCCTACCGAGAGTTTCCTGGGTCTTTCCCAAAGCCAAGATGGTAAGTAAAATGGTTTATTCTTCGCTTCCAACCAGAGTCCAATTTGCCTTGGACATGAGAAGGGAATGGCCGGAGGAATGAGAGGGCCCTTTGGGACAGTCACTGTATGAGGTCGTAACTGTGGGGAAAATAATCAGAGGTTCATTCTGTATGTTATTTAGATCAAATTAAGATAGAAATACAGGAAGAAATCAAACTTTTGGAGTTTCTTTAGAACTCCAAAAGAGAGATAGGACAAAAAGAACTATTTGCAAAATCAGTTAGTGGCATTTTGGGGTGAGTGGGATGAGTTTAAAATCCAGAAGTTGATGGTCTAATTTTGGGACAAGGGCTTCAAAGCAGAGTGAACTTTCCAGCTATTTGGAAGGATTAATGACCGATACACAAATACCGAAATGCACTTTTGGTGTGAGGGCCATAAGAACTCAGGGGCACAGAGTCAAGATGGACAAAGCATCACGGGTGGCAAAAAGCCCTGAAAAAGGAGCAGAAACTGATGTATCTGGGTAAGGCATATTTCCCTTCACTGTGTGGGGTGAATCCCAGCAATTTAGCCTCTGGAGGGGAGAAGGACGGAAAGACGTTCCAGGGTGAGGACTACTAGGGATATGAAAAAATGGCTGAGATATTCGGGTATCCTGGGTTGTGTGCATCTGGCAAGAAAGGGGGAGGGAGATTTTTCATGGTGACCCTCTTGTGCAACAGAGACCCAACTGCACACTTGCACAAGATTGTAAACTTAACCCAAAGGGCTTTTCCTAAAGTTCATAGACAACATCCCATTATCAAAGAGGACTTTTGTAAAACGTTGAACAGTCAGTTTCTCCAACAACTGCTAAATTCTCTGATGGTCTTTTTTTGTTTTCCTCTCTTTCCAGAAAGTTTTCTTCATCCTGATCATCTTCTCTTTCATGCTGGTTACGTGTCAAGAAAAATGTATTGTGTCTTTTTATCCTCCTGAGTTTAAAGATGGTAACCCCACTGCTTATTCATCTGAATAAATTGCAAAGGTCTCATAATGCCAGGAGAAATGTGGATTAAATGTTGACCCAGGTTTCAGTCAAAAGTCTTGCGACCAGGTAGTGAAACCAACTTACAGCCAAACAGTCGTGGATATGAAGGGGAGATTCCAAAAACAAGCAGCTCAAAATCCCCACCAAGGTCAGGGGCCTCTGCTGAGGTTTGTCAACAAGTCCGGTGGTCCGTGTTTCAGGGCTTGGAAGGAGAAGCCACGGAATAGTCCAAGGCAGGAATGCAAGGGGTCTTTTTCAGTGAAGCTAGCCAGTTTCAGACTAACCTTCCAAGGAATGGCCAATTAGTCCTTCCGACAGATCATCGGCTGCTGCAAACACGAACATAAGTGCTCTTTGCAACTGAATTAAATCCACGAGCTGCAGAGTTCCAGAAACACAAACAACCATCTGGCCATGATCCATACACCTTACATCCAGCAGCACCTCCCTCTGCCTGCCCCAATCGGTGCCACCCATTAAGTGGGGCGGGGCCTTGTCCCCATCAATCTGGCAGATCTTCGCCTCTCAGCCCTGCCTGCTCTAGCATCTACCTGTTCTGTCCCCAACCCCACGCACACACACCAACAGACGTTCAGGAGTTAAAGACCAAACCAGCCGGCAAAATCCTTTTCCTTATGATAACAGAACTTGAAAACAACCTAGTGGCTGCCTGCCAAGAGTTTATTACTTACGAAGAGGAGAGATAACTTCTCCCCATTTCTGGTACATCAAAGGAAAGCAGTTCAATAATTACGGAATTAAATCAAGTCCAGAGATACTTCCAGCAAAGTCTTAAAGTAAAAGTCCGGCAATGCAGAATGGCGTGGAAGCTTTCAGCTTTGTTCATCACAAGGTTTGACTGGCCACCACGCTCCCTTTTATATCCTGTGGTCCAGTGACTCAGCCTAATCTCGGGGACGCCCTTTCTTCTGTTGCGCGCGCTTATCTCTGCAACGCTGGCGTGGATCCAGCCAAGACTCATTACCCTCATCACTGTCCATCTGTGGCTGCGTGGACGTGCTTGGCCCCGCCCTATCTCTTGCCCTTCGGTGGACACCGAAGGCATTGCCAGAGAGGAGGGTCCTGGAGAGGGAGGCCTTGTCAATTCCTCTCCTTCACTCTCGGAGTCCTCTCCTGACGATGACACAGGCTCCAGTAATGGAGCCACAACACTACCAAGGCCGGCAGCTCCTCCCACTCTTCCTCTTTGGCCTGCAAGCTCTCCCCAGCCAAGGCATGCTCAGCCAACAGCTCAGGGCCAGCAAAAGCGGACATGGCAGGAATGCTCTCATTCTCCCCCGAGTCCTCTGAGGAAGACGTGGCTGAGCCATCATCCACAGGAGACATCACACATTGTGACTTTGAATTCTCCCTAAAAAAATTGTAAGCCAGGGACTACCTGTATTTGTCCATAAGTAGATTGGTAATGTACTTTGTCTATTAGTAGTTTTCTGAAAATAGTCTTCAAGTCTACCAGAAGGTTTCTCATTGCGATTTGACAATTTGAATACAGTTGCAAGTTCAACTTGACTTTTTTCCCTTAGGAAAACAGGTGGAGCATGACATATGTCCTGATCTAAATGGGAGAGATCATCTCATTGGGTCCACCTGGGACGATGATAATGGCTTCCATTGTGAGTGTCGTAGAGATGGAAGTTATTGTTGCAAAAGGTGGGTAAAGTTTCCGAGCAACTCTCAGATCTTTTAATTTTCTCACGTCTTCTCCTAAGATTCATGGAGACATATAAAACTTTGTGCCTAGGGTTGAGGAACCTATAGCATTGCCTGCCAACGTTTAGGGCACCAGGGACTGGAGAGAAATTTTCCGTGAACCAGAGGGGTGAGTAGCTTCCCACAAATGGGACTTTTTTGGTTTCTGCAGCTCAGTTTCTGGCATGCCATGGATGGGTGCTGGCCCCTGGACCAAGGTTGGGGGACTCCTGATCTACAGCGCTGCTCGAAGAAGAAGAAGATGAGTGAGGCCAACTGAGCAGAAATATGAGCCTATATTAGGACAAACATTCTAGTGATAGCAATGGGAAAGTGTAATTGTAGAGGGTCAACCGGCAGCCCTGTTGGTCTCTCCTGGGTAAGAGGGAGGTGGGGTCGGGAGGTACACCCTTCCACCGGATGTTTGCCAGGCCTCTCTAAGATTTCAGAAAAGCAGAGGGATAGGCTGAGATTGATGAACATGCTTGGTGTGGATTGTTAGGTTTTTTTTTAATTTGATTTACATGCCGCCCTTCTCCGGAGACTCAGGGCGGCTTACAATGCGTTAAGCAATAGCCTTCATCCTTTTGTATATTTATACAAAGCCAGCTTATTGCCCCCACAAACTGGAGTTGAAGTCCACCCATCTTCAAGCTACCAAGGTTGAGAAACACTGCTCCATACAAAGAAGGATGTCCCAAATTTCAGAATCAAACCAGACCTTGGCTGAATCAACCATTCTCCTAGGAAGGTTCAATGGTTCTCTGCAAGTTCTGAGGTGGCAGATGATCTTAGAGGTCCTTACCAATGACGGCCAACTTTGACTGACCATACCCTCTTCTTCTTCTTCCAACTCCTCCCCATCCTGTTTTTTTTTTCCATCAAGATATGGTGATTTCCTCCATCGTCCAGGATGCATTGCAATGGATAATCCAGAAACATGTGGATATGATTTCTATAAGGTTGATGCCCCATTACAGCGCTGTTAAGCTTGTTGGATTTTCCTCTCTTCATACGAGTGAACGTGAATCAACCTTTTCTGTTTAAATGAACCTGAATAAATCCCTCATCTCAATAATTTTCTTCTCGGTTTGTTTTATTAAATAACAGCCATGTTAAAGACAGAAACATGGGAACAAGAATTCTATAGGACTGATGACTTCAGTTGGTGTCTCATCCCTTCACTGTTCTGCCCCAGCGATGGACCCCAAAGAACTCAGCACACACAAAGTCTGTACAAAACTTAATTTATTAAAATAACTCAGTCTTTTTCAAACAGAGGCTGTTAATAAACTTTCTTGACAGCCTACAAGAATCCAAAGATAAAGTAATCACAATCTTACTATGATTGGCAGAAAGCCCAGAAGCAATTTGCAGAGAATCCAGACGTGAAGGAGAGTAAACTAAAGTTGTTCCGTACAAATTGCTTCAGTCGGCGTTCCTCCTTAAATAGGTTAAGAGAGTGGCCAATTATCCCCAAGCCTTATTCTCAAGGAGACCTCCTCCTGAGGAGCCACTCCTGCCTTTTGGCAGCTCTGCGCGCCCGTGCATTGAGAAGAGGCTCCTCCTCTTTGTCCTCTTCACTTAAAGGAGCTTCTGGAGGTTCTGAAGGCCCTGGATGAATCCCTGCCTCTGGCACCACATCTTCTCCAGCCTCCTCATTGTCTGACTCGAGTGCCAGCTGCACAGGCTGGTGGCGCAGCACCACACCAGCCTCCTCATTGTTGGAATCAACTACAATCTGCACAGGCTGCTGACGGACCACAACATTCACATAGAGCAGAGGTGGAGAGTTATGGCCCCTATGTGGCACGTGGACTTCAAGTCCCAGAATTCCTCATCCAGCCATGAAGGTCCATAGGTCATAAAAAGACACCTCTGACATTAAGGAATCATAACAGATAGCTCACATGTGAATGAAGCTGAATATATAGGTCTCAAATAAGCATCTTAATCTTTGATATTCTTTGGAGTCCATCCTCTCCTGTGAAGGAGAATACCCGAGGAAGGAATTTTTGCCTCTGTCAGGAATTTGATGTGCCCTGACATATTCTGGCCTTCACCCCCACTATCCTAGCCTCCATGAATTCACTTGCATTGAAGATGCAATGGGGAACCTCGAAGATTAGAAATTGGAATAAATATAATATGTGTATTAATAGAATTATACTCTATTATTATAGAATTATGTATTAATGATTGTGATTGGTACTAGGAGTGTACATTGAGGCAATGAATACTGAAAGATTGAAGGATGAATTTTTTTAAATAATTTTTATTGAAAATTATTAAAAAAAATACAGAAAAAAAATATAACAATATGGATAGAATTGCAGAGAGTAATATAATACATATAGAGTTTTAAAGTATCAATTTTCGCCTAGAGAAAGTACAAACCTCCATTAAGCCAACTCATCAAAAGAAGGAAAAGTTTAGGATGAATTTTTGATATCAATTGATGTGAAGAGTTAACTAAAGGAAGTGGGGTGGGACACGTCTTTGACTATTATAGCGAAATTGGAAGGGATAAAAACAAATTAAAATTGAGATAAAAATAAGAGGGGAATAATAATAGATTTATTTATTTATTTATTTATTTAGTGTCAGATTTGTATGCCGCCCTTCTCCCGTAGGACTCGGGGCGGCTCACAACAATAGAAACAACCCGACAATGAAAATTATTTAATTAATATTAAAACCAAATAAAATCCCCCAAATCCCCAAAATTAAAATCAGCAACAGATTAGGGAAACTGCTGAAAGAGCCATGACTTAAGGTCAGCGTGGAAGGTGCGGAGATCGGGGGCTGTCCGGAGCTTGACGGGCAACTCATTCCAGAGGGTCGGTGCGACCACAGAGAATGCCCTCATCCTGGGGACTGCCAGCCAACACTGTCTGGCTGAGGGAACCCGGAGGCGGGCCGCCCTATGTGAGCGCACTGGGGGGTGGGAGGCCACTAGGAGGTGTTCCTGCAAATACCCCGGGCCCATGCCATGAAGGGCTTTATAGGTGAGTACCAGCACCTTGAAGCGGATCCGGAGGTCCACTGGCAGCCAATGCAGTTCGCGCAAAAGTGGTGTCACATGGGAGTAGCGGGAAGCACCTGTAACTACTCGCACGGCTGCATTCTAGACCAGTTGGACTCTCCGGGTGCACCCCAAGGGCAGCCCTATGTAGAGGGCATTGCGGTAATCCAACTGAGAGATGATGAGAGTATGAGTGACCATATGGAGGGCGTCCCTGTCTAGGAAGGGGACTAGATGATCGATAGATCGATAGATCGATAGATCGAAAGATAGATAGATAGATAGATAGATAGATAGATAGATAGATAGATCAATAGAGAGATAGATCGATAGATCGATAGAAAGATAGATCGCTAGATCGATAGATCGATAGATAAATGATAGATAGATAGATAGATAGATCGATAGATCGATAGATCGATAGATCGATAGATAGATAGATAGATAGATAGATAGATAGATAGAAAGATAGATAGTTAGAAAGATAGATTGATAGATAGATCGATAGATAGATAGATAGATAGATAGATAGATAGAAAGATAGATAGTTAGAAAGATAGATTGATAGATAGATAGATAGATAGATAGATAGATAGATAGATAGATCGATAGATCGATAGATCGATAGATCGATAGATAGATAGATAGATAGATAGATAGATAGATAGATTGACACGAAGGTATATGAAAGAACAAAAGGGTGATAGTTAAAGATATGTGTATATGAAACTATGAAAATGAAATAACTAGGAGTAATAATTTTATGTTTATACTAATGAAATGTATGATATGCAGCTATCACACTATTCACGCATTGATATGTATAAAACTATAAAATATAAATATAAAATATAATATAAAACTTTGAACAGTCAGTTGCTCCAACAACTACTAAGTTCTCTGATGGCCTCTTCTTATTTTCCTTTCTTTCCAGAAAGTTTTCTTCATTCTGATCTTCTCTTTCATGCTGGTTACGTGTCGAAAAGAATGTATTGGGTCTTTTTATCTTCCTGAGTATAAAGATGGTAACCTAAGTGCTTATTCATCTGAACAAATTGCAAAGGTCTCATAATGCCAGGAGAAATGTGGATTAAATGTTGATCCAGGTTTCAGCAAAAACTGTTTGTTTAACAATCATTCAAATTTGCAATGGCACTGAAAAATAGTGACAAATGATCACTTTTCACACTTATGACCATTGGGCACAACACTCACTTGGACATGTGATGAAAAATTTGGTCGCTTGGTAGCATCTTTATGACGGTTATAGTGTTCCGGGGTATTGTGGTGACAGTTGAAGATTATTGAAAACCTGAAAAAATCTCCAAATCTGGGTTTAGGACTCTCCGTTAAGGTTACCCGGCGACCTTTTAATCTTGCAAATTAGCCATTCTCCAACCTTTCATTATGTCACTGGAGGTGATGAAATGCTTTCCTGTTATCACATCTGCAAAACAAACACAAAACTATTTCTAAAGCAAATGTTTTCCCTCTGAAAGTGGACATTTTGCCAAAACCTTTACTCAGAATTTTTTTTTTAAAGAAAATTGCAGAAGGGGCGGTCTTGGGTTTTAATTTAAATTGGAGGAGCAGATTCCTTTGTGGCCTCAGAGAGAAGTACGGCTCCTTGTCCTTCCTCCCTACCAAGAGTTTCCTGGGTCTCCCCCGAAGCCAAGATGGTAAGTAAAATGGTTTATTCTTTGCTTCCAACCGGAGCCCAATTTTCTTGGACGTGAGAAGGGAAGGGCCAGAGGAATGAGGGGGCCCTTGGCGACAGTCACTCTACGAGGTTGTAACTGTGGGGAAAATAATCAGAGGTTCATTCTGTACGTTATTTGGATACAATATCCAAAGAAGAAATCTTTTTTAAAAAATAAAGCTTCTTTTAAAAAGAGAGAGAGAGAGAGAGAGAGAGAGAAGGGAAAACAGACAATAAGGAAGGATGGCAAAATCTTTCATGCCTGTTTCACAAAGACAGTGGGAAATGATACTGCGTTATCTTCCTTGCCTAAACACACAAAATTAAAAAGGGTGACAACTTCCATATTTTCTAACAGGATAATGTTGTTGTGACTCCCAAGTTACCATGGCTATAACAAAAATTGTATTAAACTTAATCTGTAAACTGCCCTTGATATATTAGAATAAAAAGGTTTTTTATTGAAAAAATAATATAGGAAGAGATCAAACGCCATCAGATGTTTCTTTACAACTCCAAAAGAGAGAGAGGACAAAAAGAAAAGTTTGCAAAACCAATTAGTTGCATTTTGGGGTGAGTGGGATGAGTTTAAAATCCAGAGTTTTGTGGTCTAATTTTGGGACAAGGGCTTCAAAGCAGAGTGAACTTTCTAGCTATTTGGAAGGATTAATGACAGAGACACAAATACCAAAATGCACTTTTGGTGTGAGGGACATCATAACTCAGGGGCACAGAGTCAAGTTGGACAAAGCATCGCGGGTGGGAAAAGGCCCGAAAAAGGAGCAGAAACGGATGTATCTGGGTAAGGCATATTTCCCTTCACTGTGTGGGGTGAATCCCAACAATTTTGCCTCTGGAGGGGAGAAGGACGGAAAGACTTTCCAGGGTGAGGACTGCTAGGGAGGCGGACAAACAAAGGGTTAGATAAACAAAGGCAGCCAAAAAAACCAATGCAATCCTAAATTGCATTATCAGAGGGATACAATCAAGAGCAAGTGAGTTGCTAATACCACTCTATAAAGCCTTGGTAAGACCACACCTAGAATCCTGCATCCAGTTTTGGTCACCACACTATAAAAAAGATGTCGAGACTCTAGAAAGAGTGCAGAGAAGAGGAACCAGGATGATTAGGCTAAATCATACGATGAACAGTTGCAGGAACTGGGCATGGCTAGTTAGTGAAGAGAAGGACCAGGGGAGACACAAAAGCAGTCTTCCAATATTTGAGGGGTTGCCACAGAGAGGAGGAAGGGGGTCAAGCTATTTTCCAAAACACCTGAAGGTCAGACAAGGAATGATGGATGGAAAGTGAACAAGGAGAGATTCAGCCTGGAAATAAGGAGGAAATTTTTGACAGTGAGAACCATCAAAAGGTGGGACAGAAGTTGCCTTCAGAAGTTGTGGGAGCTTCATCCCTGGAAGCTTTCAAGAAGAGACTGGACTGCCCTCTGTCAGAAATGGTCTAGGGCCTCCTGCTTGGGTGGAAGGGTTGACTAGATGACCTACAAAGTCCCCCCAACTCTCTTAATCTGTTAACCTCTGTGTTGAGATATTCAGGTATCCTGGATTGTGTGCAGTGGACACAAAGAGGGGAAGGAGATGTTCCAGGCTGACCCTCTTGTGCAACAGAGACCGAACTGCACACTTGCACAAGATGGTAAACTTAACCTAGAGGGCTTGTTCCAAAGTTCATGAATCTCATTGAATTATCAGAGGGGAATTAGAAAAAGTTTGAACAGCCAGTTTCTGAAACAATTAGCAAGATCTCTTATTCTTTCTTTTTTCTTTCCCTTTCTCAGAAAGCCTTCTTCAGCCTGATCGTCTTCTCTCTCGTGCTGGTTCCATGTCAAGCATGTTATGTGGTTCCCTTTGAGCTTCAGGCTCCACCTGGTAACGAAACTCTTTATACATTTAATCAAATCATCACTGTACTGCTTGCCAAGGTTTAGTAATGCAGGGAGAAACGTTGTGGGCTTAATTTTTACAACCCAGGTTTTCATTGAAGTGGGCCAGGAAACACCAATCGTGTTAATGCAGAAGATGTTTGATCATCAGGGATCCTACTAATCTAATCAATCATTAAAATATAATGGGAGTTAGTCAATGCAAAGAAATTTTATACTTGTCACATTTATCCCAAAGGTGGTTTTTTTTCAGGAGACAACTGGACTTTGTTTTTTCTTTGAAGATGTTTTCCTTCTCATCCAAGAATCTTCTTCAACTCTGACTGGATGGTGGGGAATGGAAGGATTGATATTCCTTGTAGACAGTTGGTCATTTGCATCCTTTTAGAGGGTGGTTGTGTTGTGGCCCCGCCCTCTGAGCCTGTCCCATCGGAGGAAGAAAGCTCCAAGCATGAGGAAGAGGAGTCAGCCAGGCCTCCCTCTCCAGGCCCCTCCCCTCTGGCATTGTCTCAGGTGCCGGCCGAGGGAGAGGAGATCAGCAGGGAGACAGCTGATTCGGATCAGAGTGACGAAGAAACATCATTCCTGGATGCACGCCTCCGAAGGCGTGATAAACGATTGCAGCAGCTCAGGAGGCGTGCTAGGGATTAGAACTGAGTCACTGGACCACACCCCAGAGACTATATAATAGAGGGTAGTTGTCAGGGATCCTTGTGACGAACAAAAGCAAACCTTGGATAGTCACTAAAGCCTCATCCGGAACTGCTGAGAGAAAGATTTATAGTGTCGGACATTTGGACTCTTGAGTATTTATCTTTCTGTTTTACTGTGAAAATAAAGTCACTTGGCAGACGGTGTGTCTATCGCTGCCAAGTGGGAGATAAGACCTGGGTGCGTTCCAAAGTGTTTCCTTAACCCTCGGCTGGCTGTGTTTGTGTGTGTGTGTGGACGGGGACAGATCAGGTTGAAGCACTTGGAGGTTTATCTGTGTCCTCAGGATCACCTGAGTGGTGCTCCTGGTTCCTGTAGTCTGCAATTTTTCTTCTGGAAATCCATTCCAATGGTGTCCTTCCAAATTTTATAGATAAAAGTCTGTAGAGATTCTCAGTCATCCAGGTGATTTTTGACCCATCTTTGGGACAACCATAACCTGGATGACTGAGAATCTCTACAGACTTTGTCACATTTATCCAATAGTAGATTTCTGGTAGTAGTCTCCAACTTTCTTGCAACGGTTTGGCGGTTTGGATTCTGCTGCAGGTTCAACTTTCAACTCTTCCATTCTTCCTTCTCAGGTCAATACGTGCCGCCAAATGTATGTCTTGATGTCTATGATCGGAAAATGCATCTCATTGGGTCCCGTTGGATCGCAAGGGATTGTTATAGGTGCCACTGTGGTAGAAATGGAATGTTCTGCTGCCATGGGTAGGAAGCGCTTCCGGGCCACCATCAGATAGATTAATTTGCACATTTTCTCTTACATTAAGCCACAAGCATTTATTTTTTTTCATATTCATAGTTTTATTATGACGTATGATATTGCATACAAAAAGAATAGAAAAGGAAACATTAGGTCAATTTGGAAAGGAAAAAGGGAAATGGATAGTGGGAGAAAGCAAGGTGGGGGAGGAAAGCATTGACTTCCAGTTTCCTTTGGTGCAGTAAAATAAGGCATTGAGATCTACCCTCAACTTTTTACTTTTTCATCATAAAAGACACTAGCCATTTCGATAAGCCACAGGAATTTATTGAGATAGCACATATTCAGGAAGGAAGGAAGGAAGGAAGGAAGGAAGGAAAGAAGGAAGGAAAGAAGGAAGAAAGAAAGACAGAAAGAAAGAAAGAAAGAAAGACAGAAAAAAAGAAAGAAAGAAAGAAAGAAAGAGAAAGAAAGAAAGAAAGAAAGAAAGAAAGAAAGAAAGAAAGAAAGAAAGAAAGAAAGAAAGAAAGCACATATGAGATAGCACATATTCAGGAAGGAAGGAAGAAAGGAAAGAAGGAAGGAAGAAAGACAGACAGACAGAAAGAAAGAAAGAGACAGAGAGACAGAAAGAAAGACAGAAAGAAAGAAAAAGAAAGAAAGAAAGAAACAGACAGACAGAAAGAAAAAAGAAAGACAGACAGACAGAAAGAAAGAAAGAAAGAAAGGACAGAAAGAAAGAAAGAAAGAAAAAAGCACATATGAGATAGTACATATTCAGGAAGGAAGGAAGGAAGAAAGAAAGAGAGAAAGAAAGAAAAGAAAGAAACAGACAGACAGAAAGAAAGAAAGATAGCAAGACAGAAAGAAAGGAAGGAAGGAAGAAAGGAAGGAAGAAAGAAAGAAAAGACAGAAAGAAAGAAAGACAGAAAGGAAGGAAGGAAGGAAGGAAGGAAGGAAGGAAGGAAGGAAGGAAGAACTTCTACATCAATCTTCTGCATTAGAGATGTCCAGAGTGCTGCTGGAGGCAGACAAAGAGTAAGGCCAAAGAGGGCAAGTAAGAACCTACCTTAGGACTTACCTTCAGATGAAAGAGAAACAGACAGGAAAGTGTAATGACTTCTCCACCCTTTTTGCATTGATGGATAACTGACCAGCACCCCTATTTTGGGTGATCAGGTCCCTCCTTGGTACACGGGAGGTGGGGGATGCTTTCCAGGGGGGCTGTGCAAAAAATATTCCATCTCTCAGATAGAGCTCAGCTTTCCTCAGAGTTGGTTCCTAGCTGGGCAGATCCTGGCTGATCCTTGTTATCTAGGAAAATTTTGGCCAGTTGCTCTTGAGGAACTAGACATGGTCTTAGTAGGTGAGAGATTGGTGACTTTGACCCTCCTGGGAGAAAGCAAGTGGTTAATCGGATGATATTTAAGCCCACTCTGTAGAAGGGAGTGAAACTCCTGATGTCTTAAGAGGCCATCCTTAGACCCAACAGATAACTTTCATGCAATTGTTGAGAGGGACCAAGCTGAAGCAAATTCCCAGATTCCTTTAACTCTGGTTTCAGAGTGGGACATAGCATTGAAATGTCATCAGTGACACTTGTTGACGTTCTTTGGAGAGCCTGGGATGGAGAAATGCAACCATTCTGGCTTTTCTGGACCTCTCAGTGACTTTCGATGCCATCAACCACGGTTCCCTCCTGGACCTCCTTTCTGGGAGACATTGTTTTCAGTAGTTCTCTTCTTTCCACCATGGCCATTTCCAGTTGGTGCTGGCGGAGAAGGAGAAGTCACGTCCTCCACAACGTGGACACCTCAGGGATCAAGACTCCCACCTCTCCTTTTCAACCTCTACATGGAGTTTTGGGGGAAGTCATCCCATCACTATGGGGTGCAGAACCAACATGCTGGTGATCCCCAGTTAATGACCTACCCCTACTCAGATAGATGAAGCTGTGGTGATTCTGGTCAAGTACCTGGAGGCCCTTAAAGGATGAGGAGGAAGCAGTTTT
Organism: Arizona elegans; assembly: GCA_022577455.1. Lineage (NCBI taxonomy): Eukaryota > Metazoa > Chordata > Lepidosauria > Squamata > Colubridae > Arizona > Arizona elegans. The sequence goes on along the minus strand of JAKOOJ010000058.1, from coordinate 144,383 downwards.
GAGTCAACCATGGGCAACATAGAATGGATGTGGGTTTTGCCCTCTGCCCAAAGGACCAGGTCATATATCACCTTTGGCTCTATATTGGGTGGCACTCCCCCAGATTGAACTGCTACACAATTTTGGGGAGGGTCTTCTTAAATTCACAGCTCCTGCTGAAGATGGCAGCCATGGCAATGGGGTGTTTTTTTTTACTCCATCTTGACTATAATGGCTGGAGGAATGTGATGGCCCTTTAGGGACAGTCACTCAGTCAAAAATGGGAGAAATACTCTGTATATTATTTAGATACAATAACGACAGAAATACTATCTGGAACTTTGACTGACCATGGCCTTTCCTTCTTCCTCCTCCTCCCTTTTCTTCCTCCTTCATAGAGAAGTTAAAAAGATTCCAGGGTGCAAAGCAGTGCAAAATGATGTGACATGTGAATATGAATATTATAGACTTCTTGATCCAAAAGTGCGCTGTGATGTCTGATCTCTTCGCGTGGACAAACTGGAATGAATCTCTCATGTGTAAATGAACCTGAATAAACCTCTCACATCAGTTTTTGGGGAAATGTCATAAACTGTGACCAAGGGATGCTGCAAATGGCCATAAATGTTGCCCAGTTTGGTAAACTTTGCTCTATACGAATATATATATATATATATATATATATATATATATATATATATATATATATATATATATATATATATATATATATATATATATATATATATATATATATATAAAAATACTTGTTATGACTATGCAAAGCTATGTACCATACAAAATTGCATTGATTGGAAATCTTGAATAAAAAGGAGCAATTTTTGCATCATTTCTTTAAAAGTCACATATTCATGTGTAAGATTCTTTGCTGGCCTCAGAGAGAAAAATAACTCCTTCTCCTTCCTCCCAAATTTTTTGGATCTCCCCCAAAGCCAAGATATTAAGTAAAATGGTTTGTTCTTCACTTGCAACTGGAGCCCAATTTCCTTGGCCGGGAGAAGGGAATGGCCGGAGGAATGGTGGGGAGGGGCTTTGGGACAGTCAGGTTGTAACTGTTGGGGAAATAATCAGAGGTTCATTGTGTACGTAATTTAGAGAAAATAAAAATAGAAATAACAGAAAGAAATGACAATCGAATACCATCAGGTCAAGTTTCTTTACAACTTCAGAAGAGACAAAGGACAAAATACATACATTCACAAAACGAATGAATTACGTTTTGTGATACATAGGATGAATGTAACATCCAAATTTCCCTGGGGTACTATGTGGGCCAGGACTCTTGCATTTTGTTTACTCTCTAGCTATTTAGTAGGATTAACAGGAGACACACAAATGCAGAAACACATTTATTGGTATGGGGGACATATCATCTCAGGATTACAGTCAGACCTATTCCTTCTCCTCCCACCAAAGCATCACGAGTGGGAGAAGGCATGAAAATGTGGCAGATCCCACCAATGTGAGGATAAGGCACATTTCCACCCATCTATGGTGGGCTCAATCCCAACAACATCAATGGAGAGAGAGAGAGAGATTCAAGTATTCTGGAGGAAGATGTTGCAGGTTGACCCTGTTGGGTTATAGAGTTCAAATGCCCACTTGCACAATTTTGTAAACTTAACCTAGAGGGCCTTTTCCAAAGTTCATGAACACCATCATATTATGAAAGAGGACATTGGAACCTTGAACAGAAAAGTCTCTTACAGGGGGTCCATTGGGGGAATATGTAGCTCACCTTGAGCAGGGCCAGAGAGCAAGTGGGCAGGATTAATGCAGGACAGAAACCCCTGAGATTGTCACCCGCAAGGAGCCTGCAGGGAAAGCCATATCAAGAGAGGACATTCCTGAGGCTCTCAAATGCCCCATTCTGGCTTGGGAGTCTCTGGGAAAGAGTGAGACTGAATTCCACTTCCGAGAGGACAGCCCATCACCTGGTGGTCTACTATCCTGAGTACTCAATATGGGTAGGGGGCATCTTGGGAGAAGCTGGGCTGGAGGCTGCACATCTGGCCGTTTCAATTTCTCACATTCTACTGGAGATCTTCAATCTCTCCATCATTTGGTCTTTTTCTTGCCAGGTGGATCTGAAGCTGATGAAATGCTTTCACTTTATCACATCTGCAAAACAAACACAAAACTATTTGTAAAGCAAATGTTTTCCCTCTGAAAGTGGATATTTTGCCAAAACCTTCGCTCAGAATATTTTTTTAAAGAAAATTGCAGAAGGGGAAGTCTTGGGTTTTAATTTAAATTAGAGGAGCAGATTCCTTGCTGGCCTCAGAGAGAAGTGTGGCTCCTTGTCCTTCCTCCCTACCAAGAGTTTCCTGGGTCTCCCCCGAAGCCAAGATAGTAAGTAAAATGGTTTATTCCTCGCTTCCAACCGGAACCCAATTTCCTTGGATGTCAGAAGGGAAGGGCTGGAGGAATGGGGGGGGGGGGGGGCTTTGGACAGTCACTGTACCAGGTCGTAACTGTGGGGAAAATAATCAGAGGTTCATTCTGTATGTTATTTAGATCAAATTAAGATAGAAATACAGGAAGAAATCAAACTTTTAGCGTTTCTTTGGAACTCCAAAAGAGAGATAGGACAGAAAGAACTATTTGCAAAACCAATTAGTTGCATTTTGGGGTGAGTGGGATGAGTTTAAAATCCAGAGTTTTGTGGTCTAATTTTGGGACAAGGGCTTCAAAGCAGAGTGAACTTTCTAGCTATTTGGAAGGATTAATGACAGATACACAAATACCGAAATGCACTTTTGGTGTGAGGGACATCACAACTCAGGGGCACAGAGTCAAGATGGACAAAGCATCAAAGGTGGGAAAGGCCTGAAAAAGGAGCAGAAATGGAGGCATCTGGGTTAGGCATATTTCCCTTCACTGCGTGGGGTGAATCCCAGCAATTTTGCCTCTGGAGGGGAGAAGGATGGAAAGACGTTCCACGGCGAGGACTAGTAGAGAGACGGACAAACAAAGGATTAGATAAACAAAGACAGCCAAAAGAGCCAATTCAATTCTAAGCTACATTAACAGAGGGATACAATCAAGATCAAGTGAGGTACTAATACCACTCTATAAAGCCTTATTAAGATCACACCTAGAGTATTGCATCCAGTTTTGGTCACCACACTATAAAAAAGAGGTTGAGACTCTAGAAAAAGTGCAGGGAAGAGCAACCAAGATGATGAGGGGCCTGGAGGCTAAAACATACGATGAACGGTTTCAGGAACCGGGCATGGCTAGTCTAGTGAAGAGAAGGACCAGGGTAGATATGAGCGCAGTCTTCCAATATTTGAGGGGCTGCCACAGAGAGGAAGAAGGGGGTCAACCTATTTTCCAAAGCACCCGAAGGCCAGACAAGGAATAATGGATGGAAACTGAATATGGAGAGATTCAACATAGAAATAAGGAGAGATTTTCTGACAGTGAGAACCATCAACTAGTGGAACAGAAGTTGCCTTCAGAAGTTGTGGGAGCTTCATAACTGGAGGCTTTCAAGAAGGGACTGGACTGTACTCTGTCAGAAATGGTCTAGGGCCTCCTGCTTGGGTGGAAGGGTTGACTAGATGACCTACAAAGTCCCCCCAACTCTATTAATCTGTTAACCTCTGTTAAAGTGTTGAGATACTCAGGTATCCTGGATTGTGTGCAGCTCACACAAAGAGGGGAGAGAGATGTTCCTGGGTGACCCTCTTGTACAACAGAGACCGAACTGCACACTTGCACAAGATGGTAAACTTAACCTAGAGGGCTTGTTCCAAAGTTCATGAACCTCATTGAATTATCAGAGTGGAATTAGAAAGACTGTGAACAGCCAGTTTCTGAAACAATTAGTAAGATATCTCATTATTCTTTCTTTTTTCTTTCCCTTTCTCAGAAAGTCTTCTGTGATAAATAGCCAGCTTTCTGGTTCAACCCATCAAGGCAGGCAAGGCCTTGTCCTCTTAAGTAGTCTGGCTGACCTCCATTGCTCCTGCCTTTTCTCTGCTCTATGGGTTTTCAGATCAGGTGCAGAAGGCAGTTCCTCCCCCTCTTCGCTGGCCATCTGCCATTCCAAGCTTTTCCTAGCTGTAGCCTCCTCCAAATCTCTTCCGGACAGCCATTCAGAGCCATCAATCAACTCCTGCCATTTCTGCCGTGCCAGGAATGGGCTCATCCTCCTCTGAGTCAGCTCAGAGGAGGAATCCGTGGAGTTGTCCAAGAGAAACATCATAGTTAAGTGGCACTATTATTATTACTATCCTCATCCTCATTCTCATCATCCTCATCATCCTCATCCTCATTAGTTAACTTTATTTACTACCTGTCTTACTATGGGGCTACACAAGATTTGTTTTGTCTTTCTTATTAACACGTTTTAACTCTGGTGTGTTAACCCCACTCACTCACACACACACACACACACACACACACACACACCTGTGGTTCAATGAGTTTATTAATATTGCCCAGCAATTCCCTTCACTTTCAGTAAACAGTGGGATACACAAAGGGTGTGAAGTAAAATTTGAAAACCATCATCGGTACGTGACTCAAAATGTAGAATCATATATGAAAGACTCTGTGGAGAAAAAATGGACTGTGTAAATCACATTGTTCAGAGAAGCAGGAAAAATATCCAGACAAGAAAAGACAGACAAAGAAACAATCAGGCTATTTAAACATTTGAAACAAACAAACATGGCATAGGACTGGAGACTTTAGCCAAAAACTTCAGGAAGAAAATCATGCATGGTTCAGTCAAGGATTCCTGTTGCTTAAAACAAAGATTGGGTGCACATTTCTTGAGAAGCATTAAACGCCTTATACTTTGGAAGCAGTTTGCAGCAACATTTGTGGCCGGTGCAAAGAACTGCACAAGAAGGAAGCAGAGAATTATGGAAGCCTCTTACTGCTCTGGGCCATCAACCGCCTTGGAATATTGGAATTCCTGGAAAGTAGAAATTTTGTCTCATTAAAGACCAAGAATTGGGGCAAAGCACTCTGTGCACCTTTCACAGAAAGAGGAGGAAATCTGCAGGAAATCCATGGGAGAGTACTCAATTCCTCTTGAGCAGAGCCAGAGAGCCTGTGGGTAGGACTATCACAGGACAAAAACATGTGAGATTGTAACCAAGAGAGAAAGAGCCTTCAGGGAAAGCAAGTCTACTCTGTCAAATGCCTTATTGAAGATTTGAATGGACAGATAAAAAGCATGCAGGGAAAACCATATAAAGGCGGGACTCAGAGGATATTACCAAAGCTCTAACATGCTTAATTTTGGTTTGGGAGTCCCTGGAAAGTAATAAGAGTAAATCCCACTCCCAAGAATAGGACAACTAAATATTTTGGATTACAATCCTCAAAATGGGTAGGGTTCATCTTGGGAGAAGGTGGTGAGGAAGCTGCACATCTGGCTGTTTCAACTTCTCACATTCTGCTAGAGGCTTTCAATCTCACCGTAATCTGGTCTTTTTCTACCCATGTTGTCCTAAAGCTGACGAAATAGTTTCCCTTTATCATATCTCCAAAACAAACACAAATTAGTCCTAGAGCAAATGTTTTCCTTCTGGCAGTGGCTATTCTGACAAAACTTTCACTCAGCACTTTTAAAAAAAAAAATTGCACAAGGGGCGGTCTTCGTTTTTGTATAAATTGGAGGAGCAGATTCCTTGCTGGCCTCAGAGAGAAGTGTGGCTCCTTGTCCTTCTTCCCTACCAAGAGTTTCCTGGGTCTTCCCCAAAGCCAGGATGGTAAGTAAAACGGTTTAATCTTCATTTGCAAGAGAAGCTTGAACTGACTTGGGTGTGAGAAGAAAATGGCTGGAGGAATGAAGTGGCCCCTTTGGGATAGTCACGCTCTCGCAGCAGAACTGAGAGTTGTAACTGTGGTTATAATAGTGCAAGAAATACTCTGTACACTATTTAGATATAATAAAAGAAGAAAGAAATGAAGATCAGAAGTCATCAGATGCTTCTTTAGAACTCCAAAATAGAGATAGGACAAACTGAACTCTTTGTAAAACCAATGAATTACATTTTGGGGTGTGTGAGATAAGTTTAAAATCCAGATGTTGCTGGTCTAATTTTTGGGCAAGGACTCAAAAGCAGAGTTTATATTCTAGTTATTTAACAGTATTTTACAGAGATACACAAATGCAGGAATGCACTATTTGGTATGAAGGGAATACCAAGTCAGGAATGGAGAGTCAGTATTGTCACTTTCCTTCCACAAAGCATCCCAGGTGGAAGAAGGTATGAAAAGGGGAGGAAACTGGTGTGGGGCTAAGGCACATCTGTGGTGTGGGGGTCAATCCCAATGATACCAGTGGGGATTTTTGTCTCTGGAGGAGACAAAATATTCTGTAGGATGGAAAAATATTTCACACTGAGGACTACTGGGTGGATGAACAAATGATTGAGATATTGAGGTATTCTGGATTGTGTGCAACTGACACAAAAAGGGGAGAGAGATGTTCCAGGTTGATCCTCTTGTGCAACAGGGATTAAACTTCACACTTGCACACGTAACCCAGAGGGCTTTTCCTAAAGTTCATGGACAACATCTCATTATCAAACAGGACTTTTATAAAACTTTGAACAGTCAGTTGCTCAAACAAGTAGTAATATCTCTCATGGTTTATTCTTTCTTTTTTTCTTTCTCTTTCTCAGAAAGTCTTCTTCAGCCTGATCATCTTCTCTCTCTTGCTGACTACATGTCAAGGAGCGTGCTTTGTAGATCCCTTTAAGGTTGAGTTTATAGATGGTAACCAAACTCTTTATTCATTTGAGCAAATCATCGCTGTACTGCTTGCAAAGGTTTAGCAAATGCCAGGAGAAATGTTGCGGGCTTAATTTTTACACCCCAAGCTTTCATTAAAGGTCTCTTAACTGGGCCATGAAACGCCTTTTGCATTAATGTAGAAGTCATTTGAACATCAGGGATCCTTCCAAAACTGATCAATCAATAAAATAAACTGTTTTGCATCGAGTGTGGATTATTTGTATACTAGTCACATTTGTCCAATGGTAGATTTCTAAAAGTAGTAGGTTTCTCAGTACAGCTTGGGAATTGTGGGTTATGTTGATGGTTCAACTTTCAACTCTTCCATCCTTTTTTTGTTAGGTAAAGAAGTGAGGCCAAGCACATGTCTTGATAGACATGATGGGACAAAGCATCTCATTGGGTCCACTTGGAACACAGCTAATTGTTTAAGATGCGAGTGCGATAAAGATGGATTGGATTGCTGCCACAGGTAGGAAGAGCTTCCAGGCCACCATCAGAGATAATAATTTGCACGTTTTCTCTTAGGTTAAGCCACAAGCATTTTTTTTATATATATTCATAGTTCCATTAATTTATAATATGACTTACAAAAAGAATAGAAAAGCAAATCTTAGGTCAAGTTGGAAAAAGGGAAGTGGATAGTGGGGGAAAGGAAGAGAAAATGTGGGGGGGGGAAGCATTGACATCCAACTCCTTTGGTGCAGTAAAATAAGACGTTAAGATCTACCCTCAAATTTTTACTTTTTCATAATATTAGAAACTAGCCAATTCTATAAGCCACAGGCATTTATTGAGATAGCATGTATTCTGAAAGAGAAAGAAAGAAAGAAAGAAAGAAAGAAAGAAAGAAAGAAAGAAAGAAAGAACACAGATAGAAAGAAAGACAGAAAGAAAAGAAAGAAAAAAACACAGACAGAAAGAAAGACGGAAAGACAGAAAGAAAAGAAAGAAAGACAGAAAAAAGACAGAAAGAAAGAAAGAAAAGAAAAAACACAGACAGAAAGAAAGAAAAGAAAAAACACAGACAGAAAGACAGAAAGAAAGACAGAAAAAAGACAGAAAGAAAAGAAAGAAACAAAGACAAAGAAAGGAAAGAAAGAAAGACAGAAAGAAAAGAAAGAAACAAAGACAGAAAAAAGACAGAAAAAAGACAGAAAGAAAGAAAGAAAAGACAAAGAAACATAGACAGAAAGAAAGACAGAAAGAAAAAGAAAGAAAGAAAAGCCAAAGAAACATAGACAGAAAGAAAGACAGAAAGAAAGAAAAGAAAAAACACAGACAGAAAAAGAGAAAGAAAGACAGAAAAAAGACAGAAAGAAAAGAAAGAAACAAAGACAAAGAAAGAAAGGAAAGAAAGAAAGACAGAAAGAAAAGAAAGAAACAAAGACAGAAAAAAGACAGAAAGAAAGAAAGAAAAGACAAAGAAACATAGACAGAAAGAAAGACAGAAAGAAAAAGAAAGAAAGAAAAGCCAAAGAAACATAGACAGAAAGAAAGACAGACAGAAAGAAAAAGAAAGAAAGAAAGAAAGACAGACAGACAGACAGAAAGAAAAAGAAAGAAAGAAAGAAAGAAAGAAAGAAAGAAAGAAAGAAAGAAAGAAAGAAAAGGGCAGACCTTCTACATAAATCTTCTGCATTAGGGATGGCCCGAGTGATGCTGGAGGCAGACAAAGAGTAAGGCCAAAGAGGACAAGTAAGAACATACCTTAGGACTTACCTTCTGGTGAAAGACAAATGGACAGGAAAGTGTAATGACTTCTCCACCCTTTTTGCATTGACAGATAACTGCCCAGCAGCCCTATTTTGGGTGATCAGGTGTCTCTTGGATAAGGGGCAGGTGCGGGAGGCTTTCCTGGGTGGCCATGAGGAATATTCCATCTTTCAGGTAGAATATCTCAGCTTTCCTTAGAGTTGGACCTTAGCTGGGCAAATCCTGACTGAGTCTTCTTATCTGGTAAAAGTTTGAGTCAGTTGCTCTTGAGGAACTGGACATGGTCTTAGTAGATGTGAGACCTGGAATTTTTGGCCAAATCAACCTTTCTCCCAGAAATAGTTCAATAGTTCTCTCCAACTTCTAAAGTGGCAGATAATTGTAGCGTTATTTGCCAATTAAAATCAACGTTGACTGACCATTACCCCTCCTTCTTCCTCTTCTTCCACCTTCTTTCCCCCCTCCCCTTCAAAGATATGGTGGTCTTGCAGATGTTCAAGGGTGCACAACGGTGATAAATCCAGAAACATGTGAACATGAGCACTATCGACTAGATGACCCATCGCAGCGCTGTGGTGTCTGATCTCCACACATGGACGAACCGGAATAAATCCCCTATGTGCAAATGAACCGGAATAAATCTCCTATATGCAAATGAACCGGAATAAATCCCCTATGTGCAAATGAACCGGAATAAATCTCCTATGTGCAAATGAACCGGAATAAATCTCCTATATGCAAATGAAGCTGAATAAATCTCTCGCACCAGCATCTTAAATCTTTTTTCTTGTCTTGTCTTTTTTATTAAATAAGAATTACGTAAAACATGAAGCTAGTGTCATGATGTCAACCCCGCAAAACAGAAGGATCCTGACTGTGTCAGTACATCACTCTATGTCAAACAATCACCGCTTAATAGCAATAGAACTTAGACTAGACTAGACTAGAACAGAACAGAACAGAACAGAACAGAACAGAACAGAATTCTTTATTGGCCAAGTGTGATTGGACACACAAGGAATTTGTCTTGGTGCATATGCTCTCAGTGTACATAAAAGAATAGAGTAGAGTAGAGTAGAGTAGAGTAGAGTAGAGTAGAGTAGAGTAGAGTAGAGTAGAATAGAATAGAATAGAATAGAATAGAATAGAATAGAATAGAATAGAATAGAATAGAATAGAATAATGAAGGAGAGGAGAGACTAGAAGAGAAGAGAGAATACAGTAGAGTAGAGTAGAGTAGAGTAGAGTAGAGTAGAGTAGAATAGAATAGAATAGAATAGAATAATGAAGGAGAGGAGAGGAGAGACTAGAAGAGAAGAGAGAATACAGTAGAGTAGAGTAGAGTAGAGTAGAGTAGAGTAGAGTAGAATAGAATAGAATAGAATAATGAAGGAGAGGAGAGACTAGAAGAGAGAATACAATAGAGTAGAGTAGAGTAGAGTAGAATAGAATAGAATAGAATAGAATAGAATAGAATAGAATAGAATAGAATAGAATAGAATAGAATAGAATAATGAAGGAGAGGAGAGGAGAGACTAGAAGAGAAGAGAGAATACAGTAGAGTAGAGTAGAGTAGAGTAGAGTAGAGTAGAATAGAATAGAATAGAATAGAATAATGAAGGAGAGGAGAGGAGAGACTAGAAGAGAAGAGAGAATACAGTAGAGTAGAGTAGAGTAGAGTAGAGTAGAGTAGAATAGAATAGAATAGAATAGAATAGAATAGAATAGAATAGAATAGAATAGAGCAGAGCAGAACAGAGCAGAACAGAACAGAATAGAATTCTTTATTGGCCAAGTGTAATTGGACACACAAGGAATTTGTCTTGGTGCATACGCTCTCGGAGTACTTAAAAGAAAAGATACGTTCCTCAAGAATCATAAGGTACATCACATAATGATAGTCATTAAGCAATCAAATCATATTAGGAAACAGTCAATATAAATTGTAAAGATACAAGCAACATGGTTTTAGTCATAAGTGGAAGGAGATGGGTGATAGGAACGATGAGAAGATTAATAGTAGCGCAGATTTAGTAAATAAGTCTGTTGAGGGAATTAGTTGTTTAGCAGAGTGATGGCGTTAGGGAAAAAACTGTCCTTGTGTCTAGTTGTTCTGGTGTGCAGTGCTCTATAGCGTCGTTTTGAGGGTAGGAGTTGAGACAGTTTATATCCAGGATGCGAGGGGTCTATAAATATTTTCACAGCTCTCTTTTTGACTTGTGCTTTCCAGCCCTCTCTAAGTGGTCTACAGAGTCAGCCTCTTGCTCCCAACAAACTGGGTCCTCATTTTACTGACCTTGGAAGGATGGAAGACTGAGTCAACCTTGAGAACCTTGATGAGACCCGAACTGCCAAATTGCAGGCAGCCAGCAGTCAGCAGAAGTAGCTTGCAGTAATGCACTCTAACCACTGCACCACCATAGCTCGTTCCTGTCACTTGTTGAAAAGCCAACAGAGACCAAGAAAGAATTGAAATCATTAAAAGTGAGAATTGACTGTCAATCACTCGCTTCAAAGTCCATCCTCTGATGCTAAGCAGGCTAAACCTAAAGAAGTTTTAGTTTGGGTCTTAGCCAGGAATCTCATGTCCCTTGGCATAATCTGCTCTTCGTTCTCACCATTCTGGCCTATTACAATTGGCTTGAGTTGGGAGATACTGGTGGAAATTTGAGAAGATTAGGAATTGGGATTAAACAAATCTGATGGTGCAAATTTAAGAGAGGGTCCCAGCTGTATGACATTAATAACTGCACACGATCTTGGTCTCAAATACTTTTGTAGTTGCAGGTTGGCCTTTGTCATGCCCTGTTGGAGTCTGAATCCGAAGGGGAAGAGTGAGAGAGTGGATCCGTTGGCTGTGGAAGAAACTGGGGAAGGGCAAAGTCAGGCTGGGCAGAGCAGGGGAGAGTTAGAACAAGGGAGAGGGGATTCAATTGAAGAACAAGGCCCACCCCCTCCTCTTCCTAGGCAGCGCAGGGAGGAATGGAGAAGAGAGCAACATGGGTTGCATGGTTTATGAGGGAGGAAAGGGCCCCGATTCCCTTCTCAAGGCACACCCGGGGATGGAGTTTAAAGGAGAGGCAAATGGGAGGGCCGGTTGTCGGGAACAAACACTGAGTTCATCTGGTGCTTATCAGAACTGGTTTGATTTACTGCCGTGCTACTTCACTTCTGGAATTCCCTATTTTGCTTGCCCTGCCAGATTAATTACCTTGTCTTGCGTTGTGGGATTTTACAACGTTTGGGACTGAAATATTGCCAGCCAAAGTCTATTACAGGTGGAAGAACTCTCTCCAGGCCGGAGAGTTGAAAGGGATTTTGGGGGCACAGTTGGTGATAATAAAGGGACTCATTTCAGTTCTCTGGCTGTGTTGCCTTTGTGTCACACCCCGGGCAGGGGTGGGTTCTAAATTTTTTACCTCCGGTTCTGTGGGTGTGGCTTATTTTGTGGGCATGGTTTGATGGTCAGGTGACAATTCTTTAGGATTTAGCAGAGGTACTGGTCTATCAGGCTTTTAACTGCTTGCAGAGCTGTACCAGTCTACCCATTTGTTTTTGGAGGCACCGGTCTACCCATTTGTTTTTCGAGCGCACTGGTCTACCCATTTGTTCTTGGAGCGTCCCGGTCTACCTATTTGTTTTTTGAGGCACCGGTCTATTCATTTGTTTTTGGAGGCACTGGTCTACCACCACACTGCCTTTTAACACTGATCAGCTGTAGGGCGGCCCTTTGAAGCCCCGCGGCAAGAGTTTAAACAGTTTTTTTCCTTCTAGCCAATCAGCTGGGACTCGGGAGGCAGCAAATAGATTGGGGGCGGGGCCAAATCAAAGGTAAAAATAACAGGGGGGGCGGGAGGGCCCAGCTCCCGAACAAAGAGAACCGGTTCGGTGATGTCATATCGTCACCGCTACTGGTTCGGCCGAACCGGGCCAAACCGGGAGGAACCCACCACTGGCCCCGGGTCATCACAGCCCTTATGGACCCACCACCCAACCTCACATCCCAGGGAATGACAATCTTTAAAAAGCCAAAGGACTTTTATGGGCATCCTTGATGGCACAGTTACGATGGGCCCTTTAGCAGAACCGGCATTCCTTTTTCTTATAAAAATAAAATGTTGAAAGTAGAAAGAGAGAAGATTTAGGGCTGGAACAATGATACTACAAAGAAAGAAAAAGAAGAGATACCACACAAGACCAGCATAGTTGCACAAAGAGCTCTCTGACCAGTTAAGTGGCAAAAAGATAATTTTTTTTAAAAAAAAATAATACCATAATACCCGCAAATAGCCCGAATCTGCAAAAAAGCTCCAATTCTCCCTTTTTAGAGTGGATGGTACACAGAAAGCCAAGATGAAGGAAATTATCCAGGTTTTTTTTCAGGTTGAGTTCAGGTCCCGACACAGAGATTTATTTAATTTAATTTATATACTGCCCTACTCCTGAAGGACTCAGGGCGGTGAACAGGCACAAATGAAACGGCATTACTATAAACAGACTCAGAGCATATTAGCAAAGCTCTAAAATGCCAAATTCTGGCTTGGGAATCCTTGGAAAGTCATGATAAGGATAAGGATAAGGATAATTTTATTTCTATACCGCCCCTCTCCCGAGGGACTCGGGGCAGTGTACAGCCAGGTAAAACACAATACAAATATCACAATTTAAATTTAAAAATTCTTAAAAGTATTACATTTAAGGCCAAAATTAGCTAAAAAAACCCAAAAAATGTAAGAACTCCGAATTTAAAACTCAATTATGAAGCTAGCCCTGCCTGTCGGAAAAGCAGGGTCTTAAGAGCACAGCGGAAAGAGAGTATGAGAGTAAGCCCCACTCCCAAAAGTAGGACAACCAATTACTGTGGGTTACAATCCTCAATATGGGTAGGGCTCATCCTGGGAGAAGGTGGGGAGGAAGCTGTAGATCTGGCCATTTCAATTTCTCATATTCTGCCGGAGGCTTTCAATCTCATCATAATCTGGTCTTTTTCTTGCCAGGTGGATCTGAAGCTGACGAAATGCTTTCCCTTTATCGCATCTGCAAAACAAACACAAAACTATTTGTAAAGCAAATGTTTTCCCTCTGAAAGTAGATATTTTTATACAACTTTCACTCAGAATATTTTTTAAAAAAAAAAATTGCACAAGGGGCGGTCTAGGTTTTTAATTTAAATTGGAGGAGCAGATTCCTTGCTGGCCTCAGAGAGAGGTGCTGCTCCTTCTCCTTCCTCCCTACCAAGAGTTTCCTGGGTCTTCCCCAAAGCCAGGATGGTAAGTAAAACGGTTTAATCTTCATTTGCTAGAGGAGCTTTAACTGACTTGGGTGTGAGAAGAAAATGGTGGGAGAAATGAAGTGGCCCCTTTGGGATAGTCACGCTCTCGCAGCAGAACTGAGAGTTGTAACTGTGGTTATAATAGTGCAAGAAATACTCTGTACATTATTTAGATACAATAAAGGAAGAAAGAAATGAAGATCAGAAGTCATCAGATGCTTCTTTAGAACTCCAAAATAGAGATAGGACAAACTGAACTCTTTGCAAAACCAAGGAATTACATTTTGGGTTGTGTAAAATAAGTTTAGAATCCAGACGTTGCTGGTCTAATTTTTCGGCAAGGACTCAAAAGCAGAGTTTATTTTCTAGTTATTCAAGAGTATTACGGATAGATACACAAATGCAGAAATGTACTATTTGTACGGAGGACATATCAAGTCAGAAATAGAGTCAGGATTGTCATTTCTTCCCACAAAGCATCCCAGGTGGAAAAAGGTATGTGAAGGGAAGGAAACTGATGTGGGGCTGAGGCACATCTGTGGTGGGGGGTCAATCCCAATGATACCAATGGGGAGTTTTGTCTCTGGAGGGGGGTAGGATGGAAAAATATTTCACACTGAGGACTTCCTGAGGACTGAGGACTGAGATGTTTTCCCTCCGGAGTGGGGGGAGGACTGAAAATTATTCCATCTTGAGTACTACTAGGTGGATGAACAAATGGTTGAGATATTTGGGTATCCTGGATTGTGTGCAGCTGACATAAAGAGGGGAGAGAGATGTTCCAGGTTGTCCCTCTTGTGCAAACAGAGACCAAACTGCACATTTGCACAAGATTGTAAACTTAACCCAGAGGGCTTTTCCTAAAGTTCATGAACTTTATCGTATTATCAAACGGAACTTTTGTTAAACTATGACTAATCAGTTTGTCAAAGAATTAGTAAGGTCTCTCATGGCTTATTCTTTCTTTTTTCTTTAACTTTCTCAGAAAGTCTTCTTCAGCCTGATCATCTTCTCTCTCATGTTGGCTACATGTCAAGGAGCGTGCTTGAGAATTCCCTTTCAAGCTGAATTTGAAAATGGTAACCAAACTCTTTATACATTTGAGCAAATTATCACTGTACTGCCTGCCAAGGTTTCGGAATCCCAGGAGAAACGTTGTGGGCTTAATTTTTACAATCCAGGTTTTCATTAAAGTGGGCCAGGAAACACCGACCGTATTAATGCAGAAGACGTTTGATCATTAGGGATCCTTGCAAATCTAAACAATCCTTAAAATAGAATGATATTCAGCAAATGTGCAGAATTTGTATACTAATCACATTTGTCCAAGAGGAGATTTCTAAAAGTAGCCTCCAACTCTAGCAGGTTTCTCAATACCGCATGGCAATTGAGGTTTGTTTGAAAGTTCAATTTTCAACTCTTCCATCCTTTTTTTCGTAGGTAAACCAGTGCAGCCAAGCACATGTCTTGATAGACTTGATGGGAGAAAGCATCTCATTGGGTCCACTTGGAACACAGCTAATTGTTTGAGATGCAGCTGCAGCAAATATGGATTGGGTTGCTGCCAAAGGTAGGAAGAGGTTCCAGGCCACCATCAGATATATTAATTCTAATTAACTAGTTTTCTCCTAGATTAAGTCACAAGCACTTATTCAGGTAGCACATATTAAGAAAGGAAGGAAGGAAGGAAGGAAGGAAGGAAGGAAGGAAGGAAGGAAGGAAGGAAGGAAGGATTGAGGGAGGGAGGGAGAGAGAGAAAGAGATAGAGAGGGTGAAACCACCTGCTGTCTTAAGAGGCCATCCTTACACCCAACAGACAACTTTCATCCAGTCCCCAATCTTCCCTTTTTGAGGAAGATTGTTGAGAGTGTACAAAGGGACCAAGTTGAAGCAAATTCAGTCTGGTTTCAGAGTGGGACACAGAATTTAAATGTCATCGGTGACACTTTTTGATGTTCTTTGGAGAACCTGGGATGGAGTGATGCAACCATTCTGGCTTTTCTGGACTTCTCAGTGGCTTTCAATGCCATCAACCATGGTTCCCTCCTGGACCAGTTTTCACATAGACATTGTTTTTCAGTAACTCTCCTCTTTCCAAAATGGCCAGTTCCAGTTGGTGGAGAAGGAGAGATCAAGTCCTCTGCAACGTGGACCCTTCAGGGATCAAGACTCCCACCTCTCCTTTTCAACCTCTACATGGAGTTTTGGGGGAAGTCATCCCATCACTATGGGGTGCAGAACCAACATGCTGGTGATCCCCAGTTAATGACCTACCCCTACTCAGATAAATGAAGCTGTGGTGATTCTGGTCAAGTACCTGGAGGCCCTTAAAGGATGAGGAGGAAGCAGTTTTGAGTCAACCATGGGCAACATAGAATGGATGTGGGTTTTGCCCTCTGCCCAAAGGACCAGGTCATATATCACCTTTGACTTGATACTGGATGGCATTCCCCCAGATTGAAGTGGTACACAATTTGTGGGAGGGTCTTCTTAAACTCACAGCTCCTGCTGAAGGAACTTGTGGCAGCCATGGCCATGGGGGGTTTTGCTCAATTTTGACTGGAATGGCTGGAGGAATGTGTTGGCCCCTTTGGTAAAGTCACAAACCGAGAGTCATAGCTGTGGTTACAAAAATGGGAGAAATAATGGGAGAAATACTCTGTAGATTATTTAGATACAATTAAGACAGAAATGCCATCTGAAACTTTGACTGACCATCACATCTCCTTCTTTCTCCTCCTCCCTTTTTTTCTTCCTTCGAAGATTTGTTGGTTGTTAGCGTTGTTGAAGGGTGCAAAACAGTGGCAAATCACGTGACATGTGAACATGAATTCTATAGACTTGATGACCCAATGCGGCGCTGTGATGTCTGATCTCTTCGCGTGGACAAACTAGAATAAGTCTCTCATGTGTAAATGAACCTGAATAAATCTCTCACATCAGCATCTTAAATTGTTTTTCTTGCCTTTTCTTTTTATTAAATAACAGTTATGTAAAACATGAAGCTCATGTCATAATTATGGGCCTGGTGGCTCAGCAGACTAAAGCATTGTGATTAACACCAGCTGTCTGCAATTACTGTAAGTTCGAATCTCACCAGGCTCAAGGTTGACTCAGCCTTCCATCCTTTCTAAGGTAGGTAAATTGAGGACCCAGTTTTTGGGGGCAATAAACTGACTTTGTATAAAATATACAAAAGTATGAAGGCTATTGCTTAACGCATTGTAAACCGCCCTGAATCTCCGGAGAAGGGCAGCATATAAATCAATTTTTTTAAAAAATGTCAGCCATGCAGTATGGGAGAGTTCGGCCTGCATCAGTTTGCCATGGCAGTGTATCAATGCTTGTGCATTGGTGTGTCAGTGTGTTCTGCCCCAGCTACGGGTCCCAAGAAGTGTAGCACACACATACACAGCTCCAAAAACTCCGTTTAATACGAACAGGCCCCTTTCAAAATGCAGGCTTTAGCCACCAATGTCCTTATCAGCCTGGTATGATTTACAGAGATTAAACAAAGTCTGACAAGGGTTGGCAATCAGCCCAGAATTCAAGTTGTAACAAAAAAACTCACTCTCAGAATGCTCTGCGTAGGACCAAACGTTGTTTCCAGCAACATTTGCTATCTGTGTGTGAACTTAAATAGGCTAAGGGAGTGGTCAATTAATCCCAAACCTTACTCTCGAGTAGACCTCCTCCTCCTGAGTAGCCACTCCTGCCTTTTGGCAGCCCCGCTTGCTCGAGCATTGAGAAGAGGCTCCTCCACTTCACTCTCTCCACTTGAAGGAGCCTCTGGAGGTTCTGAAGGCCCTGGCTGAGTCACCAAGACCTCAGTGCCTTCCGCCGTGCCCTTAAAACCCACTTTTTCCAGCAAGCCGGGCTGGCTTAAGAAGAAATTTTTAAATTTTTTAAATGTTTTAATTGGTTTGTGATTTTTAAATTTTTGGGCCAAATTTATATATATTTTAATTGTTCTTAATATTTGTAGTTCATGTTCTTAATTCTGGCTGTGCACCGCCCTGAGTCCTTAGGGAGAAGTGTGGTATATAAATTGAAAAATAAAATAAAATAATAAAATGAAATGAAATAATAAAATAAAATAAAATAAAATAAAATAAAATAAAATAAAATAAAATAAAATAAAATAAAATAAAATAAAATAAATAAAATAAAATAAAATAAAATAAAATAAAATAAAATAAAATAAAATAAAATAAAATAAAATAAAATAAAATAAAATAAAATAAATTCCCTTGTTGTAAGCTATTGTTTTAAACACCATTAGATTATTTGTATGTAACTTTCAATACGTTATTTTCAGATGATACTAATATTCATACTTCCGCATTGTATACTTTGGCATTTTAGAGCTTTACTAATATCCTCTGAGTCTGTTTATAGTAATGCCATTTCATTTGTGCCTGTTCACCGCCCTGAGTCCTTCGGGAGTAGGGCGGTATATAAATTAAATAAAATAAATTTCTGTGTCTTGACCTGAACTCAACCTGAAAAAAATCTGGATAATTTCCTTCATCTTGGCTTTCTGCGTACCATCCACTCTAAAAAGGGAGAATTGGAGCCCTTTTGCCGGTATAGAACTACTGTAGAACTGGTAGTAAAACTGGTGGGAGGCTCTGGCCCTCAACCCCGACGTCATCAGAACCCTTCTGCGCATGTGGCCCCGTTGTGAAGGTAGGTAGGTAGAACCCACCCCTGGTAGAAGCCATCCCTGGGTCACAGCATCGTTGCCTGAAAGAACTCTAGTTGAGGGTCCTTTACACTTCCCCGTGAAGTTGTCCACCAAAGTGGTACCCTTTTTTGAATTTCTGGGTTGACAGGAGCTGGAGCAGGTGACAGGAGCTCACCTCACCCCAGGGCAGCAACGGGTCTCGAACGCAAGGCTGCCAAACATCAGTCCAGTGTTCTAACCTCATGAGTCACTGCACTCCCCTTTTCAGGTGAAAATGATTGGTTGATTGATCGGTTAGTAAAATACCAGAGCTAGTGTTCCATGTGCCTTTGGCATCTAGTCATGCCGGCCACATGACCACGGAGACATCTTTAGACAGTGCTGGCTCTTCGGCTTTGAAACGGAGATGAGCATTGCCCCCTAGAGACATATGTGTGAGGGAAACATTTACCTTTTCACTATATGCCCACATGCCTGCATGCGTGTAGGTAAGTAGATATTCCTAGAGGCTTTTAAGAAGAGACTGGACAGCCATTTGTCTGAAATTGGATACGGTCTTCTGCTTGAGCAGCGGGGTGGACTAGAGGACCTCCAAGCCACCCCCACCCCACCCAACCCCATGATCCTAAGTTCTAAATCATATTTTACAACCCCATTGATTAGCCAGTAGGAAGCCCTTGAGCTATCTCTTCACTTCCTAAATTTGTCATAATTTCTTGCCTTGTTTTATGTCATAGCCCCTTTGTGACATCGGATTTTTCCTTAGTTCCACTTCCAGAATCGTTTGCACTGGACCTTCTGAAAAAGGTTTCAAGTGGATCTTGGAACGAAGACGTAGAGCTGATGCCAAGTCTTCAATAGTCACAGGCCACTGGGCTCCAAGAAGGAAGGCGTGTCGTCAAAAATTGCTCAGTAATATATTTTGGAGAGAAAAACAGCTGAGTAGAACCAAAGATGCTGCATATTGTTATTCTGTCAGCTCATGTGCCTCCTGAACATGCAATTCAGCCCAACACATTTGTGGTTGGTACCTTCAGAGGTAAAGCTGTATCCAAATCCCCTTTGCTTTTTACATATTAAAATAGTTTTCTCTTATGTCAGGGCTATGATTGAAAGAAGCAAAGCATCAGGAAACAGCTAGAATTAACTCAGAGGAATTTTTTTCCCCCTAGGCATTGAAAGGAGTACAAGAGTCATGCAGAAGGACCAGAATCCAATTTGGAATGAGGTAAACTAGACAATGAAGTTGAGAAATGTTCTGGAAAAAGGATCCCAGGAAACCATTTTTTTTTTAAATGGTTTAAAAAAAATTTAAAAAATTTTTTTAAAAAAAATTGTTTAGAAGGTTGTCTGGAAATACCATAAAGTCACCAGAACTGGAGCTTGGATCAATAAAGTCTATATTTTTCCCAAAATCCTTAATCCTGGTAACAGTCTCAGTTTTAGAGTTAGTTCCTTCTGAATTTCTTCATTTTTTAAAAAAAAAAAGTCCCTTAATAAGAACTTAGAAAGGGGAAAGAGATATATTACAAAATATAGTGCAACGCTCCAGAATCTCCTTTGGTGATGAAACTGTTAAGGAATTCACAGAGTAACCCTTGAATAGCAAGGGTGTATACATGAAAGTGATGGAGAGTAGGTACGAATAAACACAGTCAACACAGAGATACAATGAGTTGTGTTTACTTTCAGGAAATAGTAAGGCACAGTCCAATAAACAGTCCAGGTCATACTCATATAAAGCAGGAGATAGCAAAACTACAGTCCAGGGATAATCCAATAACAAAGTCTTCTTACCAGTCGTGGTAGTCATTCACAATAAACAGTTCTTCTGGATTTGCAAACAGTAGCATACAGAGATATCAAGAGAGCAAGAACAGCAAAGAGAAACAAACCATGTTTCTAGCTCCCTCTTAAGGAGATTGGCTACAGAGCTAACCAATCAGGACACAGTATGATGCAATATAGCAGTCTTAAAACTATATTGATGGTTTATATATTGCCAACTCAACAAGGTAAGTAATACTCATTTCCTAACAGAGACGTTTCAAATTATCTCAGGGCTTTTAATGGTCCAATCAGCACATTTATCTGTTGAAAATTAGAGAGGATCTCACATTCAAATCTAACAGGCTACAGAGAGTCACTGGTCTCTTCACTTTCAAATAAGCCAAGAACCCATTGTAGGAGAAATTTCTCCTTTGGGAATTAATGGAGACCCGAAACTCATCCACAGAAGGACCAATAGCAATTTGTTTAGGGTAGAAACCAAAAAAAGGATGGGGATACAACCCCATTATGTAGATTTATACAAACCAAAGTATATGTGTAATCCATAAGAATGCAGAGAATGTACATTAGAACGTGGTTTAGTGATGGAGGAGAATATTAGTAGCTCAGGGTTGAACTGTGAGTTCCTTGGTGTTCTCCGAGCTTGGTGGTTTTCTTGCAGACTAATATCTGGCACTGATGATGTTATTATTATTATTATTAGTTCAATTTATATGCCACCTTTCTCCGAAGACTCAGGGCAGCTTACAATGTCTGCAAGAAAAACTCCAAGTCTGAAGAGCCACAAGGACCTACAATATAGTTACTCTCTGATGTTTTGGTTCCTTTCTGTTGTCTTCTTACTCCTTGCTTTTCCTAGCTTTCCTAAGTATCCCAACTCCTTGTTTTCCAGTTTGCTTAGCCTCCAAAACATTTTTATGATTGTTCTGGCATTTTTAATGCTTCCCTAAGAGTGGGGGTAGATGCTTAGGCTAGCTAATTCCATATTCTCTTTCACTGAACCTCAAGATTATACAGTTATTATAGATTATGTTGATTAAAGACAGTGTGAGGGTGTGCATTTAATTAGCAAAAATCCCAAAACACAGAAAGATTTGTTTTCCAATAAGAATGCAAGATAACAAAAAAAGGAAGTATCATTCAAAGGATGAAGATGCTAATGGCACATTCTTTGAAATATAACATAGCAGTTTTAATATATGAGAAGGGCCAAGTTTCCAACTTTTATTCTTAGTAAGCCATTCTACAGAACTTTATACAGAAGGAGGAACAAGATAAGAAGGGGGACTATATAGTCTTGAATATGAAGGTATAAATTCTTGAAGGTTCTGAAAAGAATGGTGGCACGATGGCAATACAATTCCATATTTAAATAAATGTATAAAATGTACAATACACAATAAACTGAGTTGATGAAGTTAGAACTGAGAATGGGAAGGCTGGAGAAGAGGGCCAGGAGGGAAGTGGACAACTATGGTAACTTCATCAAGATGTCACTCCCTTCATGACACAAAATTCCAGATGTTGCCAGTGACCAGGAAATATCATGCATCAAATTCAACTTTAAGTAGCAGATAAATACTACTTGTAGATATGGATAGACAGCAGAAAGAATGCTTGTGTTGGAGCTCTTGCCTCACAATCAGGAGGTTATGAGTTCAATCCTAGGTAGAGGTAGATGTTGGGTCTCCTGCTTGGGCAAGGGCTTGGACTCGATGACATGCAAGGCCCCTTCCAACTCTGTTAATCAATTAAACCCCAAAGCAATCAAAACTCTGAGGCCTAGAATTTCATCAAAGCATAATTTTATTTGGGATGTCATATTGGCACAGCTGGTGAAAACCTGACTCTGAAGGACCCAGGGGTTTTCCCCCACCCAAATCATACCCCAAAGTTCTTTCCCCCAGGTCACACATGTCCATCACATGGTCCAATCAGGTCGCAGTCCCAACTCCAGCTGGCTTTGGTCCGCATCCTTCCAAACACCTGGTAGAACGTCCTTAGCTCCCACAGAAAAGAATGCTATTTTGGCTACACATTCCCTCCCAGCTACCTCCCCCCTCACGTTCCCACAGTTCCACCCGGCCTCGCTGTGGTAGCCCTGAAGATGCTCCCAAAATGGCTTTGGGGCTGACAGCTTGGTAGTCTTGCTTGTTGTGAATTTGTCCAAAACAAGAGCGAATGACTGACCTTCAAAGGTTGCATTGTTGATTATTCTTTGTGTTTGTCCTGCAGACTTTGATGTGGTATCTGGATGAGGAGCTTCTGGACAACAGTTCTGTTGCCGTCGTTAAACTCCTTGAATGGGGCACAAAAATCCAAAACAGGTGAATGATGGAAAGAAGGATCTGTATAATTAGGTTGTCTGACATGGGGACAAATCTGCTGCTCAGCCCCTTCCATTTTCCTCTCTGTTTCAGCCCAAAGAGTGTTGTGGAGCCCAAAGAGTGTAATTATTGAGTAATTATTACCACAATGAGGAAGTTTCTCAAGTTCCTTCTTCCTCCTAAAATCAGGGTGGGTTCTACTTACCTTTACTACAGGTTCGCCTTGCACCTGTGCATGCTAGCTTTGCTCACTTGTGTGTATATGCAGATCACCTATGATGACCTCCGGGTCAGTGGGCGGAGCCTCCCGCCGGTTTTACTACCGGTTCTTGTGAACTGATCCGAACCGGGGGCAACCTACCACTGCCTCAGACGTCACATCATTCTTCCTCCTAATCCATTTAAACCCTGTGGTTGCTACTAGTACTGTCTGTCTTTGAAGTTCTTTCTTGACTTTTCCACTTCTCTGCTAACTTTAGGGATTTTGGCAGTGCGGATGTCGCCTTAGGAGGAGCAGCTGAAAAACCAAATGTTATGATTATAAAGAAGAATCAAAGTCTGCAAAATAACAGTCTGCAGCCAACGGGAGTAAGTCAGGAAGGAAATAAAAACAATGTTTTAAATTTGAAGGGCTTCGCTGTGAACTGCGATGAAGGCTGGATGTCTTCATCGCAGAAGACATCCAGTCTTCTGCGATGACCAACATTACCGTAATCTCAGAATAAAGATATTGAAGTATTTCCTTCAGTGCTTCAGGTTGAATTTTCTGCCTTTTATCAGTGGAATTCAGCCTCTCTTCAGTGCTGCTAAAAATTATTTTCCCTGTCAATATTAATACAAGCAGGAAACTTTTAATCAACTGTGAAACCATCTATTCACTGCCTCTGTTTTCACTTCCAAAATATTAAAGCAGAGGTTGTCTTCACATTTGCATGAAAAGGGGGATTGCCCTCCCCAAAAAAAGATTGGTTTTTCTCATCATATATAAATCTATTCGGAACCGTGGATAAATATCACACTTTAATAAGAAAAACACAGCCAGATTTTACTGTTATCTGCGGACAAATTAAAACAAGTTTCTTATGATTTTATGCTTTCAGTGCACCATAACGCTAAAAATCTGCTTCTCACCACCGGAACCTAAAATGGTCACCCATCGAAGAAAACACAATTTAAAGAAATTGAGTAAGTAGTGGGTATTTATTTTGACCTGACTAAAGTATGTTTTGCATGGAATTACATGGATTTTAATTTCTGATTCCTTGTCTGGATTGTTTTGAGCTCTTCGTGGTTAGAAGACAGTAGATGTTTTGTAACATCAAAAGAGATATGGGTAAAATCTGTGTGTTCCTGTTAATGAATTGGAGTAAAAAAAAATCAAAGCTTTTTGTTAGTTAACACTGACAAGAAGGTTCATGACATAGGGCAAAACCAGGGGTGAAATCCAGCAGGTTCTGACAGGTTCTGGAGAACCGGTAATGGAAATTTTGAGTAGTTCGGAGAACCGGTAGTGGAAATTTTGAGTAGTTTGGAGAACTGGCAAATACCACCTTTGGCTGGCCCCAGAGTGGGGTGGGAATGGAGATTTTGCAATATCCTTCCCCTACCATGCCACACCACACCCACCAAGACATGCCCACAGAACCGGTAGTAAAAAAAATTGGATTTCACCACTGGACAAAACTCACTTAACTGTCTCATTTAGCAACCAAATTTTTGAGCTCAATTATGATCGTAAGTCGAGGACTACCTGTAGTATAACACACCCACTCCTGGATATTTGAACCAAACATATATATATATATATATATATATATATTATATATATATATATATATATATATATATATATATATATATATATATATCTGCCTTGATCTTCCAAAGGAAAAGTGAGAAATAATTCTAATAAATAAATGAATGTTTGTATCAACTCTCAAAGCATTTCTGGTTTGCTCTCAAGTTGCCATGGGCAGGAAAGTGGGAAGGACTGACAAAGCAGTTCAGCAGCCACGTTCAAAAGCATATTCCACACATATCTTCTTCGAGGTTTGACCTCAGATTACCAGAACTGGCATGTGAGGTGTGGTTTCTACAGCCCGTGAAAGTGCCTCATTGGAGAAAGTGATTTATGACACAGACTGAGAGGAGGGGAGGAAACAGGGTCAGAGTTGAGTCGTAAATTACATGCAACAGAGTTGACTTCACCCAGGAAGTTTCTGACATGTTGCTCCTAATAAATAACTGGATTTCTTTTGAAACTTGGCTCAAGGCTCATGAGTTAATTAGGACATCTGTCAGAACCCCGACAATTTGAGGGTTTAAGAAGAATATCCCCCATAAAGGGTTGATAATGTTGCTTCTTGTCTTCTTTCACAGTCTTCTGCCCTGTCTTTGCCAAGACTTCTGTCATAGAAGAATTTACCCTGAAAGAAACCGAGGCACCTCAAGCACCAGCTCCAACATCAACCACCATGAAAGAGCTTTCCAACAAGAAGCAACTCTTCCAGGTAATGCAACATCTCAGCTCTTGAAATGTGAAAGAAAGAAATACATTGAGAGGGCTGGTGGTTTTTCAGCAGATGTTATTTCTGTTGCAATTCTTGTAAATGGAAATTGATCTTTAATAAAGTCTGAACACCACAAATCATTTATTTTAAGTATGGTCCCACCAGTACAGTGTAAAGCTATACTAGGATTTAAAAGAATAACAGAGTTGGGAAAGACCTTGGTCCAACCCCTGCTTGAGTAGGAACCCTATACCATTTCAGACAAATGACTGTCCAATTTCTTCTTTAAAACCTCCAGCATTGGAACATTCACAACTTCTGAAGGCAAGTTGTTCCACTGATTTAATGTTCTAACCATCAGGAAATTTAGTTCTAGGTTGGTTCTCTCCTTGATTAGTTTCCATCCATTGCTTCTTGTCCTGCCTACAAGTGCTTTGGAAAATAGGTTGACTTCCACTTCTTTGTAGAAGCTCCTTAGATATTGGAACACTGCTATCATTTTACCCCTAGTCCTAATTTTAATGAAACTAAGTCTTTTTCATTAAACTATGAAGACTTTCATTAATTTATAAACAACTATTTATTGTTCCCAATAAATACAATTCCAAAAACTCTTTAGGACCCTCATATTAAACCTACAAGAGCTAGTCTTCAAAAATCTGAACAATATAGCTAGATGATAGATAGATAGATAGATAGATAGATAGATAGATAGATAGATAGATAGATGACTGCAAAATGGTCATGTTTTCTGTATCTCTTCAGTGACATCTCATGGTCATCCCAATTTTTACAAGCTACATATGATGATCTTAAATTGGAATGACACATTCCTGGGGGGGAAAATGAAGATTTCTGTTTTCCTCAAGAGAAACAGAAGTTCCTGCAGCCACCATCCCATTTTCATGCTATTGGCCACTGGCACACACAAAGCTGGATAATGCATAAGACTTTCTGAACCATTTGGACAAACTTTGTGAGAACATGAAATGGGGCATCTTCCAAGAATGTTTGCAGGATGGGACTGACCAGCCATTTCTCCCTTGTAGGTGCGAGTTATCATCATTGAATGTCGACAACTGCAAGAAAACAACGTCAAACCAGTGGTGAAAGTCACTATTGGAGATTATACATTCCGCACCAGAATTAGACGTGGAAACAATCCGTATTATAATGAGGTTGGCATTCTGGATATTATTTTCTGGGATTTGACGATTTTTCACAAGCATTTTGCTCAGTTAGAAAAATACAATACAACACAACACAACACAATACAATACAATTATTTATTGGCCAAGTGTGATTGGACACACAAGGAATTGTCTCCAGTGCATAAGCTATCAGTGTACAATACAAGCGACGAGTGATAAATCATGATCATAATCATCATAAACTGAAAGAAAAATAAGATTTCAAGGTAACGATCAGGAACTGGGAATCAACTTTCACCTCCTTGCTTTTCAGTATTGTCCTGTTTCTGCTTTGTTGGGGGAAAAAGTGGTATTCGAAAAATGGCACTTACTTTTTAATGACCAGGAGCATGACTCTGCTTTAAAATAGTCATCAAAGACAAATCTAAAGTCCATTCTTGTGTACAATTGCAAGAAAATAACATGAAACTTTGGCTTGCTTTCCTCGTAGACCTTCGTCCAAAATTTCA
This sequence comes from Arizona elegans, assembly GCA_022577455.1. Lineage (NCBI taxonomy): Eukaryota > Metazoa > Chordata > Lepidosauria > Squamata > Colubridae > Arizona > Arizona elegans. Next base: position 117,658 of record JAKOOJ010000058.1, on the reverse strand, counting down.
ACGAGACCCCTCTTCACCTTTTTGATCAGTTTATTACCATACAGGTAAGCAAGCAAAGTCAAAGTTCTTTGTGGCCCTTTTTTGTGGGGGACTTCTGAATTGCATTTTCCCTCTCGTGTGTGTGTCCTTTTTTGGATACGCTAACGAAATATTTCTCCTGGCTGGGATGAAGCTGCATTGTGGCAGCAGGAACTAAACGCTGACCATTTATTTTTATTTTTATTTTATTTTTATTTGATTTATATGCCGCCCTTCTCTGTAGACTCAGGGCGGCTTACAATGCGTTAAGCAATAGCCTCCATCCTTTTGTATATTTATACAAACTCAGCTTATTGCCCCCACAAACTGGGTCCTCATTTAACCTACCTTAGAAAGGATGGAAGGCTGAGTCAACCTTGAGCCTGGTAAGATTCGAACCTGCAGAAATTGCAGGCAGCTGTGTTAATTACAATGAAATCCCAGTGCAGCAACCTTGAGTCCAACAGAACAGCTGGTGGGAGAAGGGCGAGAAAGGCATGCCAGGGATTAAGCTGAGTCACTGGACTACACCCCACAGGATATATAAGATAATGTGGTGGCCATTTAGACTCTGTGACGGACAAAGCTAATTTCTGGCTAGTCACTTTGTACAATGCCGAATCTGCTGAAGGTTTCATGTTTGAGCTGGACTGTTTTGAAAACTGTGTGTATTCGTTGGTGTTATCTGGTGGAGGAACACTCCCTCTTCTTGTAGTAAAACACTTGGCAGACGGTTATCGTATTGCTGCCAAGTTCCTGATAACGAACCTTATGTGTGCCGAGTACTTCTTTAACCCCCGGCTGGCTGTTTGTGTGTGTGTGGGGACGGGGACAGAACAGGTTTGCCATCAAGGTGCTAGTGCATTGTAGTGCAATGTTGCAGATGAGCGAGATTAATGTCAGGCACAAGGAAATCAAGAACGACATGATGGTTTACTTGCAATAGTTTCTTTACGGTTGCTGCTTTATAGACCAGAATCTTGCCAGACTAAAGCACAATCTGCATTTCAATTACAGATAGCCAATGACTTATAACCATGGCTGTTCCTCCTCTATTTGCAGGCTTTTGTATTTTGTTATCTTCTCCAGGTCCTTCTCTTCTATTCTGTGGGCCCCCTATTAGTATAATAATGAAGTTTTATCATGGGAATTTCTACCTGATCTTAAACAGGTGCTGAACTCTCGATCTGTCAGAGCTGATGCATTTATTGGTGTCTTTAAGGTGAGCCACTGTTGACCAGATGTACATATTTGGTAGACTTCTACACTTGTTAAAAATGCTTAATTTATGCTTTCTGCTCTACTATCTTATCACCTCCCATCCTACCACCAGGTCAATTATTTTTTCTGTTTAACCTGTCAACGAAACATTGGAAACCAATCAAGGAGAGAAGCAACTTAGAACTAAGGAGAAATTTCCTGATAGTTAGAACAATTAATCAGTGGAACCACCAGAAGTTGTGAATGCTCCAACACTCGAAGTTTTCGAGAAGATGTTGGATAACCATTTGTCTGAAGTGGTGTAGGGTTTCCTGGCTGGGCAGGGGGTTGGACTAGAAGACCTCCAAGGTCCCTTCCGACTCTATTATTCTGTTATTGTATCTTCTTCCCCCAACCTGCCCATAGAAACACCCAATGCCATAAAATATCTAATCTTGATCTTCCCAAATCTGGGGAAAGACAGATAGGAGGAAGAGAAGAGAAAGAGGAAAGAAATACATTTCCAACTTTTTTCTGTGCAGTAGAATTCTTTTTAAAAAAAAAAAAAAGTTAGAGCTTCAAGCTTTTATTTTACATCTCTTAATATTTCAAATAATTTCTGTAACAATCTCTAATTTCCAATGTCAATAAAAAGTTCAGTCTCCATGTTTTTTTAAAAAGGAATCCAAATTCTACCATTGGAAAATTGTTATCATTTTGTATAATGTTTAGAATAGAATAGAATAGAATAGAATAGAATAGAATAGAATAGAATAGAATAGGAGTAGAGTAGAGTAGAGTAGAGTAGAGTAGAGTAGAATAGAATAGAATAGAATAGAATAGAATAGAATAGAATAGAATAGAATAGAATAGAATAGAATAGAAGTAGAGTAGAGTAGAGTAGAGTAGAATAGAATAGAAGTAGAGTAGAGTAGAATAGAATAGAATAGAATAGAATAGAATAGAATAGAATAGAATAGAATAGAATAGAAGTAGAGTAGAGTAGAATAGAATAGAATAGAATAGAATAGAATAGAAGTAGAGTAGAGTAGAATAGAATAGAAGTAGAGTAGAGTAGAATAGAATAGAATAGAATAGAATAGAATAGAATAGAATAGAATAGAAGTAGAGTAGAGTAGAGTAGAGTAGAATAGAATAGAAGTAGAGTAGAGTAGAGTAGAGTAGAATAGAATAGAATAGAATAGAATAGAATAGAATAGAATAGAATAGAATAGAATAGAATAGAATAGAATAGAATAGAATGAGCTGGAAGGAACTTTGGAGGTCTTCTAATCCAGCCTCCTGCTCAACGAGGAGAACCTATACTATTTCAGAGAAGTGGCTGTCCAGTCTCTTCTTAAAAATGTCCAGTGATGAAGCACCCACAATTTCTGGTGGCAAGCTGTTCCACTGGTTAATTCTCCTCCCTGTTAGGAAGTTCCTCCTTAATTCCAGGTTGCTTTGATCAGTTTCCAACCATTGTTTCTTGTCCTGCTTCTCTGGTGCATTGGAGAATAGATTGACCCCCTCTTCTTTGGGGCAGCCCCTCAAATACTGGAACACTGCTATCATGTCACCCCTAGTCCTTCTTTTCTTTAGTCTAGCCAGACCCAAAACCTGCAGCTGTTCTACCTATGGATTAGTCTCCAGGCCTTTGATCATCTTAGTTGCTCTTCTTTTTTTTCCCCTCCTGGGCCATTCCTTGTGACGTGTGCCATTCATTCTTTTCGCAGATTGAGATGGGGCTTGTATATGACTCTCCAGGTATGTCCTCCATTCTTTCCTTACAACATGGGGGATATGGGGTTTATCCTGTCACATGACACTTATTTGTAGTCTTCTAGGGCAGGGGTCTCCAAACATGGCAACTTGAAGACTTGCGGACTTCAATTCCCAGAATGGTTGGCTGGGGAATTCCAGGAGTTGAAATCCACAAGTCTTCAAGTTGCCAAGTTTGGAATGCCCGGCTTTAGATCTTCTTCCAATCTGTAAAGACAAAATCTACTTTGACCTGGGGTAGTGCCCAAAACCATGAGTTGGGTCCCTCAGCTTTTTCGAGACCAACACTAGAAGGGTTTGCCATTGTCTTCTTTTGAGATTCTTTTTGACAACCAGATTTCTAGAGGTCTCCCATACTAGGTCATCTCGATTTAGCTTTCAAGTCCAGAAAGGGTCCAGATACACCACCTATGGCAGTGATGGCTAACCCTTTTCCGGACCAAGTGCCCAAAGCACTCATACATGGGCGCAAATCTGTGCACATGCGCCTGAACCCCCAAAATGCAATGTGCTTGTGGCCCCCACATGTGCCCCCTGCCTGCACGCATGGCCCTCCACCCATACGTCCAGCCCCCAGCGCATGCGTGTCAGAGACCTGAAGACCACCTGGCCAGCGGAAGGTACTCGTGGATGTGCGGCAGAGCTGAACAGGGGCGACAGCTCGTGTGCCCACAGAGAAGGTACTGCGTGCCACCTCTGCCACGTGTGACATAGATTCGCCATCTCTGTCCTATGGCTTCCCCAATGTGTTTTGTCTTCTTCTGTAGACAGGGTGTCAGCACTTCAAGCTGCATTTACTCTAGTGCTGACATAAGAAGGAGAAGCGGAGGCGTCTGGAAAGGGACGTTTGACTTTTCACCTACTTATTTTCCCTGGAGATAATATCCCCTAGGAGATGGGATGGGAGGGAGGAAATTCCTTTGAGCTGGAACAGTAGATTAGGGGTAGAGTGACTTGGAAGATGGCCAATGAGTGCAGTGGAGTGGGGAACGGAAAGGGAGGGTTTGGGGTCTGGAAGTCAGTGTTGGCTGCGATGGAGTCGGAGTTAGAATGTCGTGCTTAATAAATGGGAGTTTTCTTCCAAGACTTTGTTTGAAATGCCATTTATTTGAGACGACCTCGAAACCTGACACAGGGGAATGAATACCTTTCCAGATGAACTCTGGTGGCAGGTATCTTAAATTAGAACCCGAGGCATTTCTTGAGACCAAAATAATACTAAAAGCACTGAGCACTTTATTTTCTAGTGCAATTATCTTTTTGCCGTCGTGTGCCAAAAGCGGGGAGAGCGTGGGGGGGTGTCGCACGCACGCGTGCCCACACCCACTATTCAATGCATCCAGTCCCACCATATATGCATGCGTGACCCCCCTGCGCTCCCCCGCTTTTAGCATGCAATGGCACGGTGGGCCGAGTAGGCCCATTTTTTGTCCTCCCCAGGCTCCAGAGGCTTTCTTGGAGCCTGGGGAGGGCGAAAATGGCCTTCCCCATCCCCCCGGAGGCCCTCCGGAGGCTGGAAACAGCCCGTTTCCCAACTTCTGGTGGGCCCAGAAGGCCTGAAAATCAGCTGGCCGGCTGAAGTAGCGCAATGCTACTAAATGCTAAATTAAATAAATAAATAAATAAATAAATAAATAAATAAATAAATAAATAAATAAATAATGCTCACGTGCCCACAGATATGGCTCCACGTGCCACCTGTGGCACGCGTGCCATTGGTTCGCCATCACAGTTCTAGTGTTTTGACTTCCCGTTGATATTGTTGAAAGAATACATTTTAGAAAATGAAATCAACAGAAAGCACCAGTCGAGGTGACCATTAGAGGGTGAATTAATATTTCTTCTTCCTAGCGTTGAACGACTGACCCAAAGTCATCTAGTTGGCTTCCATTCCTAAGGTGCAACTATAATTCATCGTCTCCTGGATTGTAATCCAGCATTTTAACCACTAGACCAAACACAAGAGTAGGTCCCGCCAATCAGAGCATTCATAAAGCCCGTTGTGTCCCACGGCTGAATAATCTATTACAGTGATGGCTAACCCTTTTGCTGTCATGTGCCAAAAGTGGGGGGAACACGGGCAGGTCGCTGGCGTGCGTGCCCACACCCATTATTCAATGTGCTCTGCCCCTGCGAATGCGTGCCTGACCCCCCTGCACCCCCCGCTTTTAGCATGTGATGGCACAGAGGGCCCGGTAGACCTGTTTTTCACCCTCCCCAGGCTCCAGATGCTTTCTAGGAGCCTGGGGAGGGTGAAAACGGCTTTCTCCACCCCGGGAGGCCCTCTGGAGGCTGGAAACAGCCCATTTCCCAACTTCCAGTGGGACCAGAAGGCCCAAAAATCAGCTGGCCGGTGCACATATGCGCGCTGGAGCTGAGTTATGGCAATGCTCGCGTGCCCACAGATATGGCTCCATGTGCCATCCATGGCACCCATGCCATAGGTTCATCATCACGGATCTATTAGATTTAGCTGTATGGATCTCAGTAGGGATCGCTGAGGACAATTTAGAGCGAAGGCAAGTGTGAGTCAGTATATTTGTTATTTTCTTTCTTTAGGTCATGCTTTGATTTCCAAATGGTTGAGCCTTTATGATCCAGGGAATCTCAATGCTGGATTTAAGGGTTATGTGAAGGTCACTCTTTGTGTGCTGGGAGCTGGGGATCGTGCACCGGTAAAGTTCTTATCGTTTTAACACTCAGGAATTTAAACTCATTATCCAGAGTAATTGAAGATGCTGTTAGTTATTAAATTGTTAGATAAAACTAGAGAGGTAACTACCGTATTTTTCGGAGTATAAGATGCACCTTAGTTTTTGGGGAGGAAAATAAGAAAAAAGCTGATTGGCAGGTGGATCAGCCTCCCGGAATACCCCCAGGGGTGAATTTTAGCAACAGGTTCTTTTGTTGTGAGCTCTGTGCCTTGCTTTTTTTTTCTGCCTCTGAAACTTCTGAAACTGTTTCAAAAAAGAACTTTTTTTCCTGCCTCTGAAAGCCCCTGAAACAGCTTCAGAAAAAAAAAGCCTCTGAAGCTCTGTTTGGAGGCTTTTTTTTTTTCTGAAGCTTCATTTCTGATGCTTTTTTTCAGCCTCTGAAACCTCCATTTGAGAAGCCAGGTGGGGCTACATTCAGAGTATAAGATGCACCCAGATTTTTACCCTCTTTTTTGGGGGAAAAAGGTGCATCTTATAATCCGAAAAATATGGTATGTTGGGCACAGTAAAAATGTTTGTGTTAGGGTTGTATCTTCATTAGACCAAAAAATAGCATGCAATAATGAGAGGGAGGGAGGGAGGGAGGGAGGGAGGAAAGAAGGAAGGAAGGAAGGAAGGAAGGAAGGAAGGAAGGAAGGAAGGACACCCAGAAAGATAGGTCTAGTCATCCTGTGGAGTTGATTTTTCTGGTCTGGCCTACCTGGTGGGGCTGAGGTTCTCATTTGGCCATGAAGCTCATTAGATGACCACTTTGGGCTAATTAAACATAATGTCTGATGTTTCATTTAATGATCCTGTCACTTATTGTGGTTGTTAAGGAAGGTCTACCTATATACCTAGTCCACCTTCTTCGCTCTACCTTTTCCTCATGAGCTGAAAGTGATGTTCAAAGCTTTTCTTCCTTCTAATTCTCTCCATAAACTCCCTACAAGGTAAGTTGGGCTAGAGACAGTGACTTGTGTTAAGGAAATTTCCTCGACTGAGATTGACTGGAATTTTGTTCAACACAACACAACATCACATCAGAATCTAGAATATTCAAGTGCATTTTGTGGGATGATCTATGAACGTTGCAGTTAACAGATGGATGGATTCCTTCTCTACTCTCTGTAGGATTTCGACCAACCAGCAGATACTGGTGATTTAGAATCCAATCTCCTACAGCTGGCAAGTGTGCCAGCTGCACGCACAGCCTCCCTCCAGCTCTACATCTACCGAGCGGAAGATGTTCCACAAAGTAGGTGCTCAGGTCAACAAAGCTGTTCTGCTGAGGAAACGAATGGCGCTGCCAAAGGCAGGAATCTGGGCGCGGGTGCAAGGTTGAAGAGGTTGCCATTCTAATCATGTATCAGGGGTGGGTTCTACTTACCTTTACTACTGGTTCGCAGCAGGGCCGCGCACTCTTCTGCACATGCGCAGAAACTTCTGCGCATGCACAGAAGCGTTTGGTGACGTCAGGGTCAGTGGGCGGAGCCTCCCACCGGTTTTACTACTGGTTCTGCAGTGGTGGGTTGCTACCAGTTCATCCCAGATCAGGTGAACTGGTAGCGGTGGCGGTGGGAGGCTCCACCCACCCACGAGCGAACCGGTAGCAACGGGTTTTGAAACCCGCCCCTGTAGCACTGGGTGATGGTCAGATCGTGCCAGAGCAAGGAAGATAAAAGCATTACAAACCAGGAACTCAGTAGTCTTCTCTCGTGCCCTACCGGAACCTGACAATTAAACTGCATGAGATGATTGCATGAAGATGCTCTTTATTTATTTATTATTTATTTATTATTGCGATTTATATGCCGCCTTTCTCCCTGGGGACTCAAGGCGGCTTACAAAATGCCAAATTCCAATACAAATCACAATGAAATAAGATTAAAATCAGGAACCCTATTAAAAACAGTTTCAAATTATGACAGTGTACCCCCCAAACGGATCAGTTGAGTTGACGGAAGAGCCACGTCTTCAGCTCGCGACGGAAGGGAAGAAGGTCGGGGGCTGTCCTGAGCTCGGTGGGCAATCCATTCCAGAGGGTCGGGGCTCCCACACAGAACGCTCTCCTCCTGGGGGCCGTCAGCTGACATTGTTTGGCTGACGGCACCCTGAGGAGGCCGACTCTGTGAGAGCGCACAGGACGGTGGGAGAGCGGCTGGAGATGGTCCTGCAAGTACCCCGGGCCTAAGCCATGAAGGGCTTTATAGGTAAGCACCAGCACCTTGAAATGTGTCCGGAGCGCCACCGGCAGCCAGTGCAGCTCACGCAGGAGAGGTGTTACACGGGAGTATCTTCTCTTAGTCTGGCATCCATTCCTTAAATGGGGTAGAGAATCTATCGTCAATAAGGGCCTTAGAGTCCCCCAGAAATTCTTTTATGGTCTTGGAGCATCCCGGTTGTGGGACAGGTCAACAAACAAAGTCTCAACCAACGATGGAATGTAACAATTACAATTATAACCATGAAGGGTTTTATAATCTATTTCAAATGCACCTAGGGTCTGCCTACCCACCCATCTTCCTTCTTTCCATTTTCTATCACAGCTCAGCTGAAATCCTGCTTTAGACTTAAAGCCGCTCTCCGCAAGAGGCCACATGCAAGCAGAGAGTTAACAAGAGCTCATAATTGCCCCCCCACACACACACCTTAATAAAGTGGGATGCTAAAAATAAGCCTCTTCCTTACTTTTTAATTCACCTGTGGCTTGTTCTTCTTTGCAGTACAGGATGGCACAGTAACACCTTTCACAGCCTCACCTGTGGATCCTCTCAGCATCTCGGTGGACCCTTCTCTGGAAGTGAATTTTGCAGGGCGAGTGGTGGGTGTAATGCAAACCGAGGATTTGCTTTTCTTAGCAGAGTTGTTATTTTTAAGAGACAACTATTGTGCTATTGGTAGGTGGCGTAGTAAGTCTACGACACACTTTAAAACACACACACACCAGCAATGGTAAATCTCTACTGCAGACCACAGAGTCACAAACGGCAATAGCCCTTAGACTTATATACCGCTTCACAGTGCTTTGCATCCCTCTCTAAGCGGTTTACAGAGTCAGCCTCTTTCTCCCAACAATCTGGGCCCTCGTTTTACCCACCTCGGAAGGATGGAAGGCTGAGTCAACCTTGAGCTGGTCAGGATCGAACTGCTGTCAGTCGGCAGAGTTAGCCTGCAATACTGGCTTCTAACCACTGCGGCACCAGGAAGGAGAAGGAGAAAGGGAATAAGAGGGAGGGAGGGAGAGAGGGAGGGAGGGAGGGAGGGAGGGAGGGAGGAAGGAAGGAAGGAAGGAAGGAAGGAAGGAAGGAAGGAAGGAAGGAAGGAAGATAGCAATAGCACTTAGACTTATATACCACTTCACAGTGCTTTACAGCTCCCTCTCAGCAATTTACAGAGTCAGCCTCTTGCCCCCAACAATCAGGGTCCTCATTTTATCCATCTCGGAAGGATGGAAGGCTGACTCAATCTTGAGCCGGTCAGGATCGAACTATTGTTAGTCAGCAGAGTTAGCCAGCAATACTGCATTCTAAGCAAAGGGAGGGAGGGAGGGAAGGAAGGAAGGAAGGAAGGAGGGAAGGAAGGAAGAAGGGAGGGAGGGAAGGAAGGAAGGAAGGAAGGAAGGAAGGAAGGAAGGAAGGAAGGAAGGAAGATAGCAATAGCAAGTAGACTTATATACTGCTTCACAGTGCTTAACAGCCCCCTCTCAGCAATTTACAGAGTCACCCTCTTGCCCCCAACAATCAGGGTCCTCATTTTACTGACCTCAGAAGGAGGGAAGGCTGAGTGATTCTTGAGCCGGTCAGGATCGAACCTCCTGGCAGTGGGCAGAGTCAGCTCACAATACTGCAATACACATTAGCCCATCTGTGTTTATCATTGGAGCCCTACTGATAGCTTGACAAAAGAAACATCCCCCTTCCCAAAGATTTCATGCTTAGTCACCTGGAGATGATCCTTGATCATCACAGGTGAGTCAAAATATATAAACCTGGTGCGTGTGACCCTTGCTTGATCTCAGATTTAGAAATCAGGGGGATATTCTGCTCTGCTGGACTATTACTTTGCCGGCTTGCCCTTGTTTGATTTGCTTTCTTTCTCAATTATGTTCAGCTAAGGACCAAGGTCATTTTTGGAGACACCAATCCTGTGTGGAACCAGGTTCTCTGTTTTCCCATGCAGGTAAGCTGGGTCTGAAGAGAAAGGGCTGGATGACACTGACTGCAGGCTAAATTTATCAATAAGTAGGAGGACATCCATCAATATAGCTATATTGCTGTAATAGCTTCTTGGATGAGAAGGGAAACGTCTTCAAAAAAAACCCAGAGAGTCCCATTGCCCCTTCGGGACAACTGTGACCTGGAGGACTGAGAATCTCCGTAGACATTTAGTAAAGTCAACCTGTAATTTTTCTCTAGTTCTGTAATTCAGGACTTTGTGGTGTTCCAATATTTGGAACCAAGGATATTCTCCAAAGCACCTGAGGGCAGGACAAGAAGTAATGGAAGGAAACTCATCAAGGAGAGAAGCAACTTAGAACTAAGGAGAAACTTCCTGGCAGTGAGAACAATTAAGCAGTGGAACAGAAGTTGCCTCCAGAAGTTGTAGGAGCTCCAACATTGGAGGTTTTTAAGAAGAGTCAGGACAGCCATTTGTCCAAAATAGGGTTTCCTGCTTGAGTAGGGGATTGGACTAGAAGGAAGGAAGGTCCCTTCCAACTCTGTTTGGGTCAAAGACCAAAGAATTCCCAAAGTATAGGGATAAGTTTTAAGGACATTGTGATTCACTGGCACCTGGCTCCAGAAATCTCAGAACATCTTTCGGATTGAAATAAACCTAAAAGTTCACCTTTCTTTTTTTCTTTTCTTTTTTTGAACCATAGAAGACCTCTGGGAAATGTCCCTCACCCTGTAACATGAAGACCATTACAGATCAGATCAATTCACATCTTAAACCAACTCACCCTAAATTTAGCAACACTTCCTTTATTATTATTATTATTATTATTATTATTATTATTATTATTATTATTATTATTAGGATTTGGACATGGGAAAGTATGGGAATTCTCTCCCACACATAAAGATTTCCCTGGTGAGGGATGCCAAAAATGTTATTAGCCATTGTATAAGGTGGCTACAGCTAACTTCATGGAGAACTTAGATACAGCTACCTTCTTGTTGTTAGTTGCGAAGTCGTGTCTGACCCATTGCGACCCCATGGACAACGTTCCTCCAGGCCTTCCTGTCCTCTACCATCCTCTGGAGTTGATTTAAGCTCACGCCGACTGCTTCAGTGACTCCATCCAGCCAACTTGTTCTCTGCTGTCCCCTTCTCCTTTGGCCCTCAGTCTTTCCCAGCATTGGGCTCTTCTCCAGGGAGTCCTTCCTTCTCATTAGGTGGCCAAAGTATTTGAGTTTGACTTCAGGATCTGGCCTTCTAAAGAGCAGTCGGGGTTGATCTCCTCTAGGACTGACCGGTTGGATCACCTTGCAGTCCAAGGGACTCGCAGGAGCCTTCTCCAGCACCAGAGTTCAAAGGCCTCCATTCTTTCTACAATGGTTAATTAACATGTTCTGTCAAGAAAATCCCTGTGTTGCAGCCACCCAGAATCAAATAAGCTTCAGGGGAGTCTTGTCTTTATTTTTCTTTTGTATTTTCACTGTAGTTGCCTTCTATCTGTGACCTCATTAAACTCACTATTATGGATGGGTGAGTACCAGCAATTTCTGTCATTTTTCCACTGCGATACTGCATAAAATCAGTATCATGGTATCAGTAATCATGGTATCAGGATCACCTGCTTTATTTCATTGTTTGTGATTGAGAAGCAGATAGATAGATAGATAGATAGATAGATAGATAGATAGATAGATAGATAGATAGATAGATATGATAGATAGATATAAATAGAAGATAGATGATAGATGGTATATAATAGAGAGAGAGCCGATATATAGAAGATAGATAGATGATAGATATGATATATAGAAGAGAGATAGATAGATGATAGATATAGATAGATAGATAGATGATAGAGAGAGAGAATGATATATAGAAGATAGATAGATAGATAGATAGATAGATAGATAGATAGATAATAGAGAGAGAGAATGATATATAGAAGATAGATGGATGGATGGAGAGAGAGAGATGATATATAGAAGAGAGATAGATAGATGATAGATATAGATAGATAGATAGATAGATAGATAGATAGATAGATGATAGAGAGAGAGAATGATATATAGAAGATAGATGGATGGATGGAGAGAGAGAGAGAGAGATGATATATAGAAGATAGATAGATGATAGATATGATATATAGAAGAGAGATAGATAGATGATAGATATAGATAGATAGATAGATAGATAGATAGATAGATGATAGAGAGAGAGAATGATATATAGAAGATAGATAGATAGATAGATAGATAGATAGATAGATAGATAGATAGATGATAGAGAGAGAGAGAGAAATGATATATAGAAGATAGATGGATGGATGGAGAGAGAGAGATGATATATAGAAGATAGATAGATAGATGATAGATATGATATATAGACGAGATAGATGATAGAATAGATAGATAGATGAGATATGATATATAGAAGATAGATGGATGGATGGATGGATGGATGGATGGATGGATGGATGGATGGAGATGATAGATAGATAGATAGATAGATAGATAGATAGATAGATAGATAGATAGATAGATAGATAGAGGTAGATAGGTAGGTAGGTAGATAGATATAGATATAGATAAAATCATTTTGAAAGAGCAAGTGCCGAAAGATTTTATTCTAACTCCCATCCCATCAAAAAGGATGTTTCTACAAGGGATTTTAAAAATGAAATATTGTTCAAGGCTCCCGGTATTTCTGGAGGTGAAGACTCCATTGCACCCCTTGTTTCCCCCAGGGCAGAAGAAGGAGACGGCCTTGTTTTGGGCACTGCCTTCCTCAGCCTCGCCCAGATCTCTTGCGCAGGGGCTGGAACAAAAAGTAAGAACAGGCTTCTTCCTCCTCCCTCTAACCTTCCCACTCCCCTTGAGCAATTTAAGATCAAATTGGCAACTTTGAGACTTGGGGACATTATAACGGCTTTCCTTGCCACCGTTGTTAAGTGAATCACTGCGGTTCTTAGGTTAGTAACATGGTTGTTAAGTGAATCTGGCCTCCCCGTGGCCTTGGCTTGCCAGAAGGCCGCAAAAGGAGATCATGTGACCCTGCCATTGCAACCGTCATAAGTACATGCCAGTTGCCAAACCTCTGGATTTTGATCACATGACCACAGGGATGCTGTAAGAGACGTAAGGGTGAAAAATGGTCATGAGTGACTTTTTGTCAGTGCCGTTGTAACTTCAAATGGTCACTAAATGAACTGTTGTTCAGTTGAGGGCTACTTTTACTAGTATTACCCCTCTGTTCTTCTCGCTCATTCCTTTCTGGCATCTTTGCTTCTTTGCATTAAAAGTAGTCTAAACTAGTGGTGAAATCCAAATGTTCTTACGACCGGTTCTGTGGGCGTGGCTTGGTGGGTGTGGCAGGGGACGGATACTGCAAAATCTCCATTCCCTCCCCACTCCTGGGGGAAGGATACTGCAAAATACCCATTCCCACCCGACTCCAGGGGAAGAATACTGCAAAATCCCCATTCCCTCCCCACTCCTGGGGGAAGGATACTACAAAATCCCCATTCCCACCCAACTCCAGGGGAAGGATACTGCAAAATCCCCATTCCCACCCTACTCCAGGGGAAGGATACTGAAAAATCCCCATTCCCACCCCACTCCTGGGGGAAAGATATTTCAAAATCTTCATTCCCACCCCACTCTGGAGCCAGCCAGTGGTGGCATTTGCCGGTTCTCCAAACTACTCAAAATTTCCGCTACCAGTTCTCCAGAACCTGTCAGAACCTGCTGGATTTCACCCCTAGTCTAAACCGATCACTTCAGTTGGATTTGGGAACTGGACCGAGGTGTCTTTCAGGAAATCCTCAGCCAATGTACAAATTCATTTTTCTCCTAAACTCTTTGTGTTTTCAGAAGAGACTTCGGGGTTCTTGCCTTCCTTTGGACCAAGCTTTCTCACGTTCTACGGGAGCCAAAAGGAGTTTCTGAACCCAGCTGAAGCTCCTGAGAAACGCGGGATTGAGGCGGTAAACTTGTCTCATTAACCAAGTCAAACGTTTTCTGAGGGGAGGTCGAAAGTGGATGGTCCATTTGTCCTGCAAGACACAGTAGCGGAAAAGCTAAACAAACTGATAGGATTATGGCCCAGAGTTTTGGAAAGAGTTCAGTCTTCTCTGTCTGTCCATAGGTTTAGGGCTATCCAGAGTGAAGTGGAGTGGAGTAGATTTATTGAGAGTTAGAACAATTTCCTGAGAGTTAGAACAATTAATCAGTGGATCAATTTGCCTCCAGAAGTTGTGGAGATTTTTAGAAAGAGATTACTCAACCCTTTGTCTGAAATAGTATAGGGCCAAGATGGCGAACCCAGAGGTGGCACATAGAGGCATGTGGACATGCGTGCCATCTCTGGCTGCTCTTCCGGGTTCCAGCTGGCTGGCGCGTATGCACACAACGGAACCCGGAAGAGGGCAGCTGACTGGCACACATGCACACAACGGAACCCGGAAGAGGGCAGCTGGCTGGCACACATGCACACAGCAGAACCCAGAAGAGGGCAGCTGGCTGGCACACATGCACACAGCGGAACCCAGCAGAGAGCAGCTGGCTGGCACACATGTACACAATGGAACCCGGAAGAGGGCAGCTGGCTGGCGTGCATGCACACAGCGGAACCCGGAAGAGAGCAGCTGGCTGGCGCTCATGCACACAGCGGAACCCGGAAGAGAGCAGCTGGCTGGCGCTCATGCACACAGCAGAACCCGGAAGAGAGCAGCTGACTGGCGTGCATGCACACAGCAGAACCCAGAAGAGAGCAGCCGGCTGGTGCTCATGCACATAGCGGAACCCGGAAGAGAGCAGCTGGCTGGCGCGCATGCACACAGCGGAACCCGGAAGAGAGCAGCTGACTGGCGTGCATGCACACAGCAGAACCTGGAAGAGAGCAGCTGGCTGGCACGCATGCACACAGCAGAACCCGGAAGAGAGCAGCTGGCTGGCGCTCATGCACACAGCGGAACCCGGAAGAGAGCAGCTGGCTGGCGCTCATGCACACAGCGGAACCCGGAAGAGAGCAGCTGGCTGGCGCTCATGCACACAGCGGAACCCGGAAGAGAGCAGCTGACTGGCGCGCATGCACACAGCGGAACCCAGAAGAGAGCAGCTGACTGGCGTGCATGCACACAGCGGAACCCGGAAGAGAGCAGCTGGCTGGCGCTCATGCACACAGCGGAACCCGGAAGAGAGCAGCTGGCTGGCGCTCATGCACACAGCGGAACCCGGAAGAGAGCAGCTGGCTGGCGCTCATGCACACAGCGGAACCCGGAAGAGAGCAGCTGGCTGGCGCTCATGCACACAGCGGAACCTGGAAGAGAGCAGCTGGCTGGCACGCATGCACACAGCAGAACCCAGAAGAGGGCAGCTGGCTGGCACACATGCACACAGCGGAACCCAGCAGAGAGCAGCTGGCTGGCACACATGCACACAACGGAACCCGGAAGAGGGCAGCTGGCTGGCGTGCATGCACACAGCGGAACCCGGAAGAGAGCACCTGGCTGGCGGTCATGCACACAGCAGAACCCGGAAGAGAGCAGCTGGCTGGCGCTCATGCACACAGCGGAACCCAGAAGAGAGCAGCTGGCTGGCGCTCATGCACACAGCGGAACCCGGAAGAGAGCAGCTGACTGGCGTGCATGCACACAGCGGAACCCAGAAGAGAGCAGCCGGCTGGTGCTCATGCACACAGCAGAACCCGGAAGAGAGCAGCTGGCTGGCGCGCATGCACACAGCGGAACCCGGAAGAGAGCAGCTGACTGGCGTGCATGCACACAGCAGAACCTGGAAGAGAGCAGCTGGCTGGCACGCATGCACACAGCAGAACCCGGAAGAGAGCAGCTGGCTGGCGCTCATGCACACAGCGGAACCCGTAAGAGAGCAGCTGGCTGGCGCTCATGCACACAGCGGAACCCGGAAGAGAGCAGCTGGCTGGCGCTCATGCACACAGCGGAACCCGGAAGAGAGCAGCTGGCTGGCGCTCATGCACACAGCGGAACCCGGAAGAGAGCAGCTGGCTGGCGCTCATGCACACAGCGGAACCCGGAAGAGAGCAGCTGGCTGGCGCTCATGCACACAGCGGAACCTGGAAGAGAGCAGCTGGCTGGCACGCATGCACACAGCGGAACCCAGAAGAGAGCAGCTGGCTGGCGTGCATGCATGCCAGACCAGCTGTCCAGTGTGCATGCACATGATGGAACCTGGAAGAGCAGGTGGCTGCCATGCACATGTACACCAACCAGCTGCTTTCTTCTGGGTTCATACACTCCAGCACACACATGTGTGCGCACTCCAGTTTCAGCGATGCCGAAAAGGTTAGCCGTCACTGGTATAGGTTTTCCTGCCTGAGCAGGGGGTTGGATTTGAAGACCTCCAAGGCTTCTTCCAACTCTTGTTAATCTATTTGTGAGTCTGTTCTCCATATCTCCACAATCTTCTCCAGGAAGAAGGGACCACGTATCGTGGAAGAGTTCTTACGGAGCTGCAGACTATCAGGGAAGCAATCCCAGTTCAGAAAATTGATGACATCCCTGGGGAAACTGTTAAAAAGATGCAGGTAATCTGGCAACGAAGTGGATCCACCATTATTTTGCAAGATAATACCAAAATATGCCGCGGACTTTCCCCAAAGTTGTTTTTCAACCTTATGTTCAAAGCAGAAGTGGTATTTATTTATTTATTTATTTATTTATTTATTTATTTATTTATTTAAAGTATTGATCTTTAAATCATTGAAATTAACCAATCCATGAAGGTGAAAACTGGCAAAACATACCATTACCAAAAAATACTGTATATATCTTTGTTTCCCCTATGAATTTACTGAATTGCTAAAGTTTCATTGTGGAAACTCTAGCAATTGAACTTTAATCAATTAATTTGCTTTAATCTGAATCAATGAAAGTAGGAATTCAGTCAAGCTTATAAACCTGGTAAATCAAGAAAGTAAGTAAGCAAGGAGTTAGACATGGCAAATTATGTGGGAAGATCTGAGCTAACGTACACCTTTCTCGCATAACCCATGACAATTCTTTGTCTTCTCAGTATTTCTTGCCTCAGTTCCGATATGGCCTATGCGTTGTCTTTTACTCTGCTACCATGTTGGCTGATATCACGGAACCGATCCAGTTTGAGGTCAGCCTAGGGAACTACGGGAACAAATTTGATGAGACCTGCAAGCCATTTGCCTCCACTACTCAGTACTGCCATGCTGTTTATGACGGTAAGTAGGAAAGGGCAGAAGGAAGAGCGTGTGGAGCAGTGGTGAAATCCATTTTTTTTTTACTACCAGTTCTGTGGGTGTGGCTTGGTGAGCATGGCAGGGGATGGATACTGCAAAATCCCCATTCCCACCCCACTCCTGGGGAAGGATACTGCAAAATCCCCATTCCCATCCCACTCTAGGGGAAGGATACTGCAAAATCTCCATTCCCATCCCACTCCAGAGGAAGGATACTGCAAAATCCCCATTTCCTCCCCACTCCAGGGGAAGGACACTGCAAAATCCCCATTCCCATCCCACCCCAGGGGAAGGATACTGCAAAATCTCCATTCCCATCCCACTCCAGGGAAAGGACACTGCAAAATCCCCATTCCCACCCCACTCCAGAGGAAGGATACTGCAAAATACCCATTCCCTCCCCACTCTGGGGCCAGCCAGAGGTAGAATTTGCCGGTCCCCCAAACTACTCAAACTTTTCGCTACCAGTTCTCCAGGACCTGTTCAGAACCTGCTGGATTTCACCCCTGGTGTAGAGGGAAATCAAAGACTCCATGCCATTGTACCATTTCAGCCCGGCTTCGTTTTGAGGGCATCCTGCCATAAAAAGGCAGGAGGGGGAATGGTGGGATATAAGGAGGGTGGGATGACAAGAACCCGAAGTGCCAACCAGAGTCAACAGTTGAGTGATCCAAGGACAGGAGCATGGGAACAGAATGCAAACAATCACCAAAGATGTGCCAACATGTGGAACTGTTACCAAAACACCTAATTGGAATATTGTTGGACATTAGCAAGACTATCAAGGGGGGAATGGAAAGGAAAAACACCAGGGTTACACAGGAATATTCCGATCTGGCTTTGCTTGTGCTGTAATCACTTGCCTTTAGTAAAAGCCTACCTTTCACTACAAATGGAGTCAAGGGTCTTCTTTTCCTGAGAAGTCGTGTTGGGACAAGCCTGACACTCCAGTAATAAATAAGGACCAGTGATTCATTTGATTCTTGGTAGCTCCATGAACCCCATGCAAAACTAAATTGCTTCTGTTGCAGGTAATTTCTACTATTACCTGCCATGGTATGACACTAAACCCATGGTAACCATCACCTCGTTCTGGGAGGACGTTAGCTACCGTGTTGCCTGCACAAACACCCTCCAGTTCATTCACAAGAGGCTGGTAAGCTTCAAGAGGAAGGGAAGGAGTCGTTATGCCCAACTCACCCAAGCAATGTGCAATGAAAGGTTGTTGATGGGAGAGGAATGCATGCTCCATATTGGTGTCTTCAAACGTGGGTGCTTAGATTAACCTACGGAATAACAGAGTTGAAAGGGAACTTGGACGTCTTCTAGTCCAACCTCTTGCCCAAACAGCAAACCTTATACCACCCCAGACAAATGGTTGTCCAATCTCTTCTTGAAAACCACTGGTGATGGAACATCCCACAACTTCTGGAGGCAAGTTCCACTGGTTAATTGTGCTCACTGTCAGAAAATGTCTCCTTAGTTCTAGGTCAGATCTCTCCTTGATAAGTTTCCACCCGTTACTCCTTGTCCTGCCCACAGGTGCTTTGGAGAATAGGTTGACCCCCTCTTTTTTTGTGACATCTTCTCAAATATTGGAAGACTGCTACCATGTCATCCCTAGTCCTTCTCTTCCTTAGACTAAACATACGAGGCCATTGAATAGAATAGAATAGAATAGAATAGAATAGAATAGAATAGAATAGAATAGAATAGAGTAGAGTAGAGTAGAGTAGAGTAGAGTAGAGTAGAGTAGAGTAGAGTAGAATAGAATAGAATAGAATAGAATAGAATAGAATAGAATAGAATAGAATAGAATAGAATTTTTTATTGGCCAAGTGTGATTGGACACACAAGGAATTTTTTCTTAATGCATATGCTCTCAGTGTACATAAAAGAAAAGATATGTTCATCAAGAATCATAAGGTACAACACCTAATGATAGTCATAGGATACAAATAAGCAATCAGGAAACAATATCAATATAAATCATAAGGATACAAGCAACAAAGTTACAGTCATACAGTCATAAGTGGGAGGAGATGGGTGGTGGGAACGATGAGAAGACTAATAGTAATAGTAATAGTAATGCAGACTTAGTGAATAGTTTGACAGTGTTGAGGGAATTATTTGTTTAGCAGAGTGATGGCCTTCGGGAAAAAACTGTCCTGTGTCTAGTTGTTCTGGTGTGCAGTGCTCTATAGCGTCGTTTTGAGGGTAGGAGTCGAAACAGTTTATGTCTTTAGGTCCTTTCTGTAGCATTCCACTTCTAAACAGAAGTTCTACCAGTTCTTCTTTGTTTCCAGGAATATTCACAGGATGTGAAGTCAAAATGGCAGTGCCTCCCCCTTTTAAAACTTGTGCTGTGCTTCAGCCTCTCTATTCATATTATTATAAGAGAGGAAAGTGCTTGTTGGAAATTATATTACCAAACAGTTAAACTCCATTAAGTGGTAATATATCTTCTGAGACCTAGATGTCACGAAAGGACAGCCATATGGAAAAACATCTGAGTGACCTCACTGTGAATGACACAAAGACCTATATGTTACAAAGAGTTACTTAATCCAATAAATTTACCCAAGGACAGTAGTAACTCTCCCATTAGCAACCCCGAGCACTTAAGAAAAGTTGTGTGGCTAAGATAATTTTATAAACTAAAATTAATGCTTTAAGTAATTAGATGAACTTATTATGCAATGTATGTAACCATAGAAGGAAAATCGGATGTATGATCTCATATTAACCATATATGGAAAATGTATGGTCTCACTGAATCCTTTGTCTTAGAAATGTATAAAACGGTTGTATCAGATTTCTCTCCTTGTTCAAAGCTTCATGTAAAAAACTGGCTCTGAACCTTGCGCAATAAAACTGTCTCTGGCTGACCTAGGAATGTTGCTTAGTCCTTCCATTTCACAACACAGGAGGCTGACTAGGCCACACCCACCATGGCCACACCCACCTAGCAACTGGGCAGAGAACCCCTTGCTGAAATTTTTGAAGCCCACCCATGGCTTCAATATGGTAGCTGCCATTTTGGCACCTCCCTGAAACCCAGGGATTGCTTCTAACTATAAAGGTTGGAAGCAGGCAGATGTTTGGGAATTTTTCTGCATTTTTGCCCCCAGAGGTCCCTTCACTTGAAGAGACCTGGATGACAAGAATTGGCACATGCTTCTTTCCCCCAACAGAAAATGAATCTGGATTCTCTTAAAACCATCCGCCTGCCCCATGACCCATTAGTGGCTGCAGTTTGGAAGAAGCTGCAGAAAGAGCTGGTCGAAGACTGCAGGTAAGATTTCCTGGGCTGAAGGAGCTGCTCTAACAGGAATGTGGCAGATATAAAGATATATATATATATTAAAATTTGATTTATATGCCGCCCTTCTGCGGAGACCCAGGGCAGCTTACAGTGCGTTAAGCAATAGCCTTCATACTTTTGTATATTTATACAAAGTCAGCTTATTGCCCCCACAAACCGGGTCCTCAATTTACCTACCTTAGAAAGGTTGGAAGGCTGAGTCAACCTTGAGCCTGGCGGGATTCGATCTTACTTTAATTGCAGACAGCTGGTGTTAAACTACAGTGCTTCTGTCTGTTGAGCTAAACCAGGCTCCTTATCAGAAAAGGGGGAATTGAAAACGAAAGAAGAACTAGTAGAACAAGGGATTGTTATGGAGTGGTATACACAACCGCAAATACAATCGAGATATGAAAAAGATGCAAAGTTATGTGGTTTTTATTTGGAGATGACAGAATTGGATGACATACCCACAGGAACAGATGGGAAAAGGATTTAAAAATTCTATAGTTATTTACTTGGAGTTAAATTAGAAGAAGAACAAGTAAAAGAACTAGAACTCACCTGGATTTCATGCATATGTAACCCAGAGGGAAGAGTCAAGCAAAGAAGTAGCACTGGGAAGAGGGGAATCCATTGGTGAAAGAGGGCTGGTGGAGAACATCTTCTTAATCATTTTCTTTTAATGATCCCATAATCCGTTGTGGGGTGGAGTCTGGGCAACTGAATGGAGCTGAGTGTTTACTGGCCAGATGCCCTTCCTGTCACCAATGAGGAGTTATATTCAGCAGATATATTCTCATCATGCCCAGAGAGAGAAATACCTGCCTCTACCTAGGATCGAACTCACAGCCTCCTGATTGTGAGGCGAGAGCTCCACCTCTAGGCCACCGCACCACTCATCTTCTTAAACAGTCTCAAAATTGGAAAAGCGTTATCTCTCTATATCTACCTAGTTCTATGATTGTAATGCATAGGACCGTGGTGGCGAACCTCTCTGCGGGCACAGCAACCGTCATTCCAGCTAAACTCCGCCACGCATGTGCACAGGCCTCTCGCAGCCAGCTGATCTTCGGGTCTCTGTCATGCATGTGTGGAGGTGGGGTGCATGCACGGGGGTGGGGCGCATTGCATTTTGGGGATTTGCATGTGCCCCCACGCCGGTGCCCCATTTGGGGTCTGGAAAGCCTCCTGTTGTGGCCCATCAGTGGCCTGTGCAGCTTGTAGCTGATTCCGACAGCGAGGAGGCTGGTGTGGTGCTGCGCCAGCAGCCTGTGCAGCTGACACTCGAGTCGGACAGTGAGGAGGCTGGAGAAGATGTGCCAGAGGTGGGGACTCAGCCAGAGCCTTCAGAACCTCCAGAAGCTCCCATAAGTGAAGAGGACGAAGAGGAGGAGCCTCTTCTCAATGCACGGGGGCGCAGAGCTGCCAAAAGGCAGGAGTGGCTCCTCAGGAGGAGGTCTCCTCGAGAGTAAGGCTTGGGGCTAATTGGCCACTCCCTTAGCCTATTTAAGGAGGAACGCCGACTGCAGCAATTTGCAGGGAACAACTTAGTTCACTCTCCTTCATGTCTTGATCTTAGTTCTCTGCAAATTGCTTCTGGGCTTTCTGCCAACCATAGTAAGATTACGATTATTTATTCTTTGGAGTCTTGTAGGCTGTTAAGAAAGTTAATTAACAGCCTTTGTTTGAAAAAGACTGATTTAATTTAGTAAATTAAGTTTTGTACAGACTTTGTGTGTGCTACATTCTTTGGGGTCCATAGCTGGGGCAAAACACCTCCTGCATCAACCTGGTAGCCAAAATGGGCCCCGGGGGCCCCGGAGGGCATGTGCAGGAGGGCTGGGGTGCATGCATGGGGATGCGTGCACATGCACAGGGGTGGGGCACATGCATGGGGGGTGCTCACATTGCATTTTGGGGGTCTGGGCATGTGCACTCGACACCAAAAAAGTTAACCATCACTGGCATAGGACATCAATCTCCTGAGCCACTATCTTTCCTGAGCCTTCTTTCCCTTGCTCCATCTTCAGGAAGCCTTTGCCAGCCTTGGACATCCAGAAAGCTGTGACTGTCCTTGATAAACAGCTGTGGAAGCTACGGGTCCGGGTACTCCAAGAAATCAGCAAAGCTGCGGAGAAAACCAACTGGAAAACCCCCTTGCAGAAACTCATCCCTAAAGTTGAAGGTTGGCTGAATCGGATTGCTTCCATCGCGATTGAGGTACCCCTTGTTGCAGCTTCTACTGGGTGGAAGATGGAGGGGGGGCTGTGCTGTCAAGGATGAGGGGCTCTGCCCCATGAAGATGTCTTCTACCTTAAAGTTCTTTCATTCCAAAATGCCTTTCTCTAATGTGTCCTCTCCACAAGCGGATTGTTGGAAGGAATATCCAGGTCCAGTTCCAAGCCAGGAGAAAGGTACTTCTGTGGTCCGAGACCATTCCCAGGAGATACCAGGTGTTAGCAGTGTCATCTCTCTCTCTCTCTCTCTCTCTCTCTCTCAATGCTTCAATGAGAATGACCAAAAGTAGCATTGTCCCAAAGGTGCTTTTTCAGGAGGCAGCTGGACTTCCTTGTTTTTTCTTTTGGAGATGTTTCACTTCTCATCCAAGAAGCTTCTTCAGATCTGACTGGATGGTGAGGAATGGAAGGATTTATACTCCTTGCAGACAGCTGGTCCTTTGCATCCTTTTAGAGGGTGTGGGAGGTAGTATGGATTTCCAGAGGGGAGAAATTATAGACTACAGGAACCATTAGCTCTGCTCAGATGACCCTGAGGACACAGATGAACCTTCAAGTGATTCAACGACCCTCTCAAAGGATGCAAATGACCAGCTGTCTGCAAGGAAGATAAATCCTTCCATCCCCCGTTATCCTGTCAGAGCTGAAGAAGCTTCTTGGATGAGAAGCAAAACATCTCCAAAAGAAAAAACAAGAAAGTCCAGTTGCCTCCTGAAAATGCCCCTTTGGAACAACCATGACTGGGATGACTGAGAATCTCTACAGACAAAAGTAGCATCGCCCCATCCTAATGCAAAGACACAATGCATGGCCAAAGATCTCATGAATCTTCTATGAATCTTCTCATCGTTCCCATCACCCATCTCCTTCCATTTATGACTGTATGTGTCAGGGCATTGATTAATCCCATGTTTGGCTCTGGGACAAATCACCCTGGTTAATTAGAGGATGGATCGTGACTCCTCCTTGTTGCAATATTCTGAAAAGAAACGCGAAGAAAAGTTCTCTAATAAAACTCATTTATTTGTTATAAAGAAAATAAAACACCTCACTAACTAAGAAAAGTAATTGCTACATTTTTGAAATAGCTTTTGCCGGCTATTTCTCAGCCGGACCTTTCTGGAAAGAGAACAAAGGAAGGAGTGTGTGAAGCAAGTGAAAGAATGCGGACATGCGTAGTAAAATACTGATAAGGAACTTGGCAAACTACAGTAAGTCTATTAGTCCAAAAATAATGAAGCTCAGCTGGGAAATAAAAAAACGCAGTGACAGTATGACTGTAATTTTGTTGCTTGGATCCTTACGATTTATATTTATATTGTTTCCTGATTGCTTATTTGTTCCCTATGACTATCATTAAGCGTTGTACCTTATGATTCTTGATGAACATATCTCCTCTTTTATGTATACTGAGAGTGTATGCACCAAGATAAATTCCTTGTGTGTCCAATCACACTTGGAAAATAAAAAATTCTATTCTATTCTATTCTATTCTATTCTATTCTATTCTATTCTATTCTATGAAGATGACCTCCAAGACCTCTGTTAATCTGTTATTCATCTTAACACTCCCGAAAGCAGCAGGATGATCAAGGAAAACATCTGTGAAGTGATGGCTGCCTCTCTTTCCTTCGGCTCTTTTTCAGACTCAAATAAGTATCCCAGATGTTGTAATCTGGATGCTGTGGGATGACCGACGCGTGGCCTATGCCCGGGTGAAGTCCCAGTCCATCATGTTCTCCAAAGATGGCCCCTACGCCAAAGGCAATCTTTGTGGCAAAACCCATACCCTTTTCCTAAAGGTAACAAGAGGCATTTGGTTCTGGTCGTTTTGGCTCCAAGAAACCCAGGAATTGACGCAGTGGTGGGATTCAATTTTTTTTACTACTGGTTCTGTGGGCGTGGCTTGGTGGGTGTGGCATGTCTTGGTGGGTGTGGCTTGGTAGGTGTGGCATGGCTTGGTGGGTGTGGCTTGGTGGGCATGGCAGGGGAAGGATACTGTAAAATCTCCATTCCCTCCCCACTCTAGGAGAAGGTTACTGCAAAATCCCCATTTCCTCCCAATCAGCTGGGACTCGGGAGGCAGAGAATAGATGGGGGTGGGGCCAGTTAGAGGTGGTATTTACCGGTTCTCCAAACTACTCAAAATTTCCGCTACCGGTTCTCCACAACTGGTCAGAACCTGCTGAAACCCACCTCTGAATTGATGCCTTCAGGGTTTCTGGTTTTCAACAAGCATTGTACAAGCCCTTCAATATTTCTTAGATATGTAGAACCATAGGGACGGAAGCGTTCTTAGAGGTCTTCTAGTCCCAGCATCTGCTCAGTACAGGATCTGCTAGATCAGGGATGTCAAACTCAGTTTCATTGAGGGCCGCATCAGTGACTCACCAGTTTCAAGATTGACTCAGTCTTCCATCTTTCCATCTGAGATTGTTAAAATGAGGGCCCAGATTGTTGGGGGCAGTAGGTTGACTCTGTAAACTGCTTAGAGCGGGCTGTAAAGCGCTGTGAAGTGGTATATAAGTCTAAGTGCTAGTGCTATTTTCGTTCCTTCCTTTCTTCCCTCCCTCCCTCTCAGTGGTTAGAATGCAGTATTGCAGGTTAACACAATGTTCACTGCCAGGAGTTCGATCCTGACCAGCTCAAGGTTGACTCAGCCTTCCATCCTTCCGAGGTCATTAAAATGAGGACCCAGATTGTTGGGGACAAGAGGCTGACTCTGTAAACCGCTTAGAGAGGGCTGTAAAAGCACTGTGAAGCGGTATATAAGTCTAAGTGCTATTGCTATTTGCAATCCTAATAATTAACAAAAGGAATGTTGAAGGGACTGACACTTTCGTTCTCATCCACCCACCTCCCAGGATATGCAAAGCAAAACGAATTACAACCCCATCCCCGCCGTGCTCCGGGTTCGAATGTGGATGGGGCGGATGGCCGACTGCGCAGAATTCATGAGATGTTGCGAAGGGAGGGTCGCAGTCTACGCGGAAACGGTGAGATGATCCAGAACATTTCGGGGTGGGGGTGGGAGGGGGGAAATCCAGGTGGCTCTTAGCATCGTCATGAATTGGAAGTTCCTGTCCAATTATGGTCATAAGTCAAGGACTATCTATACATGCCCACAAAACCCCAAATGAGACATCACGGCCCCATAATATCTCACCAACGTTATAACTGTTGGGCTCATTTGCATCCTGGGTAAGAGGATGAGGGCCCTCCAGATCTTGGTGGGGGGAGGGCTGTTCCAAAATGACAGGGCAGTCATGGGGAAGGCATGCCTCCAGGGCTCCTGCTCTTGAGCAACATTTAAGGAGCTAAAGGTATGAAAGAATAAGCTAGAAAAGCTGAGAGCACCCCAGTGTTGGCCCGTGGATGAGGGTTTGTGTTCTGGTGTTTTTAGTATGAAAACCAAAAGAAGACACACGGAATATGGGGAGTCATGGATCTTATGCCACACCCCAACTTTTCAGATGTGGCTGGACAGGTCAGCCTCCCCAAAGACAAGTTCCAGCTACCCACAGGTTGGCAATGGGACGGCGAGTGGGCTGTGGAACCCCAAAGGAGGTGAGCTGATGGACTTGTAATTATCTAGTTTTTTTCTTTAACATCCTCTCTCTCTCTCTCTCTCTCTCTCTGCCTTCCATGGTGTCCTCCATGGTGGATCCAAGAGCACACAGGGCAGAGAAAAGACAAGAGCAATGGAGATCTGCCAGATTACTCCAGAGGAGGCCCCACCCATCTTGATGGGCTGCACCGGAAAGCTATTTATCACAGCAGGTGGAAGGAGGTGTTGCTGGGAACAGCGTGTTGGGTTTTTGGCTGTGTGTGTTTGTTCCTTGAGCTTCCTGCTTGACTTTGTGCCTTGGTGACTCGGAACTTCTCTTCCCGAGTGAGTTCTTGTGGGTGTATTTCAGTTTGTCCCGGTGGAATTTAAGTTTGTTTGGCGGACTTATTTGTTGGAGCAACTTTTTATTGTTTTATGAACTATTGGCTATTGCCTTGTTGACTAATCTTGGCTTACTTGTGGCTGGACTTATTCGGGACAGTTCTGAGGCTGGGTGAAGGGATTTGCTGGGGTACATTAATAAACTCTCTAAAGCACACTTACGTGAGTGTGTGTGTGTGTGTGTGTGTGAGAGAGAGAGAGAGAGAGAGAGAGAGAGAGAGGGAGGGAGAGGGAGAGGGAGAAGATCTGCGGTGATGGAGCACCCAAAACTCCAGGAGAAAAACTCTTCCACTGATGGCAACCCAAACTTTCTGTTCTTCTAACTAGGCTCTTGCTGGACAAAGAGACCAACTATTCCGAAGTGTTGCAGGAAGTTTACGAGAATCAGAGTCGACAGCCTAGCCGTCGATGGAAACCAGCCAAGATCCCTTACAGTAATGCGGTGTGTGGCTCAGGTTCGGATCAGTGGTGGTGGGTTCTAACCGGCTTTACTACCGGTTATCTTCGTGCATGCGCTCTGCGCAAACGCATCAGGAATCTGCTCAGCTGAGGTGCGGTAATCCACTCTACTGCACCTATCAGCTGGGCTAAAAAAAAAAGAAATAAAAGGTAGAAATAACGCGGGGGTGGGCAGGAGGGCCCAGCTCCCGGACAAAAAGAACCGGTTTGGTGATGACATATCGTCACCGCTACCAGTTCAGTCGAACCGGGCTGAACCGGGAGGAAACCACCACTGGTTGGGATGTATAAAAGAGAAATAAAGAAGGTGAGTCAGGATTTGCTGGTGGGGACTTCTCTTCTCTTTGATGGCTGAAAGTGATTTTCCATTTTGGGGGGAGGAGGGGACTGGAAACGAAACCCAAAACAGAGCGTACAAAAACTCCCAGCATCTGTTTCGAGGGTGTCTCTTTTTCAAGGTGAACTTTGTACGAAATCTTCAAAGCAAAAGGCTTTGACAGTCTTAAAAAGTAAAACCTCCTTCTAGTCCAGCTAGTTCCTATGACTTCAAGGACACACGCGCATTTCTTAGCAGCAATATGGAGGAGATTTTCTCCAAAGCACCAGAGAAGCAGGCCAAGAAACAATGGATGGAAACTGATCAAAGAGAGAAGCAACCTGGAACTGAGGAGAAACTTCCTAACATTGAGGACAATTAATCAGTGGAACAGCTTGCCACCAGAAATTGTGGGTGCTCCATTACTGGAGGATTTTAAGAAGAGACTAAGACACTATCTGAAATAGCATAGGCTCTCCTGCTTAAGCAGGGGGCTGGACTAGAAGACCTCCAAGGTCCCTTCCAGCTTTTATTCTATTCTATTCTATTCTATTCTATTCTATTCTATTCTATTCTATTCTATTCTATTCATCTCTACTCTACTCTACTCTACTCTACTCTACTCCTATTCTATTCTACTCTACTCTACTCTACTCTACTCTACTCTACTCTACTCCTATTCTATTCTATTCTATTCTATTCTACTCTACTCTACTCTACTCTACTCTACTTTACTCTACTTTACTCTACTCTACTTCTATTTTATTCTATTCTATTCTATTCTATTCTACTCTACTCTACTCTACTCTACTCTTCTCTACTTCTATTCTATTCTGTTCTATTCTATTCTATTCTATTCTATTCTATTCTATTCTATTCTACTCTACTCTACTCTACTCTACTCTACTCTACTCCTATTCTATTCTATTCTATTCTACTCTACTCTACTCTACTCTACTTTACTCTTCTCTTCTCTTCTCTACTCTACTTCTATTCTGTTCTGTTCTGTTCTATTCTATTCTATTCTACTCTACTCTACTCTACTCTTCTCTTCTCTACTTCTATTCTATTCTGTTCTATTCTATTCTATTCTATTCTATTCTATTCTATTCTATTCTACTCTACTCTACTCTACTCTACTCTACTCCTATTCTATTCTATTCTATTCTACTCTACTCTACTCTACTCTACTTTACTCTTCTCTTCTCTTCTCTACTCTACTCTACTCCTATTCTATTCTGTTCTGTTCTATTCTATTCTACTCTACTCTACTCTACTCTACTCTTATTCTATTCTATTCTATTCTATTCTATTCTATTCTATTCTATTCTATTCTATTCTATTCTATTCTATTCTACTCTACTCTACTCTACTCCTATTCTATTCTATTCTATTCTATATCATACAGTTATATAGTCATAAGTGGAAGGAGGTGGGTGGTGGGAACAATGAGAAGATTAATAGTAGTGCAGACTTAATGAATAGTTTGACAGTGTTGAGGGAATTAGTTGTTTAGCAGAGTGATGGCGTTTGGGAAAAAACCGTCCTTGTGTCTAGTTGTTCTGGTGTGCAGTGCTCTATAGCGTCATTTTGAGGGTAGGAGTTGAAACAGTTTATGTCCAGGATGCGAGGGGTCTGTAAATATTTTCACAGCCCCCTTTTTGATTCGTGCAGTAGACAGGTCCTCCATGGAAGGCAGGTTGGTAGCCATGGTTTTTTCTGCAATTCTAATATATGCTTAGATCTTCCTTCCTCACATTTTTTACTCTGTGTTGTCCCTTGTCATTCTTAGAGTGGTACTCCTTCTCCCAAGAAAGAAGATATCCTGTGTCCTCCTGGATGGATCTTTGTAGAAGAATGGAAAGTGGAGTTGAACCGGGCAGTGGACGATGCTGGCAAGTGTTTGGCTGTAACTGGCCAAATATTTTGGGGGGGAAATGCTGCACAGATATTTAATTGAAGGAATTTTAAGACGGAAGAAAAGTGCTGAGGGGAAGGGCAAACATTAGATAGATAAACGACTGGGGATCATCCATCGAAGTTCTGGATGGAAAATTAGCAGGGTTGTTTGTTTTTTTAAAATCTAGTAACATACAGAAACTTTACCCAATGCATGAATATTGTCTTATAGTTTCCTCTGGGTAGGGAGACATCCATATCTATCTAGATATCTATCTATCTATCTATCTATCTATCTATCTATCTATCTATCTATCTATTTATCTACCTATCTATATCTATTTATCTATCATCTATCATCTATCTATCTCATCTATCTCATCTATCTATTTATCTATCTATATCTAACTATCTATCTATATCTATCTATCTATCATCTATCATCTATCTACCTCATCTATGTCATCTATCTATTATCTATTTATCTATATCTATTTATCTATCTATTTATCATCTATCTATCTCATCTATCTCATCTATTTATCTATCTATATCTAACTATTTATCTATCTGTCTATCATCTATCATCTAACTATCTCATCTATCTATTTATCTATATCTATCTATCTCATCTATCTATCATCTATCATCTATCTCATCTATCTCATCTATCTATTTATATCTATCTATCTATCTCATCTACCTACCTACCTACATACATACATACCTATCATCTATCTCATCTATCTATTTATCTATCTATATCAATGTATCTCATCTATCTATCTATCTATCTATCTATCTATCTATCTGTCATATATCATCTATCTATCTCTATCTCTATCTCTATCTCTATCTATCTACCTACCTACCTACCTACCTATATATCTAACTATCTAACTATCTATCTAAATCACAGTGCATTTTGAATATATAGCAGAAAAGAGAGTTTTAAGAGTGAACAAGGTTGATGCTATATAGTACAAAACTATCACAGAATCTAATTGTTCTGCTTCAGATAATGCGAAGCCTTCTCCAGAAGGATAAATAATAATATTGGAGCCACACAATATGGATTAATATGCATTAGCCCCTAGTGTGGCCGCCATGTTACTCTTGTGCATAGGCGTGACTCATAAATCAATTGAATTGAAACTTCAGGTGTGGTTCTGGCTTTTCACGTCTGACAGTCATAAGTGGGTCTCTAAGGGGCAGAGATTGAAGGGAAGCATTGCAGTGCTGTGCTTCCTCGTCTGCCCATGGGCCTCATGGCACCTCTTTCCTTCCTTAGGGTGGGAGTATGGCATCGTCATCCCACCTGCTGAGTTTCCTCACTCCTGGAACGCAGCCGAAAAGACCTACCACACGCACCGACGCCGACGTTGGCTCCGGAAGCGTTTTCGGAACCTCGGCAGGGAGACCCGACAAAATCAGATGGCCGCTTTTCTCCAGCTGGTACTGAATCTTACTCGGGGAGTGGGTGTCAGCCAGAAAGTCAGCGATGAAGGAAAGGAGAACATTTTACCATGGAGGGTGGCAGGGGTGAAATCCAGCAGGTTCTGACAGGTTCTGGAGAACTGGTAGCGGATATTTTGAGTAGTTCGGAGAACCGATAGCGGAAATTTTCAGTAATTCAGAGAAATGGCAAATGCCACTTCTGGCTGGCCCCAGAATGGGTTGGGAATGGGGATTTTGCAGTATCCTTTCCCGGTCACACCTACCAAGCCACACCCACCAAGCCACGCCCACAGAACCGGTAGTGAAAAAAATTTGGATTTCACCACCAGAGGGTGGCTAGAATTGAGGTGCAAGCAAGGAGATTACACTGGAAGCACTGGATGAAATGGTAGTCTCAGTATGAAGCTCATCTATCAAGGAGATACTCCATTACATCACCATCATAATTTATTAAATTTTATTTTATTAATACCCCGCCTTTATTATATTTGCAAATATCGAGGCTGAGAACATATCCAACAAAACTTTTTTTCTTTCTCACAACATGGGTGGTAGGCTGGACTGAGAGAGAGTGACTGGTCCAAAATCACCCAGTGGCTTTGAAGGCTAAGGCGGGATTAGAACTCAGAGTCTCCTGGTGATTGGCCCAAAGTCCAAATAGGGGCAAATAGAACTCAGAGTCTTGGGACACTCGCACATGTTAGATCCAGTTTGGTGTAGTGGCGAATGTGCTGGTTTAGAAAGCAGAAGATGGTGAGTTCTAATCCCACTTTAGACATAAAAACCTGCTAGGTGGCATTTGGGCCAGTCCCTCTCTCTCTCAACTCAGCCCACCTCACAGGATTGTTGTTGTGGGGAAAAGAGGAGGAGGAGGAAAAAGTACGAGGTTTGTTCCCCGCCTTATTTCTAAAATAAAGGATGATAAAAGCGGGGTGCCCATAAATAAATAAATAAATTGCAACTCTAATCGTTTTCCACGCTACTGTCATAACCTCTCTGGGTTATCTGTTCGAGAAAGGCTAAATTCTGGCTAAAATAAGACTTCGCCATCTCCCTTCCTGCAGCACTCAGACGTTAAACCGAAAGAGGATGTCTGGGAATATGCTCCTCTCTACGGCTGGAGGTTCCACCTCCAGAGGGAACCAGATGACGTTTTTCGGCGACGTTGTTGGTGCAGGAAGCTTGCCCCGGTGGCACCCAGCCTGGTGGCACCCATTTTCTACCTGGAAGGCTCCTTGGTAAGAGAAGGCAGAACCAAGGTTCTCCAGAGGGTGGGTCAAAAAAACGGCAGTGATGAAAAGGGGACGGACTTCAATTACATGGTTGCAACCTCCATCTTCACATCCTGGGGATGTCCTTGACAAAAGGTAAAGGTAAAGATTCCCCTCGCACATATGTGCTAGTCGTTCCCGACTCTAGGGGGCAGTGCTCATCTCCGTTTCAAAGCCAAAAAGCCAGCGCTGTCCGAAGACGTCTCCGTGGTCATGTGGCCGGCACGACTCAACACCAAAAGCGCACAGAACTCTGTTACCTTCCCACCAAAGGTGGTCCCTATTTTTCTACTTGCATTTTCTTTTTTGTGCTTTCGAACTGCTAGTTGGCAGAAGCTGGGACAAGTCACGGGAGCTCACCCCGTTACGCGGCATTAGGGATTCGAACCGTTGAACTGCCGACCTTTCGATCGACAAGCTCAGCATCTTAGTCACTGAGCCACCAGGTCCCTGCCAAAAGGAGAAGCCCAATTCAATCTTTTGCTTTCTCAAAGTTGCATTATGATAGATAGATAGATAGATAGATAGATAGATAGATAGATAGATAGACAGACAGACAGACAGACAGACAGACAGACAGATGATGGATCATAAGATAGATAGATAGATAGATAGATAGATAGATAGATAGATAGATAATAAACTTTATCTATCTATCTATCTATCTATCTATCTATCTATCTATCTATCATAATGCAACTTTGAGAAACCAAAGATTGAATTTGGCTTCTCCTTTTGTCAGGGGCCCAATGGCTCAGTGGCTAAGACCCTGAGCTTGTCGATCGAAAGGTTGTCAGTTCAACGGTTCGAATCCCTAATGCTGCATAACGGGGTGAGCTCCCATGACTTGTCCCAGCTTCTGCCAACCTAGCAGTTCGAAAGCACGTAAAAACATTGAAGACTGAGGATGAGATCAGCAGGATTATTGCCCTTTAAGAAGCTGTCTATATAGGGGAGGCCATTAGAAGGCGTCACTCTCTCTCCTCAGGTATCTGCCTTGTAGTTCTCTGTGTAGAGTTGAAGAAGAATGATTGCTTGTCTGCCTACCGCTTGTATGTCTGTATAGAGCAGTCTTGTATATAACCCACTGTTTGTAAGACAAAACTTCTGTGTCCTGTATTTTGCTCCTGGGTGATCTCAAAATAGTAGTCACGCTGTGTCACTGCATTTTTTGTATTTACCAGATGAGCTATTATTTCTGGACTTTCAGACTTACCGTAGCTTGCCAAGTTTCTTATCAGTAAGCTAACTGCGCGTGTCCACATTCTTTCACTTTCTTCTAACTTTCTTTGTTATCTGGCCAAAAGAGGTCCGGCCAGGAGAGGTCCGGCCGGGAAAGCTTTGCCAAGATGTAACTAATTAGATTAGTAAGATGTTTTATTTTCTTTATAACAAATAAGTGAGTTTTTCTTAGAAAATATATCTTCGGGTTTATTTTCTTAAAGTATGCTTCAAGGGAAAAACCTCGATCCGCATTCTCTAAATCAAGGTGCAATTACCTAAAAGCAGAATGGGATTAATTAGCACCCTGACACGCTGTAAACACTCTGACATCTCTTTTTATTTCAGGGTGTGGAGGTTGGTGGCAGACAGAAAAAGAAAAAACCTGAAGCAGGAAGAAAAGATGAGAAGGAGGAGATTGAACTGGAACCACCAGCTTCCCAAGGTCTCTTGAAGATGAATACTCCTCTTCTCTTCTGCGTCTTCAAGAGTGAGTTCCCAGAACTTTCTTTCTCCAGTTGAGGTCCTTCAGATGGGGTTGGCCATCACACATTAGAAAAGCCAACCAGTAGCGTTAGGGAAGCTTGGCTTATGCAAGGACAGCCACGAAGGGTGTCCAATTGATCCTTTTGAAAACTATCCAATTTAGTAGTGACATCAGTGTCATGAGTTCCTCTTCTGTTGCTTCATTTAAATCTGTTGTGGCTCTGTTACCGGAGGGAGAAGGCTCCGAACATGAAGGAGAGGAGTTGGCCAGGCCTCCCTCTCCAGGACCCTCCTCTCTGGCAATGCCTCAGGTGTCTCCCGAGGGAGAAGAGATCGGCCAGGAGCCAGGTATCTCCTCGCAGTCAGAGAGTGACGGAGATAAGTCTTGGCTGGATCCACGCCAGCGTCGGAGAGACAAGCACACGCAGCAGAAGAGGAGATGTGCCAGAGATTAAGCTGAGTCACTGGACCACATCCCAAGGGGATAAAAGGGGGTGAGGTGGCCATTCAGACTCTGTGACGGACAAAACAAACTACTAGCGAGTCACATTGTATCTTTGAAACAACGTTATCTGCCTTGGATTTAATACGGACTGGACTTGACAATTCTTGAACTGTGTGTATCTTATTTGGGTTTATCTGTTGGAGGAACACCCCCTCCCTCTATGAGTAAAGTTCTTGGCAAGCAGCTACTGGGTTGCTGCCAAGCCTCTTATCGAAATAATTTGTTGTCTGCCAGTTTTATTTAACCCCTGACTATCTGTTTGTGTGCGTGTGTGAGGCGGGGACAGAACAAAATCATTGATGAAGATGTTGAAGAGTACTGGGCCTAAGGGTCTGTAAAAATTCTCAGTCCTCCAGGTCATGGTTGTCCCAAACGTGCTTTTTCAGGAGGCAAGTGGATTTTCTTGTTTTTTCTTTAAAGACACTTCGCTTCTCATCCAAGAAGCTTCTTCAGCTCTGACCGGATGGTGAGGAATGGAAAGATTTATATTGAGAGGAAGGATTTATATGATGCGAAGCGAAATGTCTTCAAAGAAAAAACAAGAAAGTCCAGTTGCCTCCTGAAAAAAGAACCTTTGGGACAAGCAGGACCTGGATGATTGAGAATTTCTACAGACTTTTAGCTATGCAATTTGGGATGAACACCCTTGGAATGGTGTGGGAGTAGGAAGGGATTTCCAGAGGGGGAAAATTGCAGACTACAGGAACCATTAGCTCTGCTCAGGTGACCCTGAGGACACAGATAAACCTCCAAGTGCTTCAATGACCCTCTCAAAGGATGCAAATGACCAGCTGTCTGCAAGGAGTGTAAATCCTTCCATTCCCCACTATCCTATCTCGGTTGAAGAGGTTGCAGGAAAAAAATGCTTTTAGAAGCCTCTGACGATCAGGCAACTCAGCTGGGATCGTCAGAGGTTTTTAAAAGCATTTCTTTTTTTTTTTCTACAACCTCTTCGGCCAAAGAGGTTGCAGGAAAAAATGCTTTTAAAAGCCTCTGATGAGCCCAGCTGAGCCGCGCGATCATCAGAGGCTTCTTTTTTTTTTTACTTTTAAAAGCATTTTTTCGGCCATTGTAGAAAAAATGCTTTTAAAAGTAAAAAAAAAACAGCCTCTGATGATCGCACAGCTCAGATGGGCATGGAGGAGGGGGCGCAGGGATTTTTGCTACCAGTTTTCCAAACCACCCACTGCCATCGCTACTGGATCGGGCGATCTGGTCCGAACCGGGAGCATTTCACCCCTGACTGTATGATACAAAGCTATTACAAAATCTAATTGTTTTCCTTCTTGGATATATCATTAGTGTGAACCTAAAACTCCTAAGATTCCCAAAGGGCATTCTGAGAACTGATAAGAGTATCCTTTTGGGAAACTGTGCTAAAGAAGCCGGAAGAAATATTGAACTCATAAAAAAAAATCTTCCTCTTTTTAGACCCAGTGTATTTCCAGTTGCGCTGCTACATGTACCAAGCCAGGGACCTCCTGGGAAGCATTGTAAAAGGAACTGCAGGTAAGCCTCCTACATGCCCAGCCAAGATAAAATTAACTCACCCTATTGTGAACTATTGCAATAGTTCAGCAATTTAACAACTGGTTCAGCCGAAGTGGTGCGAACCGGTTGAATCCCACCACTGGTGCTCCATCACTGGAGGTTTTAAGAAGAGCTTGGACAGCCATTTTTCCAGATTGATACCCATGAAAGCTGGCTGGGTGACTTTGGAGCTCAGCAAACCCTAGGAGATAGAAAGTTCTAGACCCCTATTAGGCATGAAAGTTAACTAGGTGACTTCGAGCCAATCAAGAAGAGATAGTGAGTTCTAGTTCCTGCCTTAGCCATGTAAGCCAGGGGGGTAAATTTGGGCCAGTCCCTCTCTTTCAGCCCAACTCCCCCCACAGGTGTTGTGGTAGGGAAAGTAGGAGGAGGAAGGTATGTTGGATATGTTTTCCACCTTTTTTACAAATAAGTCAAGGTGGAAAACATATCCAACATACCTTCCTCCTCCTATTTTCCCTACCACAACACCTGTGAGGGGAGTTGGGCTGAAAGAGAGGGACTGGCCCAAATTTACCCCCCTGGAATAGTAAAGGCAGGATACAAATTAAATAAGCAAGCAAAGTGAAGTGAGCTTTTGTATCTCTGACAGATCCTGTGGCTCATGTCTCTTTTCTTCATATGAGCCATTGCACCCACATTATCAATGGCACGCTGCACCCATGCTGGGATGAGACTCTTCTCTTTGAAGACGTTTTGATTTATGGAGATCCTCATGGGACCTTGCAGGATCCCCCCATTGTGGCCGTGGAGATCTTTGACTATGATTCAAGCGTACGTATGGGGGGATTTTCAGGGGTGCGCGAGAAGGGAGCAATTCCAAACCGGTAGCAAAGGTAAGTGAAACCCACTACGGATCCTTGATGCGTCGTCTTTGCTCTTGGCCATGTTATTCATATGTTTATCAGCTTTGCGTCACTTCCTTCCGATAGGCCCGATCGAATGATTTTATGGGAAGATGCATCTGCATTCCAATCGTGTGCCTGGATCTCAATTTAAGAAAGATACCCCGTCTCCAGAAGCATCCTATCAACAAAAACGAAGAGGAGAATGGTTATCTCATGGCTGCTTTTGAGCTTCTCTTGGACAGGAAGGTAAAACAAAAACAAACAAACAAAAGAAGCTACGTTACACATTTTTGAGGAACTGTCACAAGTACTATTAAAAAAAGATATGGAGACTCTAGAAAGAGTGCAGAGAAGAGTAAGAAAGAGGATTAGGGGACTGGAGGCTAAAACGTACGATGAATGGTTGCAGGAACTGGGCCTGGCTAGTCTAGTGAAGAGAAGGACCAGGGGAGACAGGATAGGAATCTTCCAATATTTGAGGGGCTGCCACAGAGAGGAGGAAGGGGGTCAAGCTATTTTCCAAAGCCACCCGAAAGCCAGACAAGGAATAATGGATGAAAACTGATCAAGGAGAGATTCAACCTAGAAATAAGGAATTTTCTGACAATGAGAGCAATCAACCGATAGAACAGAAGTTGCCTTCAGAAGTTGTGGGAGCTTCATCCCTGGAAGCTTTCAAGAAGAGACTGGACTGCCATCTGTCAAAGATGATCGGTCCTTTTTCCCAGAAAGCCCTGGCAGTTCTCTAAAAGGAGGAAGGGGATATAATCATGAAGCTGAATGATCTTTTCCAGGTTAAGGACTACAGAAAGCCTCCAGTCCTCCTCAGAGGCCTTCTGTTGATGCATAGATAACTGAAAAAAATATATGAAACTTCGAGATATATTTTTTTGGTTTGGATGATTAGAATGATTTTGTTGTGGTGGAAATGGCTTCTGTTCTGCCCCAGCTACGGACCCCAAAGAACGCAGCACCCACAAAGTCCGTTCAAACCTTAGTTTACTGAATAAACCAGTCTTTTACAACAACAGCTGTTAATTAATTGCATTAACAGCCACCAAGAATTCAAAGAATAATACTGAAAGTTTACTATGGTTGGCAGAATGCCCAGAAGCAATTTGCAGGAAGCTGATAAGATAAGCAAGACAAGACACAAAGGTATGTGAACTAAGTTGTTTCCTGCAAATTGCTTCAGTCAGCATTCCTCCTTAAATAGGCTAAGGGAGTGGCCAATTAGCTCCTCTCAAGGAGACCTCCTCCTGAGGAGCCACTCCTGCCTTTTGGAAGCTCTGCGCGCCCGTGCATCTTGAAATATTCAAGCAGCAGCTTGAAATATTTAGAAATGTAAAATAGAGGTTGATTCCGTAATTCTACTGTGATGAAAAAATAAGTCAGACGCTCTCTATGTCGATGGAGATTCGCAGCCACCCAGGTCATGGTTGTCCCAAAGGTGCTTTTTTTTCCAAGAGGCAGCTGGACTTTCTGGTTTTTCTTTGAAGATGTTTGACTTCTCATCCAAGAAGAACGACAAAAAGGAGAGCTGAAAAAGCTTCATGGATGAGAAGCGAAACGTCTCCAGAGAAAAACCAGAAAGTCCAGTTGCCTCTTGGAAAAAAAATCACCTTTGGGTCAGAAACCAGTATGTTTTTTTCTTATTTCTCTCTGCATTTTTTCTTTGTCTCATGGCAGAGACCCAAACACCAGCTGGCCTGCGGGAAGCACGCGCGTATGTACGGCGGAGCTGAACTGGGGCGACGGCTCGCGTGCCCACAGAGAGGGGGCTGCGTGCCACTTCTGGCACGCATGCCATAGGGTCGCCATCATGGCCCTACGCCATTTCAGACAAGTGACTGTCCAGTCTCCTCTTTAAAACCTCCAGTGATGAAGCACCCACAACTTCTGAAGGAAGGTGCTCTAGTGATTAATTGTTCTCACTGTTAGGATGTTTCTCCTCAACTCCAGGTTGCTTCTCTCCTTGAGTAGTTTCCAAGTCCAGTCCCTCTTAAATTCCATTAAACCTTATCAAGCGCCAATGTAGTGCCAATTGGTAGTTGACTAGATTCTTATCTATAGGCTTGAACAATAAATCATCTGAACTGGAATTGCGAGTCATCCCGATTCTTCGCACCTTGACGCGTGTGAATATCTCAGGAGGATGGTTCGTGTGTCTAGCGCTCTCATCTCAAAGCCATGCTGCCCAACTTCAGGAAGGATTCCCTTTTCTTCTTCCAGGATGGATCCATGGGGAAACTTCCGCCTCCTACTTGGAAAGATGGCGTTTATACAATCCCCAAAGGAATCCGGCCCATTTTGCGGCTGATGGCTGTGGAGGTGAGCTCGTGAAACAGTTCAGGGGGCTCCAGTTGGCAAGAAATTTCTCCACAGGAGAACGGAGGAATCCAGTGATATGAGAGCCTTCATCCCTTACTTATAAACCATTAATTTGTAGCTTTCTGTCTGTCTGTGTGTGTGTGAGACAGAGAGACACACAGAGAGACAGACAGACAGACAGACAGAGAGACACAGACAGAGTGACAGACAGAGAGAGAGAGAGAGAAAGACAGAGGGAGAGAGACACAGAGAGACACAGAGAGAAAGAGAGAGAGACACAGAGAGAGACACAGAGAGACACACAGGGAGAGAGAAAGACAGAGGGAGAGAGACAGAGAGACAGAGAGAGAAAGAGAGAGAGAGACAGAGAGACACACAGGGAGAGAGAAAGACAGAGAGAGAGAGAGAGAGAGACAGAGACAGAGACAGAGAGACAGAGAGAAAGAGAGACACACACACCAAGAGAGAGAGACACACACAGAGAGAGAAAGACAGAGGGAAAAAGACAGACAGACAGACAGACACAGACAGACACAGAGAGAGAGGGGGGAGGGAGGGAGAAAGACAGAGACAGAGACAGAGACAGAGGGGGGGAGAACGACAGAGAGAGAGAGAGA
Organism: Arizona elegans; assembly: GCA_022577455.1. Taxonomy (NCBI): domain Eukaryota; kingdom Metazoa; phylum Chordata; class Lepidosauria; order Squamata; family Colubridae; genus Arizona; species Arizona elegans. The sequence continues at coordinate 78,086 of JAKOOJ010000058.1, read as the reverse complement.
GAGAAAGACAGAGAAAGACAGAGAGACAGAGAGACAGAGAGAGAGGGAGGGAGGGAGCGAGAAAGACAGAGACAGACAGACACACAGAGAGAGACAGAGAGAGACACACACACACAGTGGGGGGAGAAAGACAGAGAGACAGAGAGAGAAAGAAAGACAGAGACACAGAGAGACACACACAGAGAGAGAGACAGAGACGGAGAGAGAGACACTTTGTATTATATAAGTGTAAAGAAGGATCAAATAACTACAAACCAATATATATAATTATATATAATTATAGCAAAGTAATATTGGTAAAAACATGGTGACACTTAGCCCTCGAACCCAGATAAAGCCTTAATCTTGCATCAAGGAATCAAGAAATATGTATAATAAATCAGTATGGAAAGTGGGGAAACAATGAAAGCTACTGTAGACCTATAGTATTTAACAAGACAGGGAAAATTCAGTCATTCAGCAAATCAACAAAATAAAAAAAAAAAACATGTATTTCTAAATCTCCCCATAGATTCTTGCTTGGGGTCTTCGAGACATGAAGAATTACAACCTGATGGTTGTGAATAATCCCAGCCTCATCGTAGAGTGTGGAGGGGAGTCCATTCAGACAACAATCATCAGGAACTTCCAGGAATACCCAAATTTTTCAATCAACGTCTATCTCATGAAAGTGGTGAGTGACATGAGCAAAGCTTAAGAAACTGAGGGAAGGGCAGAATACAGGCAGTCCCTGGTTAACGGCCACTTCTTCGGCGATCGTTCGAAGTTGTGACAGCACCGAACGAGTGGTATTTACAACCGGTCCTCAAAACTCTGATTGCCGCTGCACTCCATGGTTGTGTGATTGCAATCCAAGCGCTTGGCAACCAGCTCACACCACAGTTGCAGGCAGCATTCCAGTGGTGGGTGTCAAATTTTTTTACTACCGGTTCTGTGGATGTGGCTTGGTGGGCGTGGCTGCATGGCTTGGTGGGCGTGGCAGGGGAAGGATACTGCAAAATCCCCGTTCCCTCCCCACTCCAGGGGAAGGATTCTGCAAAATCCCCATTCCCACTCAGTTATGAACTGTGTTATCTCAGAGGGATCGCCCCCTTCGTTGACTCCCTTGAAAAGGTTTTATTTATTTATTTATTTATTTATTTATTTATTTATTTATTTGTCATATTTCTATGCCGCCCACTCTCCAAGGACTCTGGGCGGCTTACACCAAAGACAGTATACTAAATAGCATATTGCCCCTAACAATCTGGGTCCTCATTTTACCCACCTCGGAAGGATGGAAGACTGAGTCAACCTTGAGCCGGTGAGATTTGATCCGCCGATCTGCTGAACTAGCTGTCAGCTGAAGTAGCTGCAGTGCTGCACTCTAACCATTGCGCCACCTCGGCTCTCGGTTCCTTTTTCCACCTTGCCTTTCTGCAGTACCTGCCTGTGGACGAAGATTATTCCCCTCCCATTGAGCTGAAGGTGATTGATCACCGAGATTTTGGATATAAGCCAGTGGTGGGACAAGCAACAGTCAGATCTCTGAGTCAATATTACTGCAATCCGTTGGAAGAAAGCAAAGTCCACAACTTACCGCCCCGAGGTATACTTGATAAACGTCTTAATAAGTCAGTTATCAATAAGTTATTCATCAAATAATTTAGGATAATAGGATAGCACGAAATAGTCATAAGTATGCAACAGACTGGGCATAGACATAGTCTTAATCCTTTCCATGCTAACTATTTTTTAAAATTTGGATACCATTACTCAGATGAACTCCTAAAGTTGAATTGGCATAGTCAGCTCAAATTTTTGGGGGGGGGGGGGCGGGGGGGCTTGCAGTCTATCTACAACTAAGGTTAGGAGAAGCCAGTTGAGGTACTGGAAGTTTCACAAAAGCCCTCCTGAACTTTCTGAAGGAGAAAAAGAGATCACTCATTGGACTATATCTCCTAAAAAAGATGAATTCTGTTCCTGCTCAAATGTTTATGAATTTTCTCAATGTGTTTCCCCCCCCCACCCCTCAACAGTCACTAAAAAGGTGAAGACGAAAATGGTAAGTATCCTTATTGTTTGATACAACAATCATCATTTTGTTTCTTTTCTTCTTTGTGATGGGACCTCTTGTTTAGCAGAGAGAGAGAGAAAGATAATAGAGATGATAGATAGATAGATAGATAGATAGATAGATAGATAGATAGATAGATAGAAAGATAGATAGAAAGATAGAGAGAGAGAGAGATAATAGAGATAGAGATAGAGAGATAGAGATAGAGATAGAGATAATAGATAGGTAGATAGATAGATAGATAGATAGATAGATAGATAGATAGATAGATAGATAATAGAGATAATAGAGATAATAGAGATAGAGAGATAGAGAGAGAGATAGAGAAATGAGGGAGAGAGAGATGAGGGAAAGAGATAGAGAGAGAGATAATAGAGATAATAGATAGATAGATAGATAGATAGATAGATAGATAGATAGATAGATAGATAGATAAGAGAGATAGAGAGAGAAATGAGGGAGAGAGAGATGAGAGAGATGAGAGAGAGAGAGAGATGAGAGAGATGAGAGAGACAGAGATGGAGATGGAGAAAAAGAGAGATGAGAGAGAGATAATGATATAGATAGATAGCTAGAGAGGGAGATGATAGATAGATAGATAGATAGATAGATAGATAGATAGATAGATAGATAATAGAGATGATAGTGATGATAGTGATGATAGAGATAGAGAGATAGAGATGGAGAGATGGAGATGGAGAGAGAGAGAGATGAGAGAGAGAGAGAGAGATAAGAGAGATAAAAATTCTGACTGGCCTCGCCCCCGTCTATTCTCTGCCTCCCGAGTCCCAGCTGATCAGGAGGAAATGGGGATTTTGCAGTATCTTTCCCCACCAAGCCACGCCCACCAAGCCACACCCACAGAACCGGTAGTAAAAAAATTTGAAACCCACCACTGGATTAACAGAATAATTCATCATCATCATTAACATCATCATCATCAAATAAAAACTCAGTTGACTGAGTTTCATGTTTAATGAATAAAGTATGTAATAATAAATAATTAAGATTAATTCCACTGCTTGTTAACAGAAATTGAGCAGCTTTAAATTATGGTCATGGAGGAAAGCAAAAGAAAAGAAGGTAAATCAAGATTTCATTTTGACATTGCTGGATTTTTGTGACACAAATACCTCCATATTTGCAGATCTCCCCAAATATGGACCCTGGGGTTTTTTTTCCCCTACCCAAGCATTTCCTTGGAGATTCTTTTTTTTTTAATTTTGATTTATATGCCGCCCTTCTCCGGAGACTCAGGGCGGCTTACAATGTGCTAAGCAATAGCCTTCATCCTTTTTGTATATTTATACAAAGTCAGCTTATTGCCCCCACAACTGGGTCCTCAATTTACCTATCTTAGAAAGGATGGAAGGCTGAGTCAACCTTGAGCCTAGCGAGATTCGAACCTGCAGTAATTGCAGGCAGCTATTCTTAATAACAGGGTGCTTTAGACCACTATACTACCAAGGCTCCTTATTTTGCTACCTGAGAAAGAAAGGCCAAGAGTGATGTCCCCAAATCAAGAGGGGAAGTCAAATATTTCCCCATGTTAAAATTGCACTTGAGGTAGGAAGCCCTTATCCGAACATTGCTTTCCATGACAGGGCTCAAAACCTGGCAACTTTAAGACTTATGGACTTCAACTCTTAGAATTCCTCAGTCAGCTATGACAGTTGGACTATGATCTGATTGGACCATGTGATGGACTCATGAGGGAGTCCAAAGAACAAACTTTACTTTTAACATGGAGAAAAACCACAGGAGTCGGTTCAGAGTCGGCTTTTCACCAGACGTGCCAATATGACATGCCTAATAAATCTGTACTTTGAGGAGCGTGCCTGCCTCAGGGTTTTGATTCTGTTGGGTGTCTTACTTGGAACCCTGACAGTCAATGCAAGGAAGTCTTTTTGACTTAGGTTCAGGGGTGGGCTGCTGGGGGTTCGCAAGGGTTCGGGAGAACCTCTAGCTAAGATCTGTGCAGTTTGGAGAACTGCCAAATCCCACTCCGGGCTGGCCCCGCCCCACCCCACCCACCCATCCCCTCCCAGGACACCCCAAGTGGCCCATTTTGGATACAGTAAGTGCAGCGTGCATGTGAAGTCTTAGGGAGGGTGAAAAATGGACCTATCAGAACTTCAGGAAGGCCGGAAACAGGCCTGTTTCCAGCCTCCAGAGGGCCTCCAGAGCCTGGGGAGGGTAAAGGCCATGCCCACCATGGCCACGCCCACCCGGCAACTGGGCAGAGAACTCCTTGCTAAAATTTTTGAAGGCCAACGCCTACTTAGGTTGGAAAGAGACCCAGCCCAAAGATGAGCACAGGTCATTCCATTAGGGAAAACATGGAGAGGGCCATGTCCAAGCTCCTTTCTTTCCTTTTTGACAGACCGATGAGGAGGAGGAGGAAGAAGAAGAAGAAGAGGAAGAAATTGATTGGTGGAGCAAGTACTATGCCACAATGGGAGATTTATCAAAGAGCGGACATTATCTGGAAAAGGGTTATGATAGCATAAAGGTGTGCTTTTAAGAGAAATATCATAACAATAGGGGGCAGGCAAACCATTGTCACAAGAAATACCAGCTCCCAAGTTCCCTCAGAGACAGTAGGTGACTCAACTGTTTTTCACTTCATTAAATAACCACCAAAGAGATCTCCACTTTCCTCAGAAGCTTGGTGCTAGTCTCCATATCCAATGAATTTGAATATTCTAATACAAATATTTCAACTGATTGTTTAATAATCTACAATAATTACATCTACAATATTGAAGACGTAACAATACAAACAGATGTACTACATCTACAGTGTTGTAGATTTAATAATCTACAATACAAATATTCCAACTGGATTGTTTAATAATCTACAATAATTACATCTACAATATTGAAGACGTAACAATACAAATAGATGAACTACATCTACAATGTTGTAGATTTATTAATCTACAATACAAATACTCCAACTGATTGTTTAATAATCTACAATAATTACATCTACAATATTGAAGACATTATTATTATATTATATTGAATATTAACAATACAAATAGATGTACTACATCTGCAATTTTGTAGATTTAATAATCTACAATACAAATATTCCAACTGATTGTTTAATAATCTACAATAATTACATCTACAATATTGAAGACGTAACAATACAAATAGATATACTACATCTACAATGTTGTAGATTTAATAATCTACAATACAAATATTCCAACTGATTGTTTAATAATCTACAATAATTACATATACAATATTGAGGACATTATTATATTATATTGAATATTAACAATACAAATATATGTACTACATCTACAATGTTGTAGAATTAATAATCTACAATACAAATATTCCAACTGGATTGTTTAATAATTTACAATAATTACATCTACAATATTGAAGATGTAACAATATAAATAGATGTATTACAATGTTGTAGATTTAATAATCTACAATACAAATATTCCAACTGGATTGTTTAATAATCTACAATAATTACATCTACAATATTGAAGACATTATTATTATATTATATTGAATAGTAACAATACAAATAGATGTACTACATCTGCAATTTTGTAGATTTAATAATCTACAATACAAATATTCCAACTGATTGTTTAATAATCTACAATAATTACATCTACAATATTGAAGACGTAACAATACAAATAGATGTACTACATCTACAATGTTGTAGAGTTAATGATCTAGAATACTATAAGGATACTTAGACTAGAGAATAAAGATCACACAAACATACACAGAGAAAATAAAGAGCGTTCCAACTGTTGTTGTTTTTTTAAAATAATTTGCTTCCAGATCTACAACTGTGAGTTGGAAGAAGTTCCCGAATTCCACGGTCTCCAGGATTTCTGTCAAACCTTTCAACTGTACCGAGGAAAAGTCCAAGATGATGATCCTGTGGTTGGGGGAGAATTTAAGGTAAAAACGTGACCCCAATTCCCCTCTCTGGCAAAATACCTGAGGAAATTCACCCAGGAAATCTGGATTTCTATCCATCCTGATCTCTCTGCTTCTCAGTTCAAATCTTTATTAAGTCATTAACATGCAGGATACAGAAATCACATTAATTAAAATAAAATACAAAAGACTCAGAATAGAACTGGAAGAGACCTTGGTGGTCTTCTTGTCCCCTGTTGGAGCAGGAGACCCTATACCATTTCAAGCAAGTGGCTGTCCAGTCTCTTCTTTCAAACCTCCAGTGATGAAGCACCCACAACTTCTGGTGGCAAGTTGTTCCACTGGTAAATTGTCTTCACTGTTAGGAAATTTCTTCTTAGTTCTAGGTTGCTTCCCTCCTTGATTAGTTTCCATCCATTATTTCTTGTCTTGCCTTCTGGTGCTTTGGAGAAGGCAAGCTGTTTCACTGGAACATGAAGGAAATGAAGGAGATAGATAGATAGATAGATAGATAGATAGATAGATAGATAGATATGGATGGATGAACAGATGATAGGTAGGTAGATAGGTGGGTAGGTAGGTAAGTAGGTAGGTAGGTAGGTAGGTACGTAGGTAGGTAGGTACATAGGTAAGTAGGGATGGATGGATGGATGGATGGATGGATGGATAGATAGATAGATAGATAGATAGATATGGATGAATAGATGATAGGTAGGTAGGTAGATAGGTAGGTAGGTAGGTATAGATAGATAGATAGATAGATAGATAGATAGATAGATAGACAGACGATGATGGATGGATGGATGGATCAATGGATGGATGGATAGATAGATAGATAGATAGATAGATAGATAGATAGATAGACAGACAGATGATGATGGATGGATGGATGGATGGATGGATGGACGGACGGATGGACGAACAGACAGACAGATAGATAGAGATAGACAGGAGAGAGAGAGACAGAGACAGAGAGAGAAATATTCTAAAATATCTAAGAAGGATTCAAATCAAACCTACAGCATAAAGTGTGAGATTCTGTGGAGTACTTGCCTGTAGACAGCGAGATGAAGCCAAATTGATCTGATAATAGCATTTTAAGATAAAACAAATCAGAATGACCAGGCTGTTTAATGAAAAGTGGAAATAATAACTCTTTGCGTGCTCCTGCTTGGAGAGGACAGTAGAGAAGAACATGTTCCAATGAACGGCTGCTAGTGACTTATCGAGGGCTTTTCATTTTTATGTTGATGTGTCCAGATCTCCCAATTCTTTAATAACCCGTGGGAAAATTCCAGCAGCATTGAGTCAGGGGAACAATATCATTTGCTCATTTGCTCAAAATCGCATGAGTTTGTCTCGGGGAAAGAAAAACAGTAGTGGTTCTCCTTGAAGCCTCCTCTGAACCGATGCCTTGTTCTACAGGGGCTTTTCCGGATCTATCCTCTGCCAGAAGATCCCAGAATTCTACCTCCACCACGTCAGTTCCAGGAGCTTCCTGCCAATACTTCCCAGGACTGTCTGGTTCGCCTTTATATCATCCGAGCTTTTAATCTCCAGCCAAAAGACCGCAATGGATTGGTAAACATCTTTTCTTCACTATTTTTCTGCGGTCCTAAAAAGTTTTCTTCCAGAGATACCACTTGGTAGAGATATACAAGGTAAAATTTGGTCTCTCTAGTGGTGGAGGCACTAAGCTAGAAAGCAGGAGACTATAAATTCAAGTACCTCCTCAATCATAAAAACCAGCTGGGTGATTTTGGGCCAATCACTTGGAGAAAGTGAGTTCTAGTTCCGCCTTATCCATGAAAGCAGCCTGGGTGATTTTGGGCCAATCACCAAGAGAAGGCACCAGGTGAAGGCACCAGGCAGGAGACTATAAATTCAAGGACTTCCTCAACCATGAAAGCCGGCTAGGTAATTTTGGGCCAATCACCAAGAGGCAGTGAGTTCTAGTTCCGTCTTAGGGTGATTTTGGGTCAATCACCAGGAGACAGTGAGTTCAAGTTCCACCTTATGCATGAAAATCAGCTGGGTGACTTTGGGCCAATCACCAGGAGACAGTGAGTTCAAGTTCTGCCTTATGCATGAAAATCAGCTGGGTGACTTTGGGCCAATCACCAGGAGAAAGTGAGTTCTAGTTCCACCTTATGCATGAAAGCAACCTGGGTGACTTTGGGCCAATCACCAGGAGAAGGTGAGTCCTAGTTCCACCTTATGCATGAAAGCAACCTGAGTGACTTTGGGCCAATCACCATGAGAAGGTGAGTTCTAGTCCCGCCTTAGGCACGAAAACTAGCTGGGTGATTTTGGGCCAATCACCAAGAGACGTTGAGCTCTAGTCCCTCCTTAGGCATGAAAGCCAACTGAGTGACTTTGGGCCAATCACTAAGAGACATTGAGTTCTAGTCCCGCCTTAGTCAGCTGGGTGACTTTGGGCTAGTCATTCTCTCTCTCTCTATCTCAGCCAAACCCACCTCAAAGAATTGTTGTTGTGGGGAAAAATAGGAGGAGGAGGAAGGCGTGTTGGATACATTCATTGCCTTGAGTTATTTGTAAATAATTTTGCACCCCTGTACAGTGTGACCCCTACGTCAAGATCAAGCTAGGGAAAGAAAGGATGGCTGACCGAGAAGACTATATACCCAACACCCTGGATCCTGTGTTTGGAAGGTCAGTCTAGCAAATTGGATCTGATTGCTTCATTACTCGGCTGATCAGTGTTCAAGCCACATGGGTAACCATAGTTTGGGACTGCAGAATATGCTGGATACTACTCTTCCGTAAGGAGCAGATTGCTCTGTTCCTCTCAAACCTGGTTAAGTAATTTGTGGTGATAGAGAGAGAGAGAGAGAGAGAGGGCGGGAGGGAGGGCGGGAGAGAAAGATGATGAATCTTATATGATAAATGATAGATAGATAGATAGATAGATAGATAGATAGATAGATAGATAGATAGATAGATAGATGATGGATCATGATAGATAGATAGATAGATAGATAGATAGATAGATAGATAGATAGATAGATAGATGATAGATGATAGATAGATAGATAGATAGATAGATAGATAGATAGATAGATAGATGATAGGTAGACAGATAAAATATCTATCTAAATTAGATATCAGCTGGTTTTTTTTTGTTATGTCCAGTGCAACCTCTTTTACGATTATATTGTTTTATTTAGTTTCCTAGAATGATTTTCATTGCTTTAGTATTGTACGACTATCACTAAGTGTTGTATCTTATGATTCATGATGAATGTATTTTATGTACGCTGAGAGCGTATGCACCGAAGACAAATTCCTTGTGTGTCCAATCACACTTAGCCAATAAAGAATTCTATTCTATTCTATTCTATTCTATTCTATTCTATTCTATTCTATTCTATTCTATTCTATTCTATTCTATTCTATATTACTCATTCCTCTTCGGTAACACCTTTCAAACAGAGTCTATCTATGGGACAGATATTCTTAACTTCTGGGTCCATGGTTCAAAATATCCGTTCAATATGTCTAACGTTAAAATATTTTGCTTCCTTCTGTCATTCTAAGTCAGGTTTTAGTGTCGTTCTCCTTTAATTGTTAAAAATTAAAATCAGCAAAGACCCACCTGTACAAGAGTGCTAAGTTTCTGCTTTCGTGAACAAGGCATTCAAAGGTTTGGTCCAGCCTTCTCTAGCAAGGCATCATTTAAGACTGTTGGGGTCACAGCTCCCAAAATTTCTAGGAGACTATTCTTGCAATGAATTTGGCGAGTGAAGATACCGGAATGGATAGGAATGAGACCCTTATATCTTCTTCTTCTTCTTTTTCTTCTTCTTCTTCTTCTTCTTGGTGGTCTCTCAAGAACATATGAACTCACATGTACCATCCCATTAGAAAAGGACCTGAAGATCTCAATATTTGATTTTGACCTCTTTTCATCTGATGACATAGTTGGGGACACCACCATAGACCTGGAGGACCGACTCATGTCTCATTACGGGGCCAACTGTGGGCTGCCACAGACTTACTGTGTGTAAGTACTAAGGCTATGGTGAGTAATTCCATCTTTCTCACGCTAGCAGCTTCCAGATGTTTGGGGAGTCATCTCCCAGAAATTCCCAGGAATATCTCCCCAACTTTAGAAGTTCAGGTTGTTTCCATCTACTATATGCAGGAACTGGAAATGTCTAGTCTAACAAAAAGGACTAGGGGTAGCATGATGGCAGTATTCCAATATTTGAGGGACTGCCACGGAGATGAGGGGGTCAATCTATTCTCCAAAACACCTGAGGGAGAGAGAGAAGAAGTTACAGATAGAAACTTAACAGAGAGAGATCCAACTTAGAATTAAGGAGAAATTTCCAGAGTGTCAGGGTTCCAACGGATACCCTAATTAAATCATGAGCCTTGAGCCAAACTTCAAAAGAAATCCAGTTATTTATTAGGAGCTTCATTTCGGCATGTTCCAAGTGAAGACAACTCAGATCTCATGTAATTTACGGCCCAGTCTTGACCCTGTTTCCCCCCCTCTCCCCAGGGTGTGTCATCAATCACATTCACCAACGGAGCAATTTTGCGGGTTGTAGAGATTACTTCCCTCCGGCCGCTGTGGGTAACCCTGGGAGACAGCCTTGTGAGAGCTATGTCTGGAATGTGCTTTTGTTTTTGGTTGCTGTGTTGCTTTGCCAGTTTCTCATCCCTCTTGCCTATGGCAACTCGAGAGCAGGGCAGGGATGATTTGCGAGTTGACACAGAGTGTGAGAACAATCAATGGAGAACAAGCAATGGCTTGCTTCCAGAAGTTGTGAATGCTCCATCACTGGAGGTTTTTAAGAAGAGATTGGACAGCTATTTATCTGGAAGGGAATAGGGCCTCCTGCTTGAGCAGTGGGTAGGACAGTAGACATCCAGGGTCCTCGCAATTCAGTTATCCTGTACTGAAGTGATAACTTCAAGAAAAAGCACAGTCTTTCTGAAAATGCTCTCTACAAACATTGTTTGATCCCTTCTCTCTCTTGCAGAGCTGGCCCCACACAGTGGAGAGATCAGCTTCTTCCAAGTGAACTCTTGGAAAATCATACTCAGGCCAAAAACTTGCCTCAGACAGATATAAGTGAAGATGGTAGCAAAGCTGTCTTCATGGGTAGAACTTATCTGCTCTCTGACTTTGGTAAGTTTCCATGCAACTTTCAGTACTGTACTGTTCGGGGCAGTATGTCTCAACCTTGGCAGCTTTGTATGGACTTCAACTCCCAGAATTCCCATTCTGGCTGAGGAATTCTGGGAGTTGAAATGTGCATAGCTGAAATGATGTGTTTCCTTGTGGTCACCAAAAATGTGCTTGATTGAAGGTGTTGTTACCTTGAGACCGTGTCCCATTTTATTCATTTGTATCATGACTATTATTTTTACAAGTACGTCAAGGCAGTGAACATATCCATCATGGCTTGTTCTTCCTGTGTTCCCCATAATAACAACCCTGTGATGTGGGTTGGGCTGAGAGAGAGGGACTGGTCCAAAATTACTCAGCTGGCTTCCATACTCAAGGCAGGACTAGAACTCACCATCTCCCGAATCTGAAAGTTTCCAGGTTTTCCCCACCCAAAGGAAAGTTCAAGTCCCTGCCCAACATCAACATGTCCATCACATGGTCCAATCCAAGAACCGTCCCTACTGGAGATGCCTCCCAGTTCCAGCCTTCCAGGTGCAGGGCAAAATGTCCTTGACTCTCTGAGAAAGGAATGTTATTTTGACTACATATCAACCATGCTCCATACAATTTTGTTGTTGTTGTTAGTTGCAAAGTCATGTCCGACCCATTGCGACCCCATGGACAACGTTCCTCCAGGCCTTCCTGTCCTCTACCATCCCCCGGAGTCCATTTAAGCTCACGCCAACTGCTTCAGTGACTCCATCCAGCCACCTCATTCTCTGCCGTCCCCTTCTTCTTTTGCCCTCCATCGTTCCCAGAATTAGGCTCTTCTCCAGGGAGTCCTTCCTTCTCATTAGGTGGCCAAAATATTTGAATTTCATTTTCAGGATCTGGCCTTCCAAAGAGCAGTCAGAATTGATCTCCTCTAGGGTTAGGGTTAGGGGTTAGGGTTAGGGTTAGAGTTAGGGTTAGAGTCAGTCTCCTCTAGGACTGACCAGCTTCATACAATCCCCCCTCCCAATTTCCCACAGTAATAAACGTGGCAGGCCTGAAGGCCCAATGCAAAAGATGGCTTCCAGCCTGACAAAAAGAAAAGGAACAAACTACATTTTGGAACTTCTTACTTTCATTCAAACCCACCTTCGATATTTTCAGTTTAGATTCTTCCTCTTACCACCACCACCCCACTTTTAAAACTATAGTAACAAATATCTTGCCTACTCAAAGCTTCGGGGTTGAGTTTGATGGGATTCCGTCTGATGTTTCCTCCTTTCAGAGATCAACGTACCTTCACATGGACACCTGGGACCTGCCAAAGAACGTATGGCCCTCCACCTTCTCCGGATATGCGGTTTGGTCTCTGAACATGTAGAAACTCGCACCTTGTATGATTCAGCTCTACCTGGAATTGACCAAGTAAACCTCAATCTCAGTTTTTCACGCTATAGTTGTTAGCTGCTAGAAAGAAGAATCAGGCAGTCCAGCAAATCTATCGTTGTGGATATTGTCTTATAAATCCTATACCTCTCTCCTATCCAGGGTAAACTGCAGATGTGGGTGGACATCTTCCCACTCTACTTGGGTGACCCAGGACCTCCTTTTGATATCACCCCACGGAAGCCCAGAAAGTAGGTGCTGCCAATTTGTGTAAAGTCGGTTTAGACAACTAAACTAAACGTCAGCTGCCACTTCACGCTTGTTTGTGCTTCGCTGATATATGGTGGAGAAGGGGGACGAAGGGGGTGTATAATTGGGAAATCAAAAGTAGGTGCTCTGCCATCTCGAGAAGCTGCTTCAAGGTCACCCAGTTGGAAGAAGGAGGGAGCAGCATACCTGTTGTGGCCCGTCAGCGGCCTGTGCAGATTGTAGCTGATTCTGACAACGAGGAGGCTGGTGTGGTGCTGCGCCAACAGCCCATGCAGCTGGCATTCGAGTCAGACAACGGGGAGGCTGGAGAAGATGTGGTGCCAGAGGCGGGGATTCAGCCAGGGCCTTCAGAACCTCCAGAAGCTCCCTTAAGTGAAGAGGACAAAGAGGAGGAGCCTCTTCTCGATGCACGGGCACACAGAGCTGCCAAAAGGCAGGAGTGGCTCCTCAGGAGGAGGTCTCCTCAAGAGTAAGGCTTGGGGCTAATTGGCCACTCCCTTAGCCTATTTAAGGAGGAATGCCAACTGAAGCAATTTGTAGGGAACAACTTTAGTTCACTCTCCTTCGCGTCTGGATTCTCTGCAAATTACTTCTAGGCTTTCTGCCAACCATAGTAAGATTGTGATTACTTTATCTTTGGTTTCTTGTAGGCTGTTAGGAAAGTTTATTAACAGCCTTTGTTTGAAAAAGACTGAGTTATTTTATGTTGTGACCCAGGCCCAAGTAGTTAGTATTAAATGCAAACAGTTCGAAAACAAACAACACTTTATTAGAACAGCTGAGAATGAACTCATTCTCAGCGTAGTCCAAACTAAATGAAAGCAAATTCTTCATAACACCATTCCACAGTTCATCACCGACCTTGGTATAATTTGGCAAACTGCCAAAGGCTTTTCTTGGCAAAAGTTCAGAAGCAGAAGACGCCAACAATAAATGAATACAATGAAACAAGAAGCAATTCTCTCAATGGTTGTTTTCCAGCAAAGAGACCAAGAGCCATTGCTGATCTTTTACGCCTTATGGGAGGGGCCAATCATCTCTTGGCCCTACTCCTGAGTCATCCTTTTTGCTTTATCTGCTCCTGCCTTCTGGTAGCTCTTCTCATACGTGCACTAGGAACAGGCTCCTTCTGTTCCTCTGCCTCTCTATTGTCAGCCTCTGGAGTCCCTACATCACTCCCCGATGGCCCTGGCCCCATCTCTGCCTCCGAGGCAGAGCCCTCATCTGGGCCTTCCCCAGCCTCCGGACTGGCCCATATTCTTCCTTAGCCTCATCACTGTCCGACTCCACTGCCTGTTCCACAGGCTGCTGACGGACCACAACATTTCGCTTCTCATTCAAGAAGCTTCTTCAGCTCTGACTGGATGGTAGGGAATGGAAGGATAAACCTCCAAGTGGCCTCAACAACCCTCTAAAAGGATGCAAATGACCAGCTGTCTGCAAGCAATATAAATTCTTCCGTCCCCCACCATCCTGTCACAGCTGAAGAAGCTTCTTGGATGAGAAGCAAAATGTCTTCAAAGAAAAACCAGAAAGTCCAGTTGTCTCCTGAAAAAGCACCTTTGGGACAACTATGATCTGGATGACTGAACATCTCTACAGACTTTTAGCCGACTCTATGCTCAAGGGTTGCCCAAGTGTAGCTTCATGGAAGCTTCTTCCTGCCCCCCAACCCCCCATCCAAGAATCAGAGTGGGGTAGTGGTGGCCTCGTTGAGCTAGGAATGGGAAGATCCATTCAAGTTCACTCTCAACCATTGGAAAGTCTTTGCTCTTCGTTCTAGATACGAACTCCGCTGCATAATTTGGAACACAAAAGATGTGGATCTAGAAGATACCAATATCTTTGGAGACAAGATGAGTGACATCTACGTGAAAGGGTATGAGATAAGTAATCTGGATGGGGAATCCCAGAGTCCCAAACCATTATAAGGAATTCATTTTCCTCATTCTTAATAGTATATGGGTTTTTTTTTCTTCCAAGAGGGACACAGTGGCTCAGTGGCTAAAGATGCTGAGCTTGTCGATCGAAAGGTCGGCAATTCAGCGGTTCGAATCCCTAGTGCTGCGTAACGGGGTGAGCTCCTGTGACTTGTCCCGGCTTCTCCCAACCTAGCAGTTCAAAAGCACGTAAAAAATGCAAGTAGAAAAAATAGGGACCACCTTTGGCGGGAATGTAGCAGCGTTCCGTGCACCTATGGCGTTGAGTCATGCCGGCCACATGACCATGGAGACGTCTCCAGACAGCGCTGGCTCTTCGGCTTTGAAACGGAGATGAGCACTGCTCCCTAGAGTCGGGAACGACTAGCACATATGTGTGAGGGGGAACCTTTACCTTTACCTTTATTTTTTCTTCCAGAGAAAGAAAGCGGTTGCACAATATTCAAAAATAGTAACATAATACAGGGAGAGTTTCTTAGTTTCTTCTGAAACTAAAGGAGACATAACTCTTCCCGTCTCTTCAGCATCTGAGCTGGGAGAAGAGACACAGAGAAAGCTCATGCTGATCCATCACTCTGTCCCTCTCCTTTTTTCCGATCCTATCTTTCCTTCGGCATCCTGCTTGATCCTCTTCTTTGCATCCCTTGAGTCGGGGTAGGATTCAAACATTTTAGCAACCGGTTCTCTGCCCGGTAGCTGGTTGGGCATGGCCATGGTGGGCGTGGCCTATTCGGCCTCCTGCACCACAGCGGGGGGGACATTTTCACTCTCCCCAGGCTCCGTAGGCTTTTCTCAAGCGTCCGGGAGGGTGAAAACAGCCTCCCCTGGGCTCCAGAGGCCAGAAACAGGCCCATTTCCAGACTTCCGGTACTTCCTGTAGGCCTGTTTTTCTCCCTCCCCAGGCTCCGGTGGCTTTCCTGAAGCCTCCAGGAGGGTGAAAACAGCCTCCCCTAGGCTCCGGAGACCCTCTGGAGGCTGGAAACGGGCCCATTTCCAGAATTCCAGGAGGCCTGTTTTTCGCCTTCCCAGAGCCTCCGTGTGGGCCCTGCACTTATCTGGCATCCAAAATGGGCCGTATGGAGACTCCTGGGAGGGGCAAGCAGGGTGGGAGGGGCCAGCCAGTCCTTGCAACTACCAGTTCAATGAAACAGATGTAAGATTAGCATCCGGTTCATGCGAACCGGCTGAATCCCATTTCTGCCTTGAGTGCCATTCCTGGATTCCTACTTCTACTCCCCCTGCCTTGTTCATCCCACAACCCAAAACCATCACTTCTCCTGTGAGAAATGGAGACTCAAACCAGTCATTGACAGGAGCGCCCTTTCTACCACCCTCAAGGTCCTTTCACACGTTTCCACACATGCCGACAGAGAGTCCATGGACATTGCCGCTTTTCATTTCTTGCCTACGCCTGCTGGCCAGCACTCCAACCCAATTACATAACGCACCCTTCACGAAATCCGTCCCCACTTTTGAGTTGACTAAAAATGTTTCTGTCCTTCTCCTTTGCTTTGGTCCCAGATGGCTGGATGGCCAGGAGGAAGACAAGCAAAGAACTGATGTCCATTATAGGTCCTTGGCAGGAGAAGGCAACTTCAACTGGCGATTCATATTCACGCTGGATTATTTGCCCATGGAGCAAGTTTGTGTCCTCACTAAGAAGGTAGGGTATAAGCTAGCTTTTAGTTCCCTTTCTTTCCCCCCCTTCCTTCCTCCCTCTCTCCTCCTTTCTCTCCCTCTCTCCCCCTCTCTCTCCCTCTCTTTCTCTCTCCCTCCCACTCTCCTCCTTTCTCTCCCTCTCTTTCTCTATGCCTCTCTCTTCCCCTCTCTTTCCATCTCTTTCTCTCTACCTCTCCCCTCCCCCTCTCACTCTCTTTCTCCCTCCCCCTCTCTCCTTCTCTCTCTCTACCTCTCTCCTCCTTTCCCTCTCTTTCTCTCTGCCTCTCTCCCCCTCCCCCTCTATTTCCCTCTCTTTCTCTCTCCCTCCCTCTCTTTCTCCCTCCCCCTCTCTCCTTTTCTCTCTCCCTCTCCTCCTTTCTCCCTTTCTTTCTCTCTGCCTCTCCCCTCCCCTCCCCCTCTCCCTCTCTCCCTCCCTCTCCTTCCCTCCCTCCCACTCTCCCTCCCTCTCTTTCTCCCTCCCTCCCTCTCCTTCTCTCTCTCCCTCTCCCTCTCCTCCTTTCTCCCTTTCTTTCTCTCTGCCTCTCTCCCCTCCCCCTCTCTCTCCCTCCCTCCCTCCCTCTCTGTGTGTGTAATCTCATTTGCCCTTTATAAAGCCCTTCTGGAGACTGAACTCCAACTCTTTGAAGAACTAGAGTGGTTAAGACATAAGGCTAGAAAGCAGTTGGTTCCATGAGTTCAAGTCCCACCTTAGTCATGACATTCAGCTGGATGATTTTGGGCCACCCAACCCTCTCTCTCTCAGCCTAACCCACCTCACAGAGTTGTTGTGGGGAAAATAAGAGGAGGAAGGTGTGTGTTGGATATGCGCACCACCTTGATTTATTTGTAAAAATAGCAAATATGGAATGCAAATTAATAAAGTAGAAACTTAAAGATAACACCAGAAGCAAGGTTGCAAGGGGTTCCTTGGTGCTATTAGCCACTAGCTGCTTTCATTATTATTATTTTTTTAATTTCCCAATTTCACTTTTAGCTGTGAAATTTCCTGGTGATCTCTAGCTAAGGGTTAGCCATTATCTTCCAAGCCCAGAGATGATGAAATGCTGCCACCTTCTGAGACACACCAGGAAAGCTCGGCAATAGCATACTTTCTAGTCTTTTTCTAAGCAGCAGGAGTGCAGGGGGTCCTTGACTTGCAACAGTTCAGTTTAGTGACCGTTCCAAGTTACAACAGTGCTGAAAAATGTGACCTATGGCTGGAAGGAAGGAAGGAAGGAAGGAAGGAAGGAAGGAAGGAAGGAAGGAAAAAGGAGGAGGGAGGAAGGGAAGGAAGGAAAAGAAAAAGAAAAGAAAGAGAAAAGAGAGAAAGAGAGAAAGAGGGGGAAAGAAAAAAGAAAGGAAGGAAGGAAGAAAGAAAGAAAGAAAGGGGGAGGGAGGAAGAAGGGAAGGAAGAAGAGAAGGAAAGAAGGGAAAAAGGAGGAGGGAAGAAAGGAAGGAAGGAGAAAGGGAAAGGGAAGGAAGGAAGGAGAAAGGGGAGAAAGCAAAGAAGAAAAGCAGGAGGGAGGGACAAAGGAGAAAGGAGAAAGGGAAGGAAAGAAAGAAAGGAGGAGAAAAGAGGGAAGGAGGGAGGATGGATGGATGGAAGGAAGGAAGGAAGGAAGGAAGGAGGAAGGAAGGAAGGAGGGAAGGAAGGAAGGAAGGAAGGAAGGAAGGAAGGAATTATTGTCCTGTAATAATGTTAAGGATTGATAACACAATTTTAGTTCTTTCTTCCGATCAATCTGATCAAAGCATCTTGTCTGGAAGCATCAGCTTTGACAGGTGCTTGGTTCAACTATTTCATTTATCTACCCGTTTCTATCACACCTTTCTTCCCAGGCATTCGAGGGGACGTCCATTACAATCTCTCCTTCTTAGCGCTTTCATCTTATACACCATTTTCCTCCCTTCCGTTTTTTTTTTCTTTTTCTTGCAGCAACATTTTTGGAGCCTGGATGAGACCATGCAGAAAGTACCTCCAAAACTGATCATCCAGGTCTGGGACAATGATAAATTCTCAGCTGATGATTTCATAGGTGAGATTTTTTTGAATGGGGTGAGGGATCTTGGAAATACAGTTTTCTACTACTTCTCAACAAGATTTCCCTCTCGCCATATTCATTTTGTATGAAAGCAACAAACAAAAAGAAAGAAAGAAAGAAACCACTTCAAACCATCTTTCCTTTAGTTTGAACTTCCTCCTTCATTTCTTTCGTGATCTTCCACCTGTTACTTCTTGCCATTCTTCCATGCCTGGCTTTAGACCATCCAATGTACCTAGCAGGGCTGCTTAGCTCTTTGTGTTACCTTCTGTGAACCATCAGATCTGTTGTGGGCCCCAGCCTCTCCAACAGCCAAATCAGAGGAGGAGGAAGAGGCGTGGGAGTCGGGGTTAGCATCAAGGCAACCTGAGAGCTCCGAGGGGGAAGAGGGAATGGAGCTGGCAGAGAGAAAGAGAGAAAGAGAGAGACAGAGCCTGGGCTGTCCATCAGCCCTCAGATGGAGCGTCAACAGCCCCCAGGTCTGGAGGTGGCTGATGAGAAGGAGGAGGAACAGCTGGGTCCAGTGCCTGATATGTGGATTTACAGAAGGCAGAGGAGAGGAGAGCAGTGGAAATCTATGGGCCGGTCCTTGGGGCGGAAGAGCCACCGCTGCTAACGAAGCCCCACCCTAGCTTTGAGGATAAAAGGCAGAGGGTAGAGATGAATAGATGTGGCAGAACTATTCATGTCCTGCCCGGATGGACTTGTTAGCCTGACGTGAAAGAGAAACTTTTTGCCAGGGCTGCTGGTGCTCCTAATAAAGGAATCTTTGAGTTAAACTTAAGAGGGTTTGTCGTGTTTGACAGCTGGGTCAGAATAGACTAGATAGAATAGGATAGAGTAGAATAGAAATAGGAATAGGAATAGGAATAGGAATAGAATTAAGAATGATAGGATAGAATAGAGTAGAGTAGAGTGGAGTGGAGTGGAGTGGAATGGAATGGAATGGAATGGAATGGAATAGAATAGAAGAATAATAAATATAGAATAGAATAGAATAGAATAGAATAGAATAGAATAGAATAGAATAGAATAGAATTGGAAATAGAAATAGTAATAGAAATAGAATAGAATAGAATAGAATAGAATAGAATAGAATAGAATAGAATAGAGTATAGAGCAGAGCAGAACAGAACAGAATAGAACAGAATAAAGAATAGAATAGAACAATAAATAATAGAATAGAATAAAGATAGAATAGAATAGAATAGCATAGCATAGCATAGCATAGCATAGCATAGCATAGAATAGAATAGAATAGAATAGAATAGAATAGAATAGAATTGAATAGAATTGGAAATAGAAATAGTAATAGAAATAGAATAGAATAGAATAGAATAGAATAGAATAGAATAGAATAGAGTATAGAGCAGAGCAGAACAGAACAGAATAGAACAGAATAAAGAATAGAATAGAACAATAAATAATAGAATAGAATAAAGATAGAATAGAATAGAATAGAATAGAATAGCATAGCATAGCATAGCATAGCATAGCATAGCATAGAATAGAATAGAATAGAATAGAATAGAATAGAATAGAATAGAATAGAATAGAATAGAATAGAATAGAATAGAATACTTTATTGGCCAAGTGTGATTGGACACACAAGGATTTTGTCTTTGGTGCATACGTTCTCAGTGTACATAAAAAAAAAAGATACGTCCATCAAGAATCATAAGGTACAACACTTAATGATAGTCATAGGGAACAAATAAGCAATCAGGAAACAATCAACATCAATATAAATTGTAATTTGATTTTATTTCCGCTTTTTAATTTTGTATGTATGTATTTTATTGTTGGCCGTTCACCGCCCTGAATCCTTCGGGAGTAGGGCGGTATACAAATCAAATAAAAGTAAAGTAAGGATAAAGCAACAAAGTTATAGTCATACAGTCATAAGTGGGAGGAGACGAGTGGTGGGAACGATGAGAAGATTAATAGTAATGCAGACTTAGTGAATAGTTTGACAGTGTTGAGGGAATTATTTGTTTAGCAGAATGATGGCGTTCGGAGGAAAACTGTCCTTGTGTCTAATTGTTCTGGTGTGCAGTGCTCTATAGTGTCGTTTTGAGGGTAGGAGTTGAAACAGTTTATGTCCAGGATACGAGGGGTCTGTAGATATTTTCCCAGCCCTCTTTTTGACTCGTGCAGGATACAGGTCCTCCATGGAAGGCAGGTTGGTAGTAATTGTTTTTTCCTGCAGTTCTAATGATCCTCTGAAGTCTGGGTCTGTCTTGTTGGGTTACAGAACAGCATCATAGAACAAGGAAGGGTTGGAAGGGGCCTCGGAGGGCTTCTAGTCCAACCTCCTGCTCAAGGCAGGAGAGTTTACACTTTTGTTCCTCCCGTAGGCAATCTGGAAATGAACTTAACCAGCATCCCACGACCTGCCAAGCGGCCTCGGCATTGCAGTTTGAAAGTCCTGCAGGACGATAGCGGCAAGTCCAGCTCGTCCGCTCCTTTTCGCCGACGGAGACAAAAATGCATTTCCTTGTTCACCCAAAGAAATATGAGAGGCTGGTGGCCTTGCATTGTCTTCGAGAAAGACAAGCCACGAGTGTCCGTAAGTCAGGAAGAGATTGGAGATGGGGGTCTTGCTGTAGTAGGGTATCTCTAAAACATCCAATTACAGGTAGTTCTCGACTTACAACAGTTCATTTAGTGACCCTCCGAGGTTACAACAGCCCTGAAAAAAGTGACATGACCTTTTCCCACACTTACGACCTTTGTAGTATCCCCATGGTCGTGTGATCAAAATTCAGAGGTTTGGCAATTGATTCGTACTATGACGGTGACAGTGTCCCATCATCTGACAAAGTCAACAGGGAAACTAAATTCATTTTATCAACTAACTTCATGGTTGCGGTGGTTCGGTTGACAACCGTGGCAAGAAATGTGATAAAACAGGCAAAACTCACTTAGCAAATTGTTAATTTCACTTTAGCCACAGAAATTTAGGGTTCAGCTGTGGTCGTAAGTCAAGGACTATCTGTATGCCATTGGATATTTGATTCTCTAGGGTAAGATTGAAATGTCTCTGGAGTTGCTGACCGATTTGGAGGCCGACGAATTGCCAGCTGGGAGAGGAAGAGAAGAGCCCAACACAAACCCCTTTCTGAAGCCACCAGAGTAAGATCAGAACACGGGAGGGTCCTGTAATATAAAACCTGGCGGAGGGATGATGGCTGTCCTCAGAATCGTGACTCCTCTCACCTTGAGACAATACGGAAGGAAGCTGTAAGCCTTACATCACCATTCATAGGGATTGGCAGATTTTTGAGGGAGGAAAATATTCCAAAGGTTCTTTTCCAGAAGGCAACTGGATTTTCTTGATCGGTGTTTTTTTTTTCCCCTTTGAAAACATTTTGCTTCTCATCCAAGAAGCTTCTTTAGTTCTCTTTCTTGGGCGAAGTTGGCCCTGATTTCTTGGTCGTTGGGAGAACCTGAAGAAGCTTCTTGGATGAGAAGCGAAACATTTTCAGGGGGGGAAAAATCTCAAGAAAGTCCAGTTTGCAATAGCACTTAGACTTATATACCGCTTTACAGTGCTTTACAGCCCTGTCTAAGCGGTTTACAGAGTCAGCCTCTGGCCTTCAACGACCTGGGTCCTTGTTTTACCTACCTCGGAAGGATGGAAGGCTGAGTCAACCTGGAGGCAGTCGGGATCGAACTGCTGGCAGTAGGCACAATCAGCCTGCAATACAGCACTCTAACCATTGCACCAACCTGGCTTCCTTCCTTCCTTCCTTCCTTCCTTCCTTCCTTCCTTCCTTCCTTCCTTCCTTCTTTCCCAATAGCACTTAGACGTATATACCACTTCACAATGCTTTACAGCTCTCTCTAAGCGGTTTACAGAGTCAGCCTCTTGCCCACAACAATCTGGATCCTCGTTTTACCCACCTCGGAAGGATGGAAGGCTGAGTCAACCTTGAGCCAGTCAGGATCGAACTCCTGGCAGTGGGCAGAGTTAGCCTGCAGTACTGCACTCTAACCACTGCGCCACTGTTAATCTTTTGGAAAAGTACCTTTGGGACAACCATGACCTGGATGATTGAGAATCTCAACAGACAGGCAGGGGGGTGCAAGTTAAACCATCTTTATCCCAATTAGTTACCCTGACCAGGTCTAGGGGTTAAAAGACTCTGAAAAATGTAACCTCGGAGAAACCACAATCTTAGACAGAGGTCTTGTAGATGCAACGGGCAATGTATGTTTCATTGTATTCATACATATAATGTATGTATGCCCCAGTAACACCATTGTGGACTCCTGCAACTCTAGAGTCTGCGATGAATCAGTAATTAATGGCAAGGGATCAAAGAAGCCAGGTCTTCTTCTGGTTAGTCTTCAAATGATGGGTGAGCAGAAGCAAACGAAGGATGAATGGAGCTAAGATGAATGCAGCTGCTATCTCACCACCTCCTCTCTCTTCCTTCTTCTCCCCCCAATTAGGAGGCCGGAGACCTCTTTCCTATGGTTCACAGCCCCCTTAAAGAGCATCCATTTTATTATATGGCAGAAGAGTAAATGGAAGATCCTAATTTTGATTGGCATCCTGCTGGTGATCTGGCTGCTCATAGATTTCATCTATGCAGCTCCAGTAAGTTTTTTCTGAGAAAAGAATGCGAAAATGTAACCTTGAAGGGGAATCATGTACTATCAGTAGCAGGGGTGGGAGTCTGTCAGTCATATGGGGAGAGAGAGGAGGGGAGGGGGAAGGATGGAGGGAGGGGGAGAGAGAGGGAGAGAGAGAGAGATGATAAAGTTCAGTTTTCACTGGTTTCCTCCATCTTCTAACTTTCTTTACTAGGGTTATCTGGCCATGAAGTTGGTCAATCCAATGAAATTTCACGGTCCATCTTGGTCCAAGCAGTCTCCGAAGAATAATATTGACACAAGCTTTCAAATAACATGGACAACCTCAGAAATAAAACAGGCAATTTCAAAGGTGTCATTGCCATCGGCAACTCCCAAGAAAGGACCGCCAGGAGCTCCCAAGAAAGGACGACTAGGAGCTCCCAAAAAAGGACGACCAGGAGCTCCCAAGAAAGGACGACCAGGAGCTCCTAAGAAAGGACGACCAGGAGCTCCCAAGAAAGGACCACCAGGAGCTCCCAAGAAAAGGCCACCAGGAGCTCCCAAGAAAAATCCTCCAGCAGTTTCCAAAAAAGTGCCAACAACAGTTCTCAAGAAAACGTCATCAGCATCTCCAAGTAAAGTGCCAACAGCCATGCTGAAGAAAGTGCCAACAACAACTCTGAAGAAAGTGCCAACAACAACATTGAAGAAAGCAAAGCCAACGACTCTGAAGAAAGTCAAGCCAACAACTCTGAAGAAAGTGTCACCTCCCACCTCAAAGAAGCCATCTCCTTCTAAGAAAACACCAAAAGCAACTGTTCCAAAGCCACCAAAACCAACTACTAAGAAATTATGGCCAACTTCTCCCAAGAAAAAACCAGCTCCCCCCAAAAAATTTCCAACTCCTAAAAATAGATTGATAACACCGAAAACACCCCCAAAATAATAGCTACTCTTCAAAAAAATATCCGTGCAGGATACCACCAGCTGCTAAGACCCTGGTCTGTTATAGTTAAGTACAACCTCTTGCTACCCAATAGAAATCCTGCCATGTTCTTCACAGTCTAGTTGAAATGTCTTGCACCGAAGGGCCATTCTAGCTTCATCTTCCCCGTTGCCCTCAAAGGGTCTTCAGGAGTAGAAACAACTCAGTCTTCTTGTCAGACTGCAGTACTGTCTCAAAATTAAATGAATCTCCAAACTGCCAATCTTTAAGGAAATCTTTCTTTAATTGAGCTCAGCCACCGGATCATGACTCCGTGCGGACAAGACTGACCTTTTGCCTCCCAATCCCTCCCTTTCTGACCCCCAAATCTCTGCTTCTCATTGGCTGTCTTCCAAGTCATTCTTCAGACTTCTTTTCCCCATCATTTCTCAGGAATGTGCCCCCCTCCCCTGATCTCCACGACAACCAAGCTTCAAAGGGATTTTGCAGGCAAAAGTTTCAGAGTTTATCTTTTGCTGTCCTCTGCTCTCTCTCTCTATGCCAGTGTTGCAACGCTGACACTTCTATGAATTTGGTACCATCCTTCCAACTTTTTCAGTTTCGTGATGATGTTCCTCAGAGCTCAAAGCCAACTCCTGAAATACTTGCAGGGGGAGGAAGAGAGAAAACAGGTATGGAATCAGGTAGGACTTCAGAAGAAAGTAGCTTTCTGAACGCTGTCCCAATATTTCCAAAGAGGTGAAGAAGGAAGGCCCCTCCTTACAGTGAAATGTAGGTCAGGAGAAGTCAAAGCCATGTTAGTTATAGACCCAGAGCCATAAATAGTTGCAATCCAGTTACGCGTGTTTTCAGCCATCCGTTGAGGCAAGTCAGTACTATATAAATAAATATGCCATCGATGGTTCTTTGATGCTTTGGGTGAGTTCGTCCTTTTTTTAAAAAAAAAAAGATATTAAAAATTTTTCATGGAGTAAAACACAAATCAAAAGAGAAAAGGAAAAGGAAAGCGAGACAAGGCAAGAAGTGGAAAAAATTAAAAAAATAAATATATTTGAGAAATATAAAGACGTCTGACATTCTTTTCAACAGTTACAATCTTATGAGCCACGTCCTTTAGCTGGAATAGTCATTCTAAGAGCAAGATGGGTGGAACATAAATATGATAAAGAAATAAAAATAAGGTCCCAAAGAATCAGTTAGCATCCAGCTGTCCAGCAGCTCCCAACAAGCAAAGACAATGGGGAAAAACAGCATGGAAAGTTACAATTCACAGTTATGTAATTTTTACATATTGGGACTGCTATAGATTATTGAGTCACCAACAGATAATATTTACTATCGATTTCACTGTCGTCCTCTTTTCATCCACTGAGTCTGCAATATTTTATTGTGCCACCAGGTTGCAGTATTTCACAAAAAATCCATGTAAACCAGGTAAATGAACTAATATTATTTCAAGACAGCTGATTTCAACAAAGGAAGAGAGATTCCATGGATGAAAATCCCACAGGAAAAAAACCATTCAGGACACTTTGGAAACTATAAATAAAAGAGATAATAAAAGCCCAAACGAAAACAATACCACAGAGAAAGAAAATCAAGAGACTGTAGATGAAACCAGAATGTTTGGGCAAAGAATAACAGAATAACAGAGTGGGAAGGGACCTTGGAGGTCTTCTAGTCTGACCCCCTGCTCAGGCAGGAAACCCTACCCCACTTCAGACAAATGATTGTCCAACATCTTCTTTAAAACCTCCAGTTGGAGGGAGGGAGGGAGGGAGGGAGGGAGGAAGGAAAAGAAAGAAAAAGAAAGGAAAAAAGAAAAAAGAAAGAGAAAAACAGAGAAACAGAAAGAAAAAGAAAGAAAGGGAGGAAGAAGGGAAGGAAGGAAAGGAAAGGAGAAAGGAGGGAAGGAAGGAAAGGAAGGAACGAAGGAGAAAGGGAAAGGAGCAAAGAAGAAAGAGGGAGGAAAGGAAGGAAGGAGAAAGGGGAGACAGTAAAGAAGGAGAAAAGCAGGAGGGAGGGAGGGAGGAGAAAGGAGAAAAGGAAGGAAGGAAACAAGAAAGGGGAGGGAAGGAGAAAGGAAAGAAAGGAAAGAAGAAAAGAGGGAGAGGGAAGGGAGGGAGGAAGGAAGGAAGGAAGGAAGGAAGGAAGGAAGGAAGGAAGGAAGGAAGGAAGGATAGCAGAATAAACAAAGTTGGAAGGGACCTTGAAGGACTTCTAGTCCAAC
This sequence comes from Arizona elegans, assembly GCA_022577455.1. NCBI lineage: Eukaryota > Metazoa > Chordata > Lepidosauria > Squamata > Colubridae > Arizona > Arizona elegans. Next base: position 51,912 of record JAKOOJ010000058.1, on the reverse strand, counting down.
CCCCTGCTCAAGCAGGAGACCCTATACTATTTCAAACGAATAGTTGTCCAATCTCTTTTTGAAAACCTCCAGTGGATAAGAGCATCCACAATTTCTGGTGGCAAGTTGTTCCACTGCTTCATTGTTCTCACTGTCGGGAAATTTCTCCTTAGTTCTAGGTTGCTTCTCTCCTTGATTAGTTTCCACCCATTGCTTCTTGTTCTACCCTCAGGTGCTTTGGAAAAATAGCTTGACTCCCTCTTCTTTGTGGCAGCCCCTGAGAGATTGGAAGACTGCTATCATGTCTCCCCTAGTCCTTCTTTTCATCAAACTAGACATACCCAGATCCTGCAACCGTTCATCGTATGTTTTAGCCTCCAGTCCCCTAATCCTCTTGGTTGCCCTTCTCTGCACTCTTTCTAGAGTCTCCACATCTTTTTTACATCGTGGCGACCAAAACCGAATGCAGGATTCCGCTTTGGGGAGAGGAAGAAAAAAAAGAAAAACAAAGCAGATTTAATTGCAAGAAGTGATTCAGAGCAATGCGGTTGGAAAAAGGCCTGCAAGCAAGAGGGCGAGAACCTTTGCGTGTCCAAAAAATCTTGGAAGGAATGGAATGCACCACGCAGGGCTCCAAAGCTATTTGGCCATCTCCCAGGTTCTCAAATGCTAACTGTCCACAAACGAAGCCCAGCTCTGAATGCCACAGGCCCAGCCTCTCAAAAGAGGGGTGGGTCGGACACCTGCCTCACTTCATCTGCGTCATGGACAGCACATGGCCCAAGGCTGCGAAAGTCACATTTCTGTTTGCAACGCCAGCCTGTGGATTGTCCTGGAAGACAGCGGTCAGAAGAGGTCAAAAGATGCAGTCATCATTCCCTCCTGTCCTTAGTGACTCCTGCTTTGTTTCTGCACATTTGTCTTCTAAAACAAGAAGGGCAAGATCCACATTTTTTTTATGGGTGAGGACAGGACAGGGTATGTCTAGATTGATGAAAAGAAGGACCAGGGGAGACATTATAACAGTGTTCTGGTATTTCAGGGGCTGCCACGAAGAAGAAGGAGTCAAACTATTCTCCAAAGCACCTGAGGGCAGGACAAGAAGTAATGGGTGGAAACTACCGTATTTTTCAGAGTATAAGACGCATCTTCCCCCCCCCCCCAAAAAAAAATGGGGTGACAATTTAGGTGCTTCTTATATACCAAATGTAGCCCTGCCCACCCACTGGCCCCCACCCTTTGGCCTCTGCCTCCCAGCAGTTTACCTCCTTACAGCAAGCAGCAACAGCCCGTTTCAGCTTCAGCACAGCCTAATTAGCACAAGTTGATTGGATCGGCCTCCCGACTCTCAGCTGTTTTGCTCTCAGCTGTTTTGCGCAGGGCTCTGCTGCTTGCTGCAAGGAGGTAAATTGCTGGAGCGTATTTTTTTTTTTCCTTGTGCTAATCAAGCTATGCTGAAAACGAAAATGAAAGTAAAGCAGGCTGTTTGCTGATTGCTGCAACAAGGGAAAATTGCTGGGAGGCAGAGGCAGATTTCTTTTTCTTGTTTTCCTCACCAAAAAAAGGAGTATAAGACGCACCATCTTATACTCCGAAAAAATACGGTTACCAAGGAGAGAAACAACTTAGAACTACGGAGAAATTTCCTGACAGTGAGAACAATTAAACAGAGGAACAACTTGCCACCAGAAGTTGTGAATGCTCCAACACTGGAAGTTTTAAAGAAGATGTTGGATAACCATTTGTCTGAAGTGGTGTAGGGTTTCCTGCCTGGGCAGGGGGTTGGACTAGAAGACCTCCAAGGTCCCTTCCAACTCTGTTATTCTATTCTATTCTATTCTATTCTATTCTATTCTATTCTATTCTATTCTATTCTATTCTATTCTATTCTATTCCATTCCACTACATTCTACATTCTCTATTCCATTCTATTCTATTCTATTCTATTCTATTCTATTCTATTCTATTCTATTCTATCGTGCCAGGACCCCTGTGTTATTCTTAACATTGGCTCGGAAGTAACATTAAACTGTTGTTGACAGCAGAAATATCTGCTAGGATAGATCCACCTGCCAAATGTTTTGATCTGTGGCATCTTTGCAGCTTGGGAACATTTTTTCCCTCTCATACCTGCATGTCTTTTATCAGCTGTTTAAAAACAAAAGAAGAACAGAGTTGGAAGGGACCTTGGAGGTCATCTAGTCCAACCCCCCACCCAAGCAGGAGACCCTACTCCATTTCTGACAGAGGGCAGTCCAGTCTCTTCTTGAAAGTCTCCAGTGATGAAGCTCCCACAACATCTGAAGGCAACTTCCATGGGTTGATTGTTCTCCTTATTTCCAGGTTGAATCTCTCCTTGATCCGTTTCCATCCATTATTCCTTGTCTGGCCTTCAGGTGCTTTCGAAAATAGCTTGACCCCCCTCCTCTCTGTGGCAGCCCCTCAAATATTGGAAAGGCTTTGACTTAATTCACAAAGGTTAAGCAGAGTCATATCTGGTCCCGGATTTGAAAGGGAAGCTAATTACAACTAGGAATTTGCAAGGAAGTTGGAAAAAAAGAAAATAAACTTCAAAAGAATGTAGAGGCAAATCACTTCCTAATGGATAGCTGGCCAAAGATTAAACCCTCATGTTTTAATGCCTTCGAATAAGTGACTCCCTTTTTTATGACCCTGTAAGTGAAAGCAAGAAAAGGAATCAGATAATCAAAACCCAGCAGCCATTGAGGAGAAAACACAAGTCGGTGATTCAACCAGCAGTAAAAAGATCTAATCGGTTACCAATTAATGGTCAACAAACAAAGATAGCAGCAAAAGTTGTAGGTCCTACCAAGGACATAGAAGCACGACCAGAAATAAATGACTACCTGGTTGTGTGCAGATGGGTCAAGTAAACAGCTTCCTGAGATACAGAAAAGAGTGGACGCACTCAAACTTACAAAGACAGTTATCCTATACTACTGGACAACTAGAGTTTTCAACCGGTTCAGTCCGGTTCACCCAAACCGGTAGTGGAAATTTTGAGTAGTTCGGAGAACCGGTAGTAAAAATTCTGACTGGCCCCACCCCCATCTATTCTCTGCCTCCCAAGTCCCAGCTGATTGGGAGGAAATGGGGATTTTGCAGTAACCTTCCCCTGCCACGCCCACCAAGCCACGCCCACCAAGCCACACCCACAGAACCAGAAGTAAAAGAATTTGAAACCCACCACTGGTGCATACAGCAAACTAGTAGCTACATAATGTGAAACCCACTGCTGGGGACAAGCCATGACCTGTTGGGTCATTGTTTCAGGGATATATTTCTTTACCTAAACAGAAGAAAGAGAATGACCACGATTGGTCAAAAAACATCAGTAGAATGACTTCCGGACAGTTTCCCAATTGAGTTTCCTTGTGGGAAGATGGGAAGTGAACATCAAAAATCTTCCTTCTTTCTTTCCCCCTTCCTTCCTCTTTCCTCCCTCTTTCTTCTCTTTTCTTCCTTCCTCTTTCCTCCCTCCCCTTCTTCTCCTTCCTCACTTCCTTCCTTCCTCCCCCTTTCTTCCTTCGTTCCTTTCCTCCTTTCTTCCTCTTTCCTCCCTCCCTCTTTCTTCTCTTTCCTTCCCTCCTTCTTCCCTCCCTGCCTCCCTTCTTTCTCCTCCCTCCCTCCCTGTTTCTTCCTTCCTTCCCTTCTCCCTTCCTCTTTCCTCCCTCCCTCTTTCTTCTCCTTCCTTCATTTTCATTTTCATTTTATTAAATTTGTATACCGCCCTACTCCCGAAGGACTCAGGGCGGTGAACAGCCATAAAATAAAACATATAGATACAAAATTTAAAATGGAGATAAAACTAATTAAATAAATTTGGCTGAAACATTTTAAAACCCCAATAAATTAAAACCAAATTTAAAATTTAAAATTCCATTTTAAAAAGAGGAAAAGTTTAGATCAGGCCAGCTTGATGGAATAAGAACGTCTTAAGCGCGCGACGGAAGGTACGCAGATCCGGAATCCTCTGTATCTCCGGGGGGAGCTCGTTCCAGATCGTAGGTGCCCCCACAGAGAAGGCTCTCCCCCTGGGGTCCACCAGTCGACATTGTTTGGCCGACGGCACCCGGAGGAGCCCCTCTCTATGGGAGCGTACTTCCTTCCCTCCCTCCTCCCTCCCTCCCTCCCTTTCTCCTTCCTTCCTCTTTCCTCCTTCCCTCTTTCTTCTTCTTCCTTCCCTCCCTCCCTGCCTCCCTCCATTCTCCTTCCTCACTTCCTCCCTCCCTTTTTTCTTCCTCCCTCCTTCCTCCTTCCTCCCTCCTCCTTCTTTCCTTCCTATCTACTGTAAGATGTACGAACTCCAGTTCCAATTTCAAGGCTGGCTGGGGAATTCTGAAAACTGGAGTCCACAAATCTGAAATTTGCCAAAATTGAGGAACACCGTTGCAGTCACTGGGAGCTGAATTCAATTGTGGGTGGAGGGAAACTTTATTATAAGCGGCGGACAACACAATCTCACCATCTCAATGGGCCCAAAAGAAGAGAATCGTGGCTTTTGTTTTCTTCAAAAAGAACATTATTTTAAACATAGTAAACACGGCTTCCTGTTCTTTAAAAAGCCACTGATGTGTTGCCAGGAAAAACATGGTACTCTTTCGCCGATGTCCTTTTCATCTCCTCTACCTTTAAACTGTCTGGGTAACCTGGATTTTCTGTCCTTGGATCACGGGGCTCAAATTCTCATATTGTCTGCTGGTGTGGTGATTAACTGGAATTGTGACAGGAAAGTCAGCAAACTGAAATGACAACTGTCTTTTCTAAGCCAAGAGAGAACAGTTGAAAGAAAAGCCTTTTTTCGTGCCAAAGAACATGTTGTCCCAAGCTGGACTCCTTCATTCGAAGGTGAGGGTCATTTTTTTTTATGTTGAGCTTCATATACTGTAGGAAGTTAACACCCACCCCTCTTCTAGAAAAATGAGATATTTTAGGAAATATTAAAAAGGCAGAATATTTCCCCTAAAAGGGAGGCAGAAACTCAGCCCCCCACCTTTGTCAATGGGCCATTAAGGCCTGGACCAGTCTATTCTACAGAACAAAGATCTACCTCCTGCAGGGAGAGCCATAGTAGGAATTGCCCAAAGCCTTTTCATTACATCATCACACAGCAAAAGTCAACCAAGTTTGGGACTCAGGACAGACTACAGAGTTACCCCCTTATGACCCTATGGGAGTCTGACAACCAATCAGAACACGAGCTCAAATTCAAAGCCCAACAGAGAGCATAAAACCCAGGCAACTCTCAGCATCTCTGCCCTTTTCTGCCCAGGATCTCAAACCATGTGATCCTGTTTATCAATAAACCTTCTTTCCAAGCAACTTCCATGAATCCAGTGTCTTTTCCGCCCACTTGGAACTGAACCCAGATGGACATTTCTTCCGACAATACAATGATATTTCATCCCTTCTAAGCAGGGCCCTGTACTTCCTTTTCAAAATATGTTAATATTTCAAATCCTTCAGTATTTTGAGTGTTTGACTTCTTCAAAGTTCCTCCAGGCAAAAGGGGTGGGCAGAGGAATATAGAAACAATTTAGAGTCATCAATGATTTAATATCATTGTATCGCTAATTGGTGAGAAAGTTGTATGAAAAAGATGGTGCGAGTTAGTCTTGCCCTTCAAAAGGTTTTCATTTCAGTCAAAGAGACGCCCCTTTGAAAACTGTTAAAGGAAAATCTGGCACGGTTTTTATTTTGGAATTCTAAAATGAAAGTAAATGACTCGAGGAATTAAATAATTTAGTGTCTGGAGAATTTAAACTCATGTTTTTCAAATTCGGCAACTCAAATTGAAAAATATATATATATGGGCTTCAATTCCCAGAATTCCCTAAGCAGAACCTTAACGTTGCCAACTTTGAAAAACACTGATCGACTGTAAATTAAAGTGTTAAAACAGTTCAACTGTATGAAGTGCTTCTGTGGGATGGCAGAATTTAAAAATCCTGTTTTCTTTTTGTTGGTGACTGATTTTTTTTATTATTATTTTGTATGTTTTATTGTAATTGTTTTTATTGTGAGGCATCCAGAATCATTGAGTTTCAGGTGGCGTACACATTTAATAAATAGTTTTTATTATGTACTCCGCAGCTTCTCCGTTTTTCTGTTTATTTTCCGTTTTTCTGCAGTTTATTTTTCAGTATTTCAAAACTTCTAAATTTGTTTTGTTCATTATTTTTTCTAACGCATAGCAAAACACATGCATCCTCATTTATTTTTTATGCTACTTACTTCCTCTGTAAGGTGTCTCTGGGCAGCTATTCATGTACACCCATAAAAACAAACACAATGCAACAATATGATGACAATTTTAATAATAAGTAACTTAGCTTAACACCTCTTTTGTAAACTTTTGTTATAAAACAAATACTTCAGTGTTTGTTCTTCCTTTGTGCTTTCAGTATATAGTCATATTTATTTTTGAAGAAAAGTCAAATAATGAAAACGCTTCCAACATTAATATCTAAAACTGTAATTTAATATTGGGAGAACATCCATTTTTTCCTTCTCTACTTTTAACATTCTAAGGCAGCTAATAAAATAGTAACAATCTAAAGGTATTTTATAAACACGGTATCATTGTATTGAAATAACGTTGTATCAAAATAGAGGTTTTGATTGAGATTGTCTAGATCAGGACTGAACAACTGTGGCAAATTTACAACCGGTTAGACTTCAACTCCTAGAATTCCCCAGTCAGCAAGGGTTGCCAAGGTTGGATACCCCTGGCTGAGATCAACATTTAATAACATGTGAAAGGTTGAGCTAATTCTATATTAACATCTTATGGATATATTTTTAGTTCTTATAAATGTCACTTATTCATTATTCTAAATATTCTGATCTATTCTGCTCTGCTCTACTCTGTTTTATGATTTTCTATTCTGTTCTAATTATTTTCTATTCTATTCTAATTACTTCATATTCTGTTCTATTATTTTCTATTCTATTCTAATTATTTCATATTCTAATCTATTATTTCATATTCTGTTCTATTCTATTCTATTAATAATTTCATATTCTGTTCTATTGTTCTATTATTTTCTATTCTATTATTTTCTATTCTAATTACTTCATATTCTGTTCTATTATTTTCTGTTCTATTCTAATTATTTCATATTCTGTTCTATTCTATTCTATTAAGTATTTTATATTCTGTCCTATTCTGTTCTATTCTATTCGAATTATTTCATATTCTATTCTATTAATTATTTCATACTCTGTCCTATTCTGTCCTATTCGAATTATTTCATATTCTATTCTATTATTTTCTATTATTTTCTATTCTATTCTATTCTAATTATTTCATATTCTATTCTGTTCTATTTCATATTCTATTTTATTATTTTCTATTCTAATTATTTCATATTCTATTCTGTTCTATTCTATTCTATTCTAATTTCATATTCTATTCTATTCTATTTCATATTCTATTTTATTATTTTCTATTCTAATTATTTCATATTCTATTCTATTCTAATTATTTCATATTCTGTTCTATTATTTCATATTCTGTTCTGTTCTGTTCTGTTCTGTTCTGTTCTGTTCTGGTGGTTATCGTTTATCTTTCCATCTCCATCTCTCTATTCCCTCAAAAGGCCACATCAGACTGGCAGCTCCTCCGCTTCAATCCGAGTCACCGGGCAAAGAATTGCGGCTTCCTCATTGGTCCAAAAGGGGCCCGAGGGTGGGATCTCAAGGGAACGTCCCTCCAACGGGGCGCAATGCCTACGTCACCAGCCCCACCTCCACCCCGCCCCCCATTCCATGACCCGAAAAGCTTTGACGTGTCAAGGCAGAAAGAGACGCGCGGGAACTAACTGGGGGGGGGGGGGGGCAATTGCTCTGCGCACGCGCCGTCCGCCTCTGATGTGAGCCGAGCTCCGATTGGTTGCTCGGTGAGAGAAAGAGAGAGAGAGAGAGAGAGAGAGAGAGAGAGAGAGAGAGAGAGAGAGAGAGAGAGAGATGGGCAAGGGAGGAGGCAGGGCTCAAAGGTGGAAAGGGGGTGGAGCATCCCGGGCGTGGAAGACCCGCCTCCGACGCGGTGACGTCGAGGGCCGAGAGCGCGCATGCGCGCCCGCGCGGCTCCCTCGCGACTCCAGCTGTGGCGGCGGCGACGGCGACGGCGCGTCGGTTTCCTCAGCCGTGGCCGGGTGGGGGAGGGGCCCGGGCCGAAGGGGCAGCGGCAGGTGAGTGACCCGCCCCCGGCCACGCCCCTTTGCGCTTGGGGGGCTGAGGGGGTGTGGGTCGCTGAGGGAAAAAGGAGGGGGGGGGTCGCTTTGGAGACGTCGGTTAGTTAGGCCCCGCCTTGCCCCCCCAGGCCTACCTCGCAGTAGTGACGTCACAAATGAGTGACGTCACAAGGCCATGTTGTGGAAGGGGGGGCTGGAGGCGCCTGTTTTGTCATAAAAAGGGGTTGTGTGAAGAAAAGGGGGGGAGGGGGTCGCCCCTAAGCTCCCCTCCCCCCCCCAAACCTGGATCTCCTGGACAAAAGTAGGGCAGTATAATAAATAAATTAAAAAAAAATAATAAGGATGCGGGATTCAATCTTGATATAATGAGCCTTTGCAGGGGTGCCCAACTTGGGCAGCTTTATGGACCTGTGGACTTCCAACTCCCAAGAATTCCCCAGCCAGCTTTATAATAGGAACAAAGGGTTGGAAGGGACCTCGGAGGTCATCTAGTCCAACCCTCCCCCAAGCAGGGGACCCCCCTATGCCATTTTCTGACAGTCTCTTCTTTGAAAGCCTCCAGGGATGACGCTCCCATGACTTCCGAAGGCGACGCCTGTTCCATGGAATATAGAATTAACCGCGTTGGAAGGGACCTTGGAGGTCATCTAGTCCAACCCCAAGTGGTAGACCCCACGCCGTTTCTGACTGATGGCAGTCCAGTTCCTTGAAAGCTTTCAGTGATGAAGCTCCCACAACTTCTGTAGGCCGCTTCTGTCCCATTGAATATAGAATAATAGCATTGGAGGGGCCTTGGAGGTCATCTAGTCCAACCTTCCACCCAAGCAGGAGACCCTACACCATTTCTGACAGTCTCTTCTTGAAAGCTTCCAGGGATGAAGCTCCCACAACTTCTGTAGCCCACTTCTGTTCCATTGAATATAGAATAATAGCGCCTTTAAACATGCTGATTTAGAGAATGTTGGGAGTTGAAGTCCTCACATCTTCAAGTTGCTGGAATTGAAAGGCACTTCTCTAGAGCAGTTTTAATGTTCAAGGGGTGTGTGTGTGTTTATTCAGTTGTATAGCCATCCATCTCAGTCAATGACTCTGGCTGGCTTACAATTCAAAAAATATATAATTAAAGCAATAAAAAAAAAGTTTTAAAGCAATAAAAAGCATAAAAAAACTAAATAGAAATACACTGCTCAAAAAAATAAAGGGAACACAAGCAGAAGACATCCGAGATCTGAATGAATGAAATAGCCTTATTAAATACTTTGTTCGTAACATACAGTAGTTTTGTATTCCCTTTAGTTGTTTGAGCAGTGTATAAACTACTGTATGTAAAGAACAAAGTATTTAATAAGGCTATTTCATTCATTCAGATCTCGGATGTCTTCTGCTTGTGTTCCCTTTATTTTTTTTGAGCAGTGTATATTCTAAATGAGACCAAAACAAGCAATTTAAGCAATCTGGGTTAAAATCTAGGCTAATTTTTATACTTTTTTTTTTTTTTTTTTTGCTTTTTTTCTGCCCAATTCTATGATTTCAAGAATATCTGGCCGTTAACGACTCTTGGCAAACTCAGAACCTTGCATGTCCTTTTGGAGTATTTTAATAGGCTCCAATAACTAAATTAGCAATTTATAGGACTTTTCCCCTAATGGTCAGAACACGACTACAGAGGCTTTTTGTTAGCAATGCTTTTACTATGGTAAAAATCTCTTTGGAATAATTTTAATGAGCGTAAAGGTATCTTATCAGTAGCGGTAATAATCACCTTGCTAATCAGGCGGATGGAGTGTGACATACATGCTGTAATTCAGGATTCTCTATCTGGCATTCTTCAAATATTTGTAGATTGCAACATCTGTGTCATCTCCAGCAAGGATGGCCATTGGCCATTGCTTATAGCTAGGAATGAAAGGAATTGTAGCTCCGATACAGGTGCATATAGACTGATATAAATCGATATGGATCTATGGGCTTGATGCTGCAGGGAAGTAATGTATCATGTGGACGTGAATGATAGAAATGTCAAAATTATGACAACAGTCTTGAGTGATAGAGGAACAGAGACGCTGTTGACCTGGTGCCTTATAGTGTTGAGGCGTTTATGGATTTACCATTAAGTTGATACAAAGGTGAGTTTATATCACTTTTAAGATTCCCTCACTACTTTTCTAAAGATTTGATAAGAGCTAGTTTAGTCTAGCGGTGAAGGCATCAGGCTAGAAAGCGGGAGAATGTGAGTAATGCCTTATAGCCGGGAAAATCACGCCGATGGGTGACTTTGGACCAGTCCCTCTCTCTCAGCCCAACCTACTTTACAGAGTGGTGGTTGTGGGGAAAATAGGAAGAGGAAGGTGTGTTGGATACATTCACTGCTTTAAGTTATTTGTAAAAATAAAGGTGGGATGTAAATTAAATAAATTATGTGTCATCAAGTTAACGTTAGCTTTTAGCGACTCCATACATACAGCAATAGCATTTAGACTTATATATCACTTCACAGTGTCTTTACAGCCCTCTCTAAGCAGTTTACAAAGTCAGCATGTTGCCCCCAACAATCTGGGTCCTCATTTTACCGACCTCGGAAGGATGGAAGGCTGAGTCAACCTTGAGCCGGTCAGGATCGAACTCCTGGCAGTCGGCAGAATTAGGCTGCAATGCTGCCTTGTAACCACTGGGAGGGAGAGGAAGGAAAGGAAAGGAAAGGAAGGAAGGAATAGCACTTATATACCGCTTCACAGTGTCTTTACAGCCCTCTCTAAGCGGTTTACAGAGTCAGCCTCTTGCCCACAACAATCTGGATCCTCATTTTACCGACCTCGGAAGGATGGAAGGCTGAGTCAACCTTGAGCCGGTGAGGATCGAACTGCTGGCAGTGGGCAGAGTTAGCCTTCAATACTGCCTTCTAACCACTGGGAGGGAGAGAGGAAGGAAGGAAGGAAGGAAGGAAGGAAGGAAGGAAGGAAGGAAGGAAGGAAGGAAAATAGCAATAGCCCCTAGGCTTATATACCGCTTTACAGTGCTTTCCAGCCCTCTAAGCAGTTTACAAAGTCAGCATATTGCCTCCAACAATCTGGGTCCTCATTTTACTGACCTCGGAAGGACGGAATATATATTTTCTCCATGATGATCTGTCCCCAGGTTGGTCTTTTAGATCTTCCAAGGGTGTCCCTTTGCTGCTGGTCATGCTTTTTATTCTCTTTCCTTCCATCTTTCCCAGCATCAGCCTTCTCCGGAGAAATGGGTCTTTGCGTAATGTGACGGCAGTAGGATAAAATTGTGCTTTGTCGTCGTGTGTTTCGAATGAAAATTTGGGATTGATTTGTGCCATCGTCACTGGTTTGTTTTCTTGGTTGCTTCCTAGCATAAGAGAAGCTCAGGAAGCCACAGTCTACTTACTGTATGGAGATACTGTTAATAATGGCAATTTCAGAGGACAGATGAAAATGTTACCATGATTGAAAACAAGCTGTTCAGGGTTTCTGATTATTTAAATTCTGATGACTTATAAATTGCGTCCAATTGTGTCTTATGTGTCAACATTATGTCAATACAGGAAATCGCCTTAGAAGCCAGGTTTTAAGCGCACGCTGAAAATATGTGACATATTCCAGAAGGATGTTTCAGATTCTTTAACCATGTTCCCTCTGCCCATCTCTCAAATCAGCCGATGAGAGAGCCAGAAACGGCACCGCAGCCTTTGAAGAGAACATTCACAAGGCTCACAATGTATTTATGCAAGATGTAGGGGTTGAGTAGGGTTATACTTTCAGGAAACCATATTGAATTGAAGCCTTCAGTGTGGGGGTTTTCGGTCATTCAGCATTGTGGTTCAGCTATCCAGAAAACAATAATTAGGCGTGCCCGCACTATTTAGACAACTGGGTAGCTTTTTTTCTTGAAATCTTTTGAGCTCCTAAAGTATCAGTTAAGTATTTGAATGAGTATTTAAAAATATACTAGATACTAGCAGATACTAGAATATAGAATAACAGGATTGGAAGGGTCCTTGGAGGTCTTCTAGTCCAGCCCCTTGCTCAAGCAGGAAACTCACCCTGTATACCAATTTCAGACAAGTGGCTGTCCAATTTCTTCTTTAAAAGCTCCAGCGATGGAGCACCCACAACTTCTGGTGGCAAGGAGTTCCACTGATCAATGGTTACCAGCGGCAGGAAATTTCTCCTTAGTTACAGATTGAAACTCCCCTTTATGATCTTTTTGTCTTGCCCTCTGGTGCTTTGGCGATACTTATACTGACATATTTTATTTTATTTTATTTTATATTTTATTTTATTTATTTTAATTGCCACCTATATCTCTGGGGCAACTTTAGGCAGTTTACAGCAATAAAAAGAAAAGTAAAACAGAAGTAAAATAATGGAACAATAAAATAAAGAGTGAAAAAGAACACAAAAATACCTACTTGTAGTTACTTTCGGTTATATATTTATATTTATTTATAGTAGATAGGAGAGTATCTACAGGTAGTCCTCGACTTGCAACAATCCATTTAGTGACCGTTCAACGGCACTGAAAAAAGTGACTTTCTCACTGAACGACCATTGCAGCATCTCTCTGATCACGTGATCAGAATTCTGACGCTTGGCAACTGGTTCATACTTACGACGGTTGACTGTGTCCCAATGGTCACGTGACCAATTTTTGCGACCTTCTGGCAAGCAGAGTCGATGGGGAAGCCAGATTAGTTTTACAGCCATGTTCCTAGCTTAGCAACTGCGGTGATTCAGTTAACAACCATGGCAAGAAAGGTCGTAAAATGTGGCAAAACTCACTTAACAAATATCTCACTTAACAACAGAAATTGTGGCCGTAAGTCAAGGACCCCCTGTACTACGACACGGGTATCATCCAAAAAGCATGAAAAGTACGTTAGCTTCATTCAGAAACAACTCTTTAAACGAGATAACTGCCTGTGTAACTATGTATATAAAATGCATTATAAGGATTCTCAGAAAAATACCTTGAATGAAAGAACATACTAGCAATTTTTTTTAAAAAGAAACATTGTACATAAAACAAGCAGTGAGCTGCTGGTTCCCATGGCTTATATATTTGTGGCTTATTAAATTACAGCTGAGTTTATGCGATATCTTCGGTTATAAATTATACCTTACCAAAGACAATAGATAGTTAATAGCATAAGCTAAATCAAAAGCAAATTAAGCACAATTATTATGTCCTAGCCTGATATAGGAACCGAGTCAGTGAATATTCCAGTCATTGTTAATTTTGAGTCAGCGGTGGGGAGGTTGCGTTAGCTTCCTTGCTTTTGAAATTGCCCTTTACTTGTAAATTAAATAGTCATGATGTTCTCTCTCTCGTTTTGTTTTTTTTTTTCTGTCCTCTCCTCTTATTATATAAGTCACCTGGAATTGGGCAGCCTCTAAATTCGATGTATTATATAAGTAATACTCTTAACTTATCTAAGGCCGTGGTTGTCAAATTTAACAGATTGCGTCCACTCCCTTCTTTGAGAAAGAAAAGCTATTTTTACTTTAGCTTTAGTGGCTTACAGTAGTCTCTGCTTGAGGGAAGGCCCATGTCTCTCGTGAGAACTGCAGACTCCCAACTATTTATGCAGCGGAAACATTTTATAGGCTGAGCTTGTAGCAACTTGTTTGTAAATTTTGCAGAATTGGTTTCGGACTACAGTCTTAATTATATGAGGAACCGAGAGCATATGCTGTTTGTGCTATTGCAAAACAAAACTTCAGTTTTCTCACTCGTTATCTGACTTTCTCAGTAAATAATAGGAGAAGCTACAGCTTGCCCAGTTTCTACCAGTTGTGGAAGCTGGGTTCATTTTGAAAAAGTGTTCATGTTTTTCGAGCAACATTTAACATTTTTAACGGGAAGCTTTGTATTTATGAAGACATTTTTTGTCTCATAATAGAGTATCTTCTACAAGTTAGCTATGATATACGACTTTAGGAGAGAAACAAGTTAACTCATTATCTCGATCTATAGTTGCAATTTAAAATGCATCTTCAGTACATCGAAGATGCATCTTAAATAATGCCCTGCATGAATTTTCCTCAGAAATGCGTAAGAGCTCTGTATAATGCGAAGAGCTTATTTTGCAGGTTGTTGAGTTAAACGGATTTGGGGCCAAAACAGAATTATTGAATCAAAGAGAAAAGCCCTGTGGAGCAGATAAAAAGAACTCAAGATTTTGTTTCCTGTAAAGGCTAGCTATTTAAAAGCTGCCTTTCTTAAGGATCTGAGAATAACATATTGTACTTTTCTCCCTTCCTGCCTCCCTCTCCCTCCTTCCCTCTCTCTCAATCTGTGTGTATGTGTGTGTGTGCATATTTGGATATTACTCCAGTACAGCTGAAGACACATAATTGAGAAATAACAAGCAATGTTTGCTTTTTGTGGAGTCATGAATTTTGGACTTGAAAAATGTGGGCCTTGACATATCCTAGGAGTGACAGTTTTGCCAAATTCCTCTGATCAATGAAGCAGCTTGGATGTAAAGTGCAGTAGGAAACTATGGCAGGAAATATATTCCCCAAACTGGATCTGGAAACCTGTGAAAAGAGAGTATTGGGTTTTTTCAGGCTACAGTTATTATAACTTACTGATATCAGTAAATCCCCCACTGAACTAAGTTGAACATTTTCCTTTGTTGTTGTTGTTAGTTGCAGTCGTGTCCAATGTTCCTCCAGGCCTTCCTGTCCTCTACCATCCCCCGGAGACCATTTAAGCTCACACCTACTGCTTCAGTGATTCCATCCAGCCACCTTGTTCTCTGCTGTCCCCTTCTTCTTTTGCCCTCAATCTTTCCCAGCATTAGGCTTTTCTCCAGGGAGTCCTTCCTTCTCCTTAGGTGGCCAAAGTATTTGAGTTTCCTCTTCAGGATCTGGCCTTCTGAAGAGCAATCAGGGTTGATCTCCTCTAGGACTGACCGGTTGGATGGCCTTGCAGTCCAAGGGACTCACAGGAGTCTTCTCCAGCACCAGAGTTCAAGGGCCTCCATTCTTTGGCGCTCAGCCTTCCTTACGGTCCAACTTTCACAGCCATCCATTGCAACTGGGAAAACCGTAGCCTTGACTATACGCACTTTTGTTGGCAGGGTGATGTCTCTGCTTTTTAGTATGCTGTCTAGCTTTGCCATGGCTTTCCTCCCCAGGAGCAAGGGTCTTTTAATTCCTTGGCTGCAGTCCCCATCTGCGGTGATCTTGGAGCCCAGGAAAATAAAATCTGTCACTACCTCCATTTCTTCCCCATTTATTTGCCAGAAATTGAGAGGGCTGTGCTTAAAATCTTGCAGCTTGGCAAGAAAGCAAAATGCCATACAATATCAGATCAGAGAACTTTTCACTCGCTGCCTGAATATTTAATTTTACAGTCATGGCCTATGGACATTAATAAGTCTCCTAATTTGTCAAATCCTTAAAAAAAAAATATCAGTGACTATTGTCACATCTTAGCGTTTCTCAGCCACAGCAACTTTAAGGGGCAAGGACTTCATTTCCTAGAAGTGCAAAATATATAAAATATTGATTCTTAATTTTAGTTTTCTAAATGGTTCACGCTTGAGCCCGGAAAGAGACAATGTCCAGAATTCCTCGTGCTGGCTAGAGAATTTGGGGAGTTGAAATCCATACATCCTAAATTTGCTGAGGTTGAGAAACATTGCCTTACAGCAATTGAATCCACACTTTAATTGTTGAATTTCCTTTTTTTATCTACCTTTTCCAGTGAACATATGGATAAAATATTAAGACAGAAAGAATATAATCTCCTGGCTGGAATTGAATCAATGTCATAATATTGCTGAGCACATTGTAAGCCGCCCTGAGTCTCCGGAGAAGGGCGGCATATAAATCAAATTAAATTAAATTAAAATTAAAATAATAGCAGTCGGTGGTTTCACTGCCAAGTTGTGAACTTGTCATTTAAGAGGTGGCTTTCCCCGATGGCTGTGATGTGAACATCTCTTTACGTGAACCTTTTACCAGTCAGGTATCCTCCAGACCAGGGGTCTCCAACCTTGGCAACTTTTAAGGCTTGTAGACTTCAACTCCCAGAATTCCTGCAGCTGCCCAGATTATAGCTTTAAATCCTAAACAGCTGCACTATTGTAGGATGGCTTTCTCCGGCTTGGTTCCCATGATGCTGTCATCCCAATGAGCACAGATTCCTTGGAAATGGAAAGCTCAACAATGGGAAGGCCTTTTCGGAGGCTTCTTACTGCAGAGAGAGAGAGACCAGCCTTTCAACGTTGGAAAGTCTTGTCAATCCAACAAGTCAGTGGATGTTGTTACTTGGTACTCTATGGTCCATCAAGTCCTAATGGCCTACATGACAAGTCCATGCAGTTTTCTAGGGATTTTGGGATTGGCTGAAGGTCATTCAGATGGCTTCCATGCCCAAGGCAGGACTAGAACTCACAGTCTCCCTGGCACCCTTGTTGGAAATATGGAACTCAGCTTGACTCTTTAAATCAGGGGTTTCCAACCTTGGCAACTTTAAGACTTGTGGACTTCAACTCCCAGAATTCCTCAGCCAGCAACCTTGGCAACTTTTAAGACTTGTGGACTTCAATTTCCAGAGTTCTGGGAGCTGAAGTCCACAAGTCTTAAAGTTGCCAAGGTTGGGGACCCCTGCTCCAGAACATCTGAACTAAAATTCCCGCAAATTGGCTGGAGAAGTTGGAAATTGCATCCAAACACGTCTTGAGAGCATCAGATTAAATATCTTTTACTCTTGCCCTTGGGACTGTAATAATCAACTGTCTCACGATTGACATTAATCTTGATCTCTGCTCTATCTTGCATCAGGTGCACAGTTCTGATCCGTTCGCCCCGTGGGGAACCAGCTATGCTGTCCCTATTGCCAACTCTTGGGTTAGTTGAGGACTGGTCAGGCAGAGTCGGTTGTCATGATTCTGGTGTATTTGTATATGGAAAAAAACACGCTCCTCATCCCGAGCCTGTACTCTGGAATCTCTTGGAACACTGTGTAGGGATTACACGTGGTTGCAAACATCTGATTGCTGTTCCGTTCCAGCTGTGATGCAAGGCTGTAAGCTATTGCAGTTAAGATCTCGCTGAAGGCTGCCTGGAAGTGAGTTGCTCTCCTGAGACTTTATTTGCTTCTGCCTCTGAACTGTAAACGGAAACTCCTTGGATGGCAGTTCCAGCTCTTTATTCCATTCCCATGTGATTTCTGTTTACTGTGAGTAAAATGCAGAGTTTTCTATATAGTGGGAGTTTATTTTTGTAAAGTTCTTTTTTCCTCGGGAGTGAAGTGCTTCATGGGTTAGATCAGAGGTCTTCAAACTTGGGAGCTTTAAGTCTTGTGGCCAGCTGGCTGGATAATTCTGGAAGTTGAAGTCCACAAGTCTTAAAGCTCCCAAGTTTGAAGACCTCTGGATTAAACTGTACTTTTACATTACATTCAGAAAACGTCTAGAAATGTTTTAAAGGGGAATTTCCCGATCATTTGGGAAATCTGAACATTTGGGTTCAGATTCAGCATGTGCACTTTTGTCTGTTTTTTTTTTTTAATTTAGCTATTCCATGTACATCTTTCCTGTTTATTAGCGTACTTCCTCAGGGCAGTCTTTGAAGAAGAAAAAAGTGAATAGCAACTTTGAAAATGCCTGGTTTATGACAACATCTGTGATTCAGTGGCATGTAGTACTAATGTTTTCAATGTCTTCTAGTGGTTTAGAAGACAGATCCCTTAACTACCTCTTTTCTCAGGAAGATCCCTTAACTACCTTAACACCGACAGATCCTTTAACTACCTCTTTTCTTTTCTTGTTCCCTCCATAATCTGATCCACGGTCCTCTTCTGAGACCATCAGGAAAAGATCCTAATGCAAGCCTATTGCATCTGATTCATCTAGATCAGGGCTCTCCAACCTTGGCAACTTTAATTCCTGGCTGAGGAATTCTGGGAATTTGAAGTCTGCCAGGCTTAAAGTTGCCAAGGTTGGAGAGCCCTGATCTAAAAAACGGGGCTTTTTGATGCTTGAGGGAGAGTGTTCCACTCACGTCGATACAGTTTTTCTTAGTGACTTCTTTTTTAAAAAAGATTTTACAGTATCAAAAAAAAAAAGAAAAAGATAATGCCTTGTTAATAATGTGTTGTTGGGAAGCAATGTAAATTGTAGACATGTTGTCTTGAAAAATAATCCTGGGAAATAATCTGTATCAGTCTTCCGAAGTTGCTACCCTCAAGAATTGTACACTCCCGAGTGTCCCAACCAGTGGTGGGTTGCCCCCGGTTCGGTCCGGTTCTATAGAACTGGTAGTAAAACCGGCGGGAGGCTCCGCCCACCCGCCACGATGTCATCACCGGTGATCTGCACATGTGCAGAAGCTTCTGTGCATGTGCAGAAGAGTATGTGTACAAGTGAACTAAGTGAGCACTCACACACGCACGCTCCCGTTGCAAACCGGTAGTGAAGGTAAGTAGGACCCACCCCTTGTCCCAACTGATGGGAGTTGTAGTCCCCAAAGGTTAGGAGAGGGCCAGATAGAAAGAGGAGGTTCTATGGGCATAACACTTTGTGTAGTGATTAGGATTCCATTGTTACTGTGACAGCATGCCAGGCTCATAATTAGTCACTGGTTTGGCCACTTCAGCAAGTCACAGTTTCCTTCTATCAAATAGGTGGGAAGCTTCCCCAAATTAGGAGGAGATTCTTCTTTTTAAGACCACAGATGAGTAACATAAATACGGGTGAGTATTTAAGCTACCCTGTTTCCCCGAAAATAAGACCTCCCCGGATAATAAGCCCAATCGGGCTTTTGAGCGCATGCAGTAAAATAAGCCTCCCCCGAAAATAAACCCTCCCCAAAAATATATAAACATAGAGCTGGAAATCAGGTAAGATGGCAAGAGGAGCCCCACCTTGCTCCACGCACCCCGAAATAAGACCTCCCCGAAAATAAGGCCAAGCGCTTATTTCAGGGTTCAAAAAAATATATGATAGGGTCTTATTTTCGGGGAAGCACAGTAGGAACCCTATTTGTGGGTCCTTGGACCTAAAAAGATTCTTCAATCATTAGCAGACCCCACTAAGGTCTTGTGTCCTGCTTTGCTTTTCCCTGACTTTTCCCTTCGCTGCCTTTTGAGTGAGAAACTGCTGCCCTCGTCTGTTCTCGTAGGAAAAGTGGTTATGTGGTCTCATACTACTTCCTTTGTGGTTGCACTGAGATTATTTTTTCTTTCTTTCTTTCTCTTTCCTCAGGTAGCGATTGGGATCTGGGAACGCTGTACTTTTAAGAAGATCTTCCATGGACAAGAGAACATCTTGCGGTTTTCAGCGGCGGATGGGATCTAGAAGGATTTTTGCCACCCGTTTCACGGGAGAACCAGAGCTGGCTCTTGTGCCCTGGAGGCAAGGGCTCTAGTTTTCCAAAAGCACCAGCTTTTCCGCCAATGCAGAACAAGAGAAGGAGCACACCTCATTCTTGCAAAGAGACGTTGCGTACTTCCGAAAACTCAAACAAGACTTCTCCTGCCAGCATTTGGAGAGCTGTTTCTGGGCGCAGTTCTCCCTGCCCTTCCAGTGGCTTGTGCAGTGAACGATTGTGTAACCATCTCACCCTTAGCCAGTCTTCCCAGTCTCTGTTTGTGCTGTGGCCTCTTTCCAGAGTAGATCATGGGGGTTCTTGCCCACCTCAAGCCCACCGGAGGAAGGGTGTGAACCCTGAAATGGCCCCTGTGATAGGCCAGAGACCTGCTACACACTCAAGGTTGTTGTTGGTTAACAGGGGAAAGGACTGACTGACTGACTGCCCAGGCAGCTTCTTCCTGCCTCAGGAATTTGCAGGGCACTGGCTTAGCGTGGCCCAGCCTGCCCTCTTCCCCTTCATCATGTTTCTACTGCTGTCCTTTGACAGTTTGGTAGTTAACCTGTTGGGCATTTCCCTGACCGTCCTCTTCACTCTGCTTTTGGTCTTCATCATTGTGCCAGCCATCTTTGGAGTTTCCTTTGGCATCCGTCGTCTCTACATGAAAACCCTTCTACAGATCTTCCAGGTGAGTTCCCCCTGCTTTAACAGTCTTGGGGGCCGGGGGAAGCATCCTGAGATTGGGTTGTGCCAGCAGCCAGCACAAAACGAATGAATCAGAGCTCTTGCGACACAGGTTTTGTATGCTGGATTAAGAAACGGGGAGTTTCAGGCAAGTCCAGCTTTGCCATGGGTTGACAGCGTGACCGGAACTTGTGACGTAAGGACAAATGAAGATGTCCCTGGCAGGCAGGTGCAGCGTGTTGCTTAACCATTAACATTTCCCCCGCATGAGGATTGCTCTCAGGTCAGAATGGTGTAACAGCCGTACAGATAGTAGCCAACAGCAGCTCTTCTCCTACAGCTCAAATACAGACTTCCGATGTAGACCAAAAAAGGAAGACGGTGGGCAAGCGTAAGCTGGCCTCGTAACACCATATTCTCCCTCCCCACCCACATCACTTTTCAAGGATGGAAGGTGGGGGGGAAACATAAGAACAAGCAATACGTCATGTTGAGGGTCACCTTGAAGCCGTTGCATGAAAGAAACCTCCCTCTTTTTTCCATTTTTCACTTTCTTGAGGGCTGCTTCGCCCGAAAACTCAATGCGCACCATGGGAACCTGTACATCCGTTACCGCCATTCATTAATTCAACCAGAGCCTTGGGCTGGTGCAGTCACACAACTATAATCTAGGGAGCCAGCCACAGGGAAATGAGGTGTCCTCTTTTCTTTCTTATTCCTCCAAAACCGTCATTTCAGCAGCTCAGAAAACACACGACACTTGGGAGTCTTAACTTAAAATAAGAGCGTTTATTACTTCCGTTTTTCCCAATGCTCATTATTTTTGAAATCCTCTAAAATCAACTCATCGTATTGTGTAAATAGATCATGTCAAAAGCAGGTCCTGTTAACGGGTTAGCGGTAATAAAACTATGGAAAAATTAAAAAACAGGAAATAAAGGTGAATTAAGATGCCATTGTTGAAACCTGCATAGCAGAGTGCTTTTTGGGATTTTCTTTGGTTTCCTTTGAAAGAAAGTTGGTGACATCAGTAATATCTTTTTTAAAAAAAAAAAAAATTAGGGTATTTTAACAGCATTTCTGGGTCAGTGTTTCCATGCACAACTTCAAAATCCCTTTTGTGTTCTGGCCACCCTAGTTCAGATTCTATCAGCATCTTGTGATTGTTTGACCAAGTAATTTGTACTTGGTAATAGACATTTCATTTTGTTTAATTATTTTATTCATTTTAATGACATTTTTTGTCAGGGACGCGGTGGCTAAGGCGCTGAGCTTGTCGATCGAAAGGTCGGCAGTTCAGCAGTTCGAATCCCTAGCGCCGCATAATGGGGTGAGCTCCCATGACTTGTCCCTGCTTCTGCCAACCTAGCAGTAACAAAAAATTGCAAGTAGAAAAACAGGGACCACCTTTGGTGGGAAGGTAACAGCGTTCCGTGCGCCTTTGGCGTTGAGTCATGCCGGCCACATGACCAAGGATAGCGCTGGCTCTTCGGCTTTGAAACGGAGATGAGCACCACCCCCTAGAGTCGGGAACGACTAGCACATATGTGCGAGGGGAACCTTTACCTTTACCTTAATGGACATTTTAGTGATGGACATTTTAGTGCCTCATCTTTTCACATACAGAGTTAATTTAGGAACCTGTCCTTTTTGTTTGTCTCACTCCAGACAGTGTGGTGCTGTTAGCAACCTTACACCTCACTTTTGTGTCATTTACAAACAAATCAGAAAATACCCCTCAGCTGATGTTTTGAAGCCCGCCCCCCCTTTTGTTCCTAACCCTCCATCATAGGAACTTTCATTTTTCTGTTGCTCTTCTTTCCATCCTTTAACCATTTCAATCCATAACTCACAAATGTCCTCTAGGACCTTCAGGGAGATTTCCCAGGACATTTTGTTAATTCGTTGGTCGAGCACCAGCAGGAAGCTGAAAGACGAGATGGCTGGCAGGAGGCCGACCCGCACTTCATCCTGGTAGCCAGTGGAATATTCCAGCCTGAGGGGTCTTCAGCCTCTTGAGTTGCCTGTAACCCGGTGGGAGTGTTGATTTCCATCCAGGGATTTCCACAGAGCTTTAGATTCAGTGGGATCTGTTTTGGGAAAAGAGCCAGAACCTTTGCAAATACTTTTCCCCCAGATGTCAGCTGAATATAATATATGCAGGTAATTTTTTGAATGAGGAGCTTCTGACATTTTTCTGATGATCCCATTTGACCTTATTCCATGCTAAGAAAAGCAAAGAAAAATACAAAAAAAAAAAAATAGTACCCCTTTAAAAATTCCAGCTTTGGTGATCGTTATTTAAATTGCCTTGCTGAACCAGGTTTTAACTTCTTATCTTCTTGTATAGCATGCGTCGTTTTGTGTAGTTTGTACTACGCAACCATGCTTATTTTGCATAATGTACTTTGTAGGACGTAGGTCAGAACGCTCCGCTTAGGACTGAAAACCTTTCAGAGTCATCGCTCTAGCTACCGTTCAAGCATTGCTTGTGTTCATTTTCTCCCATCCCAACTTGTTTTTCCTTCTTTTCAACGTGAAAGTTGAAAAGTCTGTCAAGAAATAGGATTCAGCACTATTTTTGTTAGGTATCTATTTCGTATTTCCTTCAGGAGCTCCAGGCTTCATCCCTTGCTGTGTGTATTATGGTGTAGGCATGGCCATGCTTGTAAGGTTCTTACTTAATAAGCCTGTGTTAAATTGAGAGGGTCAGATGGGAAGTATAAGTATAAGTATAATTTTATTTCTATACCGCCCTTCTCCCGAAGGACTCAGGGCGGTGTACAGCCTATTTAAAAGCACAAGACAAACATCAATTAAAAATTTAAAATTATTAAATAAATTTGGCTGAATTTAAAAACCCCCAAATTTAAAATACCCCAATTTAAAATTGTTATATTGATAGCCCGGCCTGGCAGAACAACAGGGTTTTCAGTGCACAGCGAAATACCCAGAGGTCGGAGATCTTGCGTATTTCCGGGGGCAGTTCATTCCACAGGGCTGGGGCTCCCACAGAGAAGGCTCTCCCCCTGGATGTCGCCAGCCGACGTAACTTGGCCGATGGCACCCTGAGGAGACCCTCTCTGTGGGAGCGGACCGGCCGGTGGGAGGCTACTGGTGGCAGAAGTCAGTCTCAAAGGTACCCAGGTCCTATGCCATGGAGCGCTTTAAAGGTGATGACCAACAACTTGAATCGCACCCGGAAGACCACTGGGAGCCAGTGCAGCTCGCGCAGGAGGGGTGTCGTGGGCACAACGAGTTGCGCCCATAACCACCCACGCGGCCGCATTCTGGACCAGTTGGAGCCTCCGAGTGCTCTTCAAGGGGAGCCCCATGTAGAGAGCATTACAATAGTCCAGCCGGGAGGTGACAAGGGCATGAGTGACCGTGCGCAGGGTGTCCCGGTCCAGAAAGGGCTGCAACTGGCAGGCAAGTAACATGGGGGGAGGCACCCCTAGGGGTGAGCCTGACCTTTGTATAATGCAATGATAGGTTAGTTTCCAGGAATTGCTTTCAGGAAGCTATGTGGACGTTGTGATGTGAAACGAAGGCGTTTGAGCCAAAAAGAAAAGCAGGAACAACCCAGAGCGGGACCAAGAAGGGAGAGGGGTAGGAGAGGACTGCGTGCCCAGTATATTCAAAATCAGCCGGGTAGAAATGCCCTCTTGAAAAAGGCACCTTTGGGACAACCACGACCTGGATGACTGAAAATCTCCACATTTACCTCTTCCGCTGCACTTTGTGGGCACTTTCCCTTGCCCTTTCAGCCTGTCCGACGCCAGATACAAAGGTTAGGCAGGCAGGAACTAGCACTAAAGAAGCCAACTCCAGCCCCACCTACCACGGCAGGACTTTCTGCTGATTATTCTGCAGCTTGGAAGTGTTTTTCCATCTCTAGAGCTTCCTGGGATTTGCGTTTCGGTTATGATTTATTTTTAAAAATCCTCCTTTTGACTCTAAGCCAGCACTTTTTTGTTTTTCAGAGCTTTCATCTAATTAGGAGGAAGCTGCCTCAAGCTTCTAGCCTTATAATCTGGGTTTGGGCACTGTTTTCCCTGTCTTATTCCCATGCCCTTTTCAAGAGGTGTGGTCAAGATTTTAGACGCTGCCAAAAGGAAGGTGTTTAGAGTGGAATATCTAAAAACAAGCAAATAAAAGTTGCAGACACCAACAGGCAACAATAACATCTCCATTGTCATCTGAACCAGCCAAGTTTTTTTGGGTTTTTTTTTTTTAAAGAAATCCATGGTCAGATTTAAACCGAGCCACTGGAAAGCTTCCTCTTTGCCCAAGCAGTCTCCAAGAGCAAGTTTTCACTGTCCACAAGCAAAGGGAATTGTTTCAGATGGTGGGTGTATCCTCCACCCGCATAACATAAAATGCAGCTTAATTTTCCCCACTCAACTGGCTAGATAAGAAAGGAATGAAGAAGGAAGAGGCAAAGATAAGATGTCAGGAAGAGCTGTTCTATGCCAAAGGCTTTTGGTCCAGCATTCCTTCTCTCTAATGATTCATCCTCTACTTCAGTGTTTCTCAACCTTGGAAGCTTGAAGATGGGTGGACTTCAACTCCCAGAATCCCCCAGCCAGCGCAGCTGGTTGGGGAATTCTGGGAGTTGGAGTCCACCCATCTTCAAGCTACCAAGGTTGAGAAACACTGCTCTACTTTATAAGAAGTCCATGATCAGAACAGAATCACTGGTTCCACACAGCCTATTATGCCGTGGTTGGATATATTTGTGGTTGGCAAAGCGTGGCATTAATTTTCAGCAATCTAGATCAAAAGGGAAATTTGAGAAATGCAGTTTTCTCACATTTCACTGCAACTAATGCAGTATAAGCCCTAAAACAGCTGTGTTGCTGTACTCATTAAAAAAATAAAATAAAGCAATATTCCAAAATTCAGCTTTGCTCAACCAGCCATCTCAAAAAATAATGATGATAAATAGTTCATTCCTCAGCTGTTAAAAAATTGCCCATTCCTGGAATTATCATAAATTCTCACAGCCTAATAATACATGATCCATAGTTTACAAATCACAGGAGATGGTGTTATGCAGCACATTTAAGACCAAAGCTATCAAACAGATTACAGCTTAGCAGCCTTTGGGTCTGTGACCATAAATGTAATTAATAACAATTCAGCCAGATGGGTGACTAGATCACATTGTCGAGCTCTATAAAGTTATCTAACCCAGTTTTGCATGCTCTGTTCACTGTAATTTGATTGATCTTAACTTTTGACTGCAAATTGCTGAGGGTTGAATTGGCAAGTTTCTTCCCACAGAGCATAGGCAGGGGCTGTTAACCCAAAGCTTGACCTCATCCTGTCCAGCATATGCCAGAATCAGTAGCAGCCTAGTAGAAGCTGGTGAAGCAGGACAGGAAATTAGCACCGCTCCATTTTCATTTTTGGACCCGATGATGTGAGATGAACTGCTAAACAGGCATTGCGTTATGTCTGTGGAGATTCTCCGTCATCCAGGTCATGGTTGTCCCAAAGGTGCTTTTTTTCAAGAGGCAACTGGACTTTCTGTTTTTTTCTTTGAAGATGTTTCGCATCCAAGACGCTTCTTCAGCTATGATGGGATGGTGGGAAATGGAAGGATTTATATTCCTTGCAGACAGCTGGTCATTTGCATCCTTTTAGAGCAGGGGTCAAACTCAAGGCCCGGGGGCCAGATCTGCCCCGCAGGGTGTTTGGATCTGGCCCACAGGGCTGCCCTGGGAATAGCAAAGGACTGGCCCGCAGAGTCTCTACCAGTGAAAATGGATGTGTGCGGCCCCCCTGAGCTCCGTTTTTGCTGGCAGAAGGTTGCAGGAGGCCATTGCAGCCGAAAACAGAGCTCGGGGGCAAGTTTTCATTGGCAGAGTGCTGTGGCCACCACAGGTGCCCAACACAAGTGACGTCATGCTGGCCACACCCACCCTGGCTACGTCCACCCCGGCCCCCAGAGCTCAAACACAAACCTGATGCGGCCCTCAATGAAATCGAGTTTGACACTCCTGTTTTAGAGTTTTGAGACCACTGGAGATTTATCTGTGTCTTCAGGGTCATCTGAGTGGTGCAAATGGGTGTGGAGCCTTCTTGGAAGTGCTGAATGGACTGTGTTGTAGACTGAAGATAGATGATGTCGTATCCTTCCCCTTCTGTTGAGGGAGGGCTCTTCAATTTTGACACAGATGGCCTCTTTGACCCTTCTTTCAAACCAGCGGTCCTCTCTGTCCAAAATATGGACTTTGTTGTCTTCAAAAGAGTGGCCTTTTAAATGCAGATGGACTGTTGAAACTAGTCCTGATGGGTTTGTTCTCCTATGTTGCGCCACACGTTTGTGAAGTGGTTGTTTTGTTTCCCCAATGTACAGATCTGCACATGGCTCACTGCATTGTACTGCATATACCACGTCGATCAGTTTCTGTCTGGGTGTTTTATCCTTGGGGTGGACAAGCTTCGGCTGGTTCAAAGAAATAGATTTCACAACCGGCTCCGAAGGATCTCACTTCTTCTTTCTCTTTATGTCTTGCAGTGGGCAACGTTAAGAATTGAGCGGGGCGCCAAAGAGATGAACCACCCTGTTTATAAGCCCTGCGTTAACGGTAAGAGGGCCAGGTGCCTTTTCTTAGCAGTGGGGGCTGGGGGGGTCCCATCAGGCACCACTTCTCCTGTTGTTTGGCTGGAAAAGGCGCATGTCTTGTTGCAGGAATCATTGCCAAAGAGCCCACTTCGTTGGAAGAGGAGATCAAGGAGAACCGCAGGAGCTCCAGCAAGACCCTGGATGCCCCCGACTTTGAGCTGTCCGACATCTTCTACTTCTGCCGCAGAGGTGTGGAGAGCATTATGGATGATGAGGTGACCAAGCGTTTCTCGGCAGAAGAGCTGGCGTCCTGGAACCTGCTGAGCAGAACCAACTACAACTTCCACTACATCAGTCTACGCCTCACCATCCTGTGGGGACTGGGCTTCCTGGTCCGTTACTGCTTCTTGCTGCCACTCAGGTACGAGCCAGGACAGGTTTGGGCTTCTCATTGGACAGCCAGGAGGAAGATGGGACACCTTATTCTTTCTCTTGGAGGAACCCTATGTCCGGGTTCCAAGTAATAGACCCATAGCAAGCAAAACTCCAAGGCAGGTAGATTCCTCAAAGAATAGCTTTATTGGATATATCACATTGGCACAGATCTGGTGAAAACCGACTCTGAAGGTTCCTGCGGTTTGCATCCAATTATAAAAGTAAAAGTTTTCCCACTTTCTCAAAGCAATCAGTCACATGAGCCAATCACGGGGCAGTCTGGCTGCCGGGTGAGATCACCCCGCCTTATTTGTTTGTTTGTTTGTTTGTTTGTTTATTTATTTATTAAATTTATATACCGCCCTACTCCCGAAGGACTCAGGGCGGTGAACAGCCAAAAGATAAAACACATATAATACAAAATTTAAAAACAATATAAAAACCCATTGAATAATTTGGGCCAAACAAGTCAAGCCTTCCTCTGACCAGATGTGAGAATGTCCTTGGTTCCCAAGAGAAAATATTCTGTTTTGGCTACAGAATCCCAACTACTGTATTTTTCAGCGTATAAGACGCACCGGACTATAAGACGCACCTTTTTTATTATTATTATTTATTTATTTATTTATTTTTATATGCCGCCCTTCTCCAGAGACTCAGGGAGGCTTACAATGCGTTAAGAACCTACCTTTTTTGGTGCGGAAAAGAAGAAAAAGAAATCGGCCTCCCAGCAATTTTGCCTCATTGCAGCAAACAGCCTGCTTTACTTTCATTTTCGTTTTCAACATAGCTTGATTAGCACAAGCGATTTACCTCCTTGCAGCAATTTGCCTCCTTGCAGCAAGCAGCAGAGCCCTGCGCAAAACAGCTGAGAGCAAATCAGCTGAGAGTCGGGAGGCCGATCCAATCAACTTGTGCTAAATAGCTGTGCTGAAGCTGAAAGGAGCTGTTTTTTCTTGCTGTTTGCTTGCAAGGAGGTAAACTGCTGGGAGGCGGAAGCCAAAGGGTGGGGGGCCAGTGGGTGGGCGGGGCTACATTCAGTGTATAAGACGCACCTAAATTTTCACCCCCTTTTAGGGGGGAAAAAGGTGCGTCTTATACTCCGAAAAATACGGTATCTCAAATCGGGGGGGAACTCTTATCCCTCAGCTCCAGTGTGGCAACACTGAAGCGGTCAGAATGGCTTCGGTCAGGCCAGCTCCAGGGTTGACACCCTATAGTGAAAACCCTAGCGGTACCGGTAGTTCATTTAATGACCATTCAAAGTTACCACGGCACTGAAAAAACAGTGACTTAACGACCGTTTTTCACATGACCGTTGCCACATCTCCACGCTCACGTGGTCGACATTAAAAGGCCTGGCAACTGTCTCACACTTACGACGGTTGCAGCATCCCGGGTTCACCTTCTGGCAAAGAAAAGTCAATGGGGAAGCCCAGATCACTTAACAACCGGGATACTAACTTAACCACCGCAGCGATTTACTTAACCACACCGTGGCAAGAAGGGTCATAAAATGGGGGCAAAACTCACCTAACGAATGCCTCGCTTAGCAACGTCAATTTTGGGCTCAATTGTGGTCGTAAGTCGATTACCTGTACATCCCTCCTAAGGGTAGAAAAATCCTTCTGTTGGTCAGCCCCCAATTCAGAAGGTTTTAACAGAAGTGCAGCTAGCTATATTGCCATGATCTGAATGCTGTTAGATTGTACCTTAATACCTTGTTCTCCCTCCCTTCCCCTCTTTGTAGGGTTGCTCTGGCTTTTACTGGTATTAGCCTCTTGGTGTCGGGCACTACCATGGTGGGTTTGTTACCTAATGGAAGGTGAGTCCTCAGCAGCAGATTACGTGACATTCACCGTCCAAAGGGAGGAACCCAAACATCTAAAAGAAATCAATTGTTGGGGTTTGTGAAATGATTGATCCCCTCTTACACGTTGAATCGTTGTCATCTCCTTCACGGTTTGGATTGTCCTCCAACAACAAAGACAAACCCACTTTCCTACTCTGCCCAACTGTTTGGGCAGAAAAGCCAAGAGTTAAAAGAAATGGGACCTCACCTTCTCTGGCATTCCTTTCCATCCTCAGATTCTTGAGGGAGCGTTAAATAAACTTAATGGGCAGGTTAAAGAGGCGGTTAGATGTGGGAAGAAGGACGCAGGCAAACCGCTTCCAAAATCTGGCCAAGAAAACAGCTTGGGCTTATCCGGGCAGTCATCGGAGAGTCAAGAATGACTTGAGGGCACAGGAAGAAGGAAAAAGAAAAGATTTAAATGGAGAGATAGGTCATTCTGTAAAAAGGCTGGCAGATCACGATTCTCAGGGTATATTTCAGAAGGCTGACTTTACAACTTGTTGGATAACATCTTAAGGAAATGCCGGTCCTAAGCACTTGGCATTTACACCGCTCAGATTTACAGGGTAATTTGAGAGGAAGCCCTTCGGCTCGCATCTCTCTTGGAAATCAGCCAATTATTGGAACAGACTTACGGGTCCTGCTTTGCAGAGGGTGTTCCTAGGAGTGGGTTCTTGTAAGAAATCCGAAGCAGAGAGGTCCTTGGTGCTCTTAAGAGCCTGGTTGTTTTCTTCATTACCCAGACTAGAAGATAAAAACATCATGCAGTGCTGATGAAAACAGCCTGCGAGGAAACTGCCAAGCTCAAGAGAGCCCCAAGGAAACCCTCATTTCAACCCTGAGCTTCAAACATTCTCCACGATTGAAATCGGAAGCAACGGCCAAATCTAGCGCTTTTGTCATAATGACAACAGCTGCATTTCACCATCACCTTCCACCTTTTTCGTATGTCTCTGTGACATCCAAGCACATGTATGTAAGACACGGGTGTCAAACCAGGAGTGAAATCCAGCAGGTTCTGACAGGTTCTGGAGAATCTCTAGTGGAAATTTTAAGCAGTTTGGAGGACTGACAAATACCATCTCTGGCTGGCCCCAGAGTGGAGTGGGAATAGAGACTTTGCAATATCCTTCCCTCTGGAGTGGGGTGGGAATGGAGATTTTGCAATATCCTTCCCCCTGGAGTGGGGTGGGAATGGAGATTTTGCAATATCCTTCCCCCAGGAGTGGGGAGGGAATGGGGATTTTGCAGTATCCTTCCCCCGGAGTGGGGAGGGAATGGGGATTTTGCAATATCCTTCCCCCTGGAGTGGGGAGGGAATGGAGATTTTGCAATATCCTTCCCCCTGGAGTGGGGAGGGAATGGAGATTTTGCAATATCCTTCCCCCTGGAGTGGGGTGGGAATGGAGATTTTACAGTATCCTTCCCCTGGAGTGGAGAGGGAATGGGGATTTTGCAGTATCCTTCCCCTGGAGTGGGGAGGGAATGGGGATTTTGCAATATCCTTCCCCCAGGAGTGGGGAGGGAATGGAGATTTTGCAGTATCCTTCCCCTGCCATTCCCACCAAGCCATGCCCACAGAACCAGCAGTAAAAAAAAAAAAAATGGATTTCACCACTGTGTCAAACTCACCACGTCACGTTGCCGTCGCGTGACATTCCGTGACGTTTTTCCCATTTGCGGAGCTGGAGTGGGGCGTGGCCTGCACATGACGCATCAGGCCTGCGGGCCGCTAGTTTTACACTCCTGATATAAGAGGAGGGAGTAATATTTGGAGTCTCCATTTCCTATCCCAAAAATGCTTTGAAGACACCTACTACCTTTTTAAAATTACGGCCTTTCCTCATTGGGAATCCCTGATTAATTTTGTGAGCCAGCATCAGGTAAAATTGGATGCATTATTGTTTATTAATATTATTATTATTATTATTATTATTATTATTATTATTATTATTATTATTATTATTATTATTATTATTCTTTTCCTTGAGGTTTGTAAGCGTTGTTTGGGAAAGGCATAGAGTAATGTTAAAAATTATTAGCATGTCAGCAGTTGGGTTGAATTATAAACTGAGATGGGCTAACAACAACACTCTTATTCTTGTCTTTAGGCACAAAGAATTCCTCAGCAAGCATGTGCACCTGATGTGCTATCGGATCTGTATACGAGCTCTTACAGCTATCATCACCTATCATCACCGGTATGGTGGGGACTGGGAGGAAAAGTTTGTGAGATTATTTGTCCAAAGATAGAGAACAAAACTTTCTATGTACCACAATTCCCTAGAAAGGTAGCAGAGGCTATCTGAGGTAGAACTGCCTAGGGATTTGATATATAAACAGGGTGGATAAAAAATCAATGAATTTTTTTTAAAAAAATCAAAAAAATCAGATTTTTTTTAATTTAAATTTTATTTTTATTTTTATTGAATTTATTTTAATAAAAAAACTTTTGGGGTAAAAATCTGTCGTAAGATAGTTTTCTATTTAAGATACATAAATAGTTTATTCAGCATGAAACGGAGCTTCGTTATGTAGCATGAGGCTGTATATTCTGCAACACTGGGACTACCGGGGAGTCAACAGTGGGTCAAAGGAGTAGCAGAGATGACCGTTGCTCTTGAAAAATTATGGTTTAAATCGAGTTGATTTAAATCAAGCCTTTTTACTAGTGATTTAAATCATGATTTAAATTGTCATTTAAATCAACTCGATTTAAATCAAATCCACCCTGTATGTAAACATTCTAAACATTTAACAAGTATTAGTTTGTTTGTTTGATGTTTATCTCAACTGTATTATTCTATTTTCCCCACCACAATCGTCCTCTGTAGTGGGTTGGGTTGAGAGAGAGTGACTGGCCCAAAATTACCCAGCCAGCTTTTTATTACCGAATGCTATAGCTGAGATGATAGACTTAAACGTTTGTCTGTTATTTTGTCCAAAAAAATCCCCAGAAGGATGAGATTTCTGTTGCTTGACGGAGACATTTTCCTGATAAATAGCAAAAAAAATTGAAGAAAGCCATGGAGAAAGAAATGCAGATTATACTTCTAGTATAATCTATCTAGGCCAGAAGTCCCCAAACTTGGCAGCTTTAAGACTTGTGGACTTCAACTCCCAGAATTCTCCAGACTGGAGAATTCTGGGAGTTGAAGTCCACAAGTCTTAAAGCTGACAAGTTTGAAGACCTCTGATTTAGGCAATTGTCCATTTATGGAGCTTTTTTTTGGCACAGCATTTTGGGGTTCTCAGATAAATTTGGAGGGTTGTGTGTTTGTGTTTTAAGCATCTACTTCCCTGGTCTGTGGGGCAAGGCCTAGAGCAGAGGTGGGGGGAACTAGGGTCCCTTTATGACATGTGGACTTCAACTCCCAGAATTCCTATGCCCGCATGGCTCAGGAATTCTGGGAGTTGAAGTCCACACGTCATAAAAGGTTAATAGATCCCCACCTCTTCTTTTGAGGTTCTTCATCCATTAAGAGTGGGGAACGGGGAGCAAAGGATGCATGCAGATTTATTTAATTATTTATTTATTTATTATTCGTATTTCTATGCCGCCTACTCTGGGCAGCTTACACCAAAGACAGTATACTAAATAGCATATTGCCCCCAACAATCTGGGTCCTCATTTTACCCACCTCGGAAGGACGGAAGGCTAAGTCAACCTTGAGCCTGGTGAGATTTGATCCGCTGATCTGCTGAACTAGCAGTCAGCTGAAGTAGCTGCAGTACTCCACTCTAACCACTGCGCCACCTCAGCTCAGATAAGCTTACTTACTCAGATAAACTTACTTACTTACTCTTACTTACCTTACTCTTGGGTCAATTGAGCATTGGCTTCAGTTTTTCATGCAATCTCTTTTTCCTTCCTAACCTTAGGGAAAATAGGCCCCGCAATGGAGGAATCTGTGTGGCTAACCATACATCTCCGATCGATGTCATCATTCTGGCCAGCGATGGCTACTATGCAATGGTAAGGACATCAAGTCTTCGTGGGTGGGTGGGTGGGGTTGTATGTGTTGGACCTCATTCCATTTCACCCTTCCTTTACAAATTCCCAGTTAGTGCCGGTTTGTGTGAACTGGTAGCGGCGGAGGCTCGTGGTTTGGTGAATCAGTAGCGGCAGCAGCGCGAGGCTCCGCCCAGCTGCCAAAGGCGTTTTGTTTCTGAATTAAACTCTCCTGAATTAAACTGTTATTTTAGACCAGTTATTCTGGTAACAACTGCGGGAAGTGACCTCTTGACCTCTCCTCCTTTGCTCAGGTGGGCCAAATCCATGGAGGGCTCATGGGCGTCATCCAGAGGGCCATGGTGAAAGCTTGTCCTCACGTCTGGTTTGAACGTTCTGAGGTCAAAGATCGCCATCTAGTGGCTAGGCGGTACGTAGCTCACCACGTGAGAGTGAAGTCGGAGCCAGGTCTCGCTGGATTGCGTGTGCGTGAGTGAGAATCCAGTCCTGCGTTGCTGACCTCCCTTTCTGGATCTACCAGGGACGTTTTCTTGAAGATTCTCTTCTCTTTCTGTGTCTTCCTTTAGGCTATCGGAGCACGCCAATGACAAAAGTAAACTGCCCATCCTAATTTTCCCTGAAGGTAAGGCCCAGATTAAGAGAGAGAGGAGTGAGTCTGTTACTTTAAATGGATGAAATGGAAAGTTGGCGTTTTTAAACCATAGAGTCAGGGGAAAAGGAGAGAGAGAGATAGTCCCCAGCTTCCTTTTCCTAACTGA
Organism: Arizona elegans; assembly: GCA_022577455.1. Lineage (NCBI taxonomy): Eukaryota > Metazoa > Chordata > Lepidosauria > Squamata > Colubridae > Arizona > Arizona elegans. Next base: position 18,105 of record JAKOOJ010000058.1, on the reverse strand, counting down.
ACACTGCTGTGGAGGAACCATGACCATGATGGAAGTTAGGTCTGCAGCACTATGAGCCAATCATATACAATAGTGGCCAAAATTGTGGAAACCTTTTGGGAAAAGTGTATTTCAGAGGTTTGATGGCTAATAACACCACTTTTTGCGGGGAGTTTCAAAATAATCCTATTCCACTGCTAGAATCGCCTGGGAACAGCCCAGACCTTAACCCAACTGAAAATCTATGGAGCTGACTAAAGAAACTTGTTAGTCAGAAGCGACACAGCAATAAAACCCAGTTAATAGAAGCCATCATTCAATCTTGGTTTCACATTATAACAGCTGCAGAACTCAAAGACTTGGTTCATTCCATGGGAAGATGTTGTAAGACCCTAATTCATGCTAAAGGTTACCCAACGAAGTATTAACTGACATGGTGATCATTTTTGTATATCTCATTTTTTCTATGGTGATCATTTTTGTATAGCTCGTTTCTTCTACGTGTTTCACTTTTTTTCTTTATACCGCAACTGCTATTCTAATAGCAAATGCTTCATAAAAGTTACTGCATTACATTCTTGATTAAATTATCTTTCCATTGATATATAGTTTTATGGTACTACTCCCCCCAAAAAAGTGGTGGTGTTAGCTAGTTTTAGAAAATACACTTTTCCCAAAAGGTTTCCACAAAGGTTTCCAGCTCAGAATTAAACAAAATATTTCCACAAGTTATTGCGAAACACATTTTCCAGGCCATACCAACTGAAGGATATACTGTGCTTCTAATTGAAAAGGAATTCTTTATGTGGAAGAACGGCAAATTAAGCGGTGAGAAGGCTATGGCCTTGATATCTAGCATGACTTTATACTCGAAAAAGAAACATGCCACAGAATTTCTTCTAGTGTGGAAACTTTTTTGAAGGATGATTCTACACATGGGTTTCTAGTGCATTCAAAACCTGGGCTTCTCTTAAGATAAAACTTTGAACTCAACTTCCAACCATTCATTTAGAGACCAAAGTTACAATGGCACTAGTGACCTACGAGTGTTTTCTCACACTTAATGACCATGTAACATCTACATGGATATGTGATCAAAATTCAGACGCATGGCAACTGACTCACATTTATGACAGTTCCAATGCCCCAGGGTCATGTGACACCCCCTTTTGCGACCTTCAGACAAGCAAAGTCAATAGGGAAGCCAGATTCACTTAAAAGCCAGGTTACTAATTTAACAACTGCAGTGATTCACTTAACAATTGTGGCAAGAAAGGTCGTAAAATGGGACAAAACTCACTTAACAACTGTCTCCTTTAGCAATGGAAATGTTGGGTTCCATTGTGGTCGTAAGTCGAGGACTGCTTGTGCTTAAGCCTTAGATGATTTGTTACATAAGGATAGATTCATTTTTAGGCACTAGACAGAAATTATCGTGATTTTTTTTTTTACTTGGGTTTGGTTATGTCATGTATTTTTTCACGTTGACTTGATTTTGACAGATGTGTAATTTAAAATGGCACATTACATAAAATTAATGTTCTGGAAAAAAATTCAATTTTATTTATATTTTCAGTTTTCCTTTTTTTCTCTCTTCCTTTTTTTTTCTCTTCTGCTCTACTTGCAAAAATTCAATTTTATTTATATTTTCAGTTTTCCTTTTTTTCTCTCTTCTTCCTTTTTTTTCCCCTTCTGCTCTACTTGCATTCCTTCCTTATAAAACGTTTAATAAAAATAATAACTTTTAGAAAAAAGGGCAAAAGAGGGCAACAACTCCCATTTTCCTGTTCTGAACTGAAAACAACTATTTGGAACGAGCAGTGTAAATTAAAAGAGTTTGTTCTGTTTCCAAAGAGCCTTGGTAGTACAGTGGTCTAAGGCACCCTGTTATTAAGCTGGTTATTAAGACCAGATGCCTGCAATTACTGCAGGTTTGAATCTCTCCAAGGCTCAAGGTTGACTCAGCCTTCCATCCTTTCTAAGGTAGGTAAAATGAGGACCCAGATTGTGGGGGCAATAAACTGACTTTATATAAATATACAAAGAATGAAGACTATTGCTTAGCGCATTGTAAGCCGCCCTGAGTCTCCGGAGAAGGGCGGCATATAAATCAATTTTTTTTAAAAAATAAATAAACTTATGAGCCTGCTTTCTGTGTGCCAGTCTAAATCAGATGAGTGCCAATTAAATTGATTGGGTCAGCAACCCGGAGGTTTCTCATTTTAAGATCTTACCGGTCCCTAACATAACATCATTTCCACTATCAGCAAGTCTCACAGCAGATATTCTTTCATTTGTCTTAATAGGCACGTGTATCAACAACACTTCCGTGATGATGTTTAAGAAAGGGAGTTTTGAGATTGACGCTACAGTTTATCCTGTTGCTATCAAGGTAAGGATTGTTGCTGCTTAGCAGCAAACCCATTGAAACTTGAAGGTAAAAGACATAGGTAAGAGTAGCACCTGGAAAGGTAGGCGTGGCTCTACTTTCTGGGTGTAGCAGAGATAATCTGAAAGTAGGTAGGGCCCAACATTTCATCAAGGCAGCTTCTGGAATGCCTTCCTGTAATCCCACAATCACATATAATTGGAAGAACATGGACTTTGACTCACATGGCCTATACAGTAGTGGCCAAAATTGTGGAAACCTTTTGGGAAAAGGGTATTTTGGAGGTTTGATGGCTAATAACACCACTTTTTTGGGGGGGAGTTTCAAGATAATCCTATTCCACTGTTGGAATGGCCTGGGAATAGCCCAGACCTTCACCCAATGGAAAATCTGTGGAGCCGACTAAAGAAACTTATTAGTCAGAAGCAATAAAACCCAGTTAATAGAAGCCATCATTCAATCTTGGTTTCACATTGTAACAACTGCCGAACTCAAAGACTTGGTTCACTCCATGGGAAGACGTCGTAAGGCCGTCATTCATGCTGAAGGTTACCCAACAAAGCATTAACTGACATGGAGATCATTTTTATATATCTCGTTTTTTCTACGTGTTTCACTTTTCTTCTTTATACTGTAACTGCTATTCTAATAGCAAATCCTTCATAAAAATAATTGCACTACATTCTTGATTAAAGTACCTTTGATATATAATTTTATGGTACGACTTCCAAAAAAAGTTGTGTTATTAGATAATTTTAGAAAGGTTTCCACAATTTTGGCCACTACTGTAGTTCAGTAATCCTCAGGTTGTAGAGTCTGCCCACCTCATTTAATTTTCCTTTTTATGGGATTCAGCCCAATTGAGCAAGATAAGCACTAGGGAGTAAAGTTGAATTTACATGAGTTTCTGACACCAGAGATATTTTCAGAATTCCACCCTTCCTGTACATAAACACACACTGCCCTGCCAACTACCCAATTAATCAATTGTCAGAGACATTTATTTTGGAGTGTAGGGATAACCGGTCCATGCTGTCTCAGGAATTCTGGGAATTGAAGTCCACAGGTCATAAAATTGCCCAACCCTGATCCAAAGAGTCAACGATAGTACACACACACACACACACACACACACACACTGTTGTCACACTTTGCGTTGGTGAGAAGAACCTTTCAGGCACTAGCAGCTGCTCTGGTTCCCTTTGGGACGGGTGCTCAGCCTCCCCTACTTTAGGATGATACTACGAGTAGTTTCAGCCTGTTACTTCAGTGTGTAGTCCTAAGAATAAAGTGGGACATTTAGCCCTGATTCTGTTCTCCTGTTATGCTATATTTGCAGGCCCCTGTTCTTGTACTCTGTGTGAATCTTCTCAACCATCTTGCCTTTTTCTCCCACCCACCCACTCACACTCTTTTTCTTTTCCATTTTTTTTTTTTTTGTCTTCAGTATGACCCTCAATTTGGAGATGCCTTTTTTAACAGCAGCAAATACGGCATGGTGAACTATCTGCTCAGGATGATGACTAGCTGGGCAATTGTCTGCAGCGTCTGGTACCTGCCTCCAATGACCAGACAGGTGAGCTAACTGGATCGGGGCCTCTGGATGCCAGAAAATCAGCTGAGATTTTCCCCAGATTCTTTCTGTAAGCAAACTGACCCTCTCGGCTGTCTTCCCTTTCAGCCTGATGAAGATGCCGTGCAGTTTGCCAACCGGGTAAAATCTGCCATTGCCAGACAAGGAGGCCTGGTGGATCTTTTATGGTAAGCCAGTCCAGACTGATTCAATTCAAATCTTTATTGTCAGTGCACAACATATGTACAATGAGACGTATGTTGGAGGTGGGAACAAAGGGAAGGAGATAAGTGTAAGAGCCTTGGTGGTGCAGTGGTTAGAGTGCAGTACTGCAGGTGACTTCTGCTGACTGCCGGTTGCCTGCAATTTGGCAGTTCAAATCTCACCAGCTCAAGGTTAACTCAGCCTTTCATCCATCCGAGGTGGGTAAAATGAAGATCCAAATTGTTGGAGGGGGCAATATGCTGACTCTGTAAATTGCTTAGAAAGGGCTGTAAAGCGGTATATAAGTCTAAGTGTTATTGCTATCTTCCTCCCTCCCTCCCTTCCTTCCTTCTTTCCTTCCTTCCTTTTCTTTGAAGACGTTTTGCTTTTCAGCCAAGAAGCTTCTTCAGCTGTCTTGGATGGTGGGGAATGGGTATAAATACTTTCCTTCCCTACCATCTAAGTCAGAGCTGAGGAAGCTTCGTGGCTGAGAAGCAAAACATCTTCAAAGAAAAACCAGAAACTCTCATTGCCGCCTGAAAAAAAGCATCTTTGGGACCACCATGACCTGGAGGACTAAGAATCTCCATAGACATTGAAACCCCCTCCTTTATGCTCCCCAAACACCGGTTTCCTAGCCGACCTCCTGCTCAGGCCCAGAGTGACCGTTCCACTCCGACAAGTGTCTTTTCTTTTTTCCATAGGGACGGGGGCCTAAAGAGGGAAAAGGTGAAGGACACCTTCAAGGAGGAGCAGCAGAAGCTCTACAGCAAGATGATCGTGGGCAATCACCAGGACCGAAGCCGCTCCTGAGCTCCCAGAGATGGGAGTGGAGGGAAATCTGTTACAGCACTGACTGCCTAAGAACAATTTCCGGTCTCGGGACTCCTAGATGACCTGCAGCAGCATCCATTTTTCAAGCTCTGGGGTGGGGGTGTTTCCTAATTCACTAGCCCCCTGCCCTGCCCTTCCCTTCCTGTGGTGCTGCTGCCTTGTGCCCAAAGAGAAAGAGACCTCGTCCTAATTTCTCCAGCTCAGACCCAGCAGCAGCAACTGAGGGACTTTGGCCATCGCTGGCAAAACGCAGTGCTGGTCATCTTTTGCGGGAATCGGCTGAAGTCCACCTGTGTCCCCAGAGGAGTGCCACAGGGAAGAGAGGCTGGTGGGACCTCTGCTGCCACCGAGAGATCCCCTCCCACCACTTCCTGCGGGAAGCGCTTCAGAGGAGAGGCCAACGCCTCCTTGCACCTTCCGCCCTCGCTCCCCGACTTCCCCTCTCCAAGAAAAAAAACCAGAAAAGCTGAATGCAGCTGCCGCATGGGTCCCCTCTGCATTTTGTATTAAATAATGTTGAAGAAGGGAGTACCGTGTGGAGTTGTTGTGTTCTCTTGGCCTTGGCTGCATTGTTGCTCTGGGTGTTAAAAGGGGAGAAATACCCGTTGTTGGTTTTTTTTGGACTATAAGACGCACCTAAATTTAGAGGAAAACAACAAAAAAGGTTTTTGGCCTACCTTTTTTCGGCCTGTTTCTGGGGCTTTTTTTTTTTTTTTTTTGGCTCATTTTTGAGGCTTTTTTGGGGCCGTTTTGGGGGCTTTTCTCTGGCCGTGTTTGAGGCTGTTTTCGGCCCATTTTCAAGGCTTTTTTCAGGCCGTTTTTGAGGCTTTTTGGGGGGGGGCATTTTTTTCTCAAAGCCTCAAAAACAGGTCGAAAAAAGGCCCGAAAACAGGCCTGTGCGGAGGCGAAAAAACGGCGGGTGGGTGGGGCTTCAGTAATATTCGGTCTATAAGATGCACAGACATTTTCACCCCCTTTTGGGAGACAAAAAAGTGTGTCTTATAGTCCGAAAAATACGCTAAGCCTTTTTAAGAGTTTGAACCTACCCCTTTGCTGCCCCGTGTTATTCCTTTCGCCTGGCATAATTGGAAGGAAAGGGCCGGGTGACCCCTTGCGGAAGACCGATTTGACCCCTAAAGAACTTGGTCCTTTGGAAACTTGGCCTGCCATCCGCAGATTCTGCAAATAACTCTGGGCTGAATTACACAGGCTTCATTCGCCGCCACCCCGTCCCTTCCAGACTTCCCAAGTAATCCCTGCTAAATTTCAGCTGTAAAGAAAGGCAACATTTAGCACTTGCTGAGCCAGGCAGACAGTTTCAGTTGCTGAAGTCAGTGGCCCCGTCTTAAGGAAGCCTCCATACCTGACAACATGGCCGTTTTTAAAGCCCGTTTCATTTCTGTTATTTGAGAAATGTCACTCATCCCCTCACTTTTCCTCCCAAGGCATTTTGGTCCTCTTGTGCTTGGGTCTTTTGCCTTGCTGCTTGTTACTTCAGAATAACTATTACTTCTGGCATGGACTTGGGTGGAAACCATACACCCAAAGACCAAGGAGGCATCGGAAGGGGGGAGGTGGTCACTGCATCTGACTTCTTTCATTGAGATCCTGAACAGCCTTCTCCCAAGCCCATATTTCTAGCCCACTGTTGTGACCCAGTAGGTAGTATTAGATGCAAACAGTTCCAAAGCAAACAGATGTTATTAGAACAGCTGAGAATTAACTCATTCTCAGCGTAGTCCAAACTAAATTAAAACAAATTCTTCATAACACAGATTCTTCAGTCTAATCACCAACCTTGGTATAATTAGGCAAACTGCCATAGGCTTCTCTTGGCAAAAGTTCAGAAACAGAAGACGCCGACAAGAAATGAATACAGTGAAACAAGAAGCAAATCTCAACATTGTTTTCCAACAAAGAGCCCAAGAGCCGTTGCTGGTCTTTTAAGCCTTCTGGGAGGGTCCAATCATCTCTTGGCCCTACTCCCGAATTGTCCTCTTTGTTGTAGATGCTCTTGCCTTCTGGCAGCTCTTCTCATACGTGCACTAGGAACAGGCTCCTCCTGTTCCTCTGCCTCTCTACTGTCAGCCTCTGGAGGCTCCGGAGTCCTCACCTCACTCCCCGATGGCCCTGGCCCCATCTCTGCCTCCGACGCAGAGCCCTCCTCCGAGCCTTCCCCAGCCTCCAGGACTGGCCCATGTTCTTCCTCAGCCTCATCGCTGTCCGACTCCACTGCCAGCTCCGCAGGCTGCTGGCGGACCGCAACACCCACCCTAGTTGCTGGATAAAATTGAAGCACCAACCCCTTCTGAATGAACCAATCTCTCCCTCTAGCTGTGCAGTTGTGTGGGAACCGCCAGCTCTGTTAAGAACCTCAGCTCTTTTCTCAGTCCTTGGAAACCAAAGCAGTCGCCCTAGACAATGGGTGTCAAATTCAAGGTCCACGGGGCGCTTAGATCTGGCCCGCGGGACTACTCTGGAAGCAGCAAAGGACCGCCCACGGTGCCTCTGACAGCGAAAACGGCTTGGGAGAGCCGCACGCAGCCCTCCCAGCAGGGGTGAAATGCTACCAGTTTGGACCAGTTCTCCTAAATCGGTAGTAACAAATGCTACCAGTTCAGGCAAACCGGTATTTCTGATGATCAGCTGGGTGACGATAAGCTGTGATGTGCGATTTATGTTAGCTAGAATTGTCGGATTTCCTGCTTTCTAGCTAATCTAAATCGCGCGGCACAGCAGGTTTCCCCCTCCCCCTCGCTGTTCTACTTACCTTTGCAGACTCGGAAGGCTTCAAAATGTTCCTTTTGTAGCACTGCGCGGGTACTCGCGCAGCACACACTCGGTAGCAGACTCTCAGAAGCGGTAGCAGACTTCAGAGCCCAGGCTCTGTTTTCAGCCGCGACAGTTTGCTGCAGCCCTCTGCCAGCGAAAACGGAGCTTGGGGTGGGGGATGCATGCTCCATTTTCGCTGGCAGAGGGCTAGCAAAACAAACTACTAGCAAAACTGATCACAAGGCAAGGAGGCATCGAGAAATTCCTCCGCTGGAGACAATGGAGCCCAGCCTGGGCCAACACAGGTGCCCCCAATGCAAATGGCGCTGAGCTGTTCTAATAAAGTCTGTTTGTTTTCGAACTGTTTGTATTTAATACTAACTACTTGGGCCTGGGTCACAACAGTCGTTTGTGTACAACACTGAACTTTGGCCAGCTTTGATAAAAGAGATCGTTCTTTCAGAACAAGCAGCTCCTTAGCTGCTCCGGTACCTGTCACCTTGGCGTCTCTCGATCTGTGAATTAAGAGCTAGCGCCAAGCCTACTGCAATTATTCTATCGCTTCTCCGTTTGATCTGGGAGAACGAGTTTTTCTAAAGGTGTTTCAAAGCTAGGAGAATTCTGGGTAGGCCACAGACTTTGTGCAACGTGGCCAAGGTGTGTGTTCGTGTGTGTGTCTGTATGTGTGTGTATATATAAAGGTCCTGTCTTCCTTGCCCGTCTTCATTACAGAATCCTTTCTGGAGAGTTCTTTGTGTTCTGGAGCTTGTTGGTTTTCTTGCAGAAGATTCATTTCCCAAAATACCCTGTTTCCCCCTAAATAAGACGTCCCCTGATAATAAGCCCAATCGGCCTTTTGAGCGCATGGCAATAAGGCCAAGCACTTATTTCAGGGTTCAAAAAAATATAAGACACGGTCTTATTTTTGGGAAAACACGGTAGATAAGAAAATCACCAAGCTCAGAAAGTCCTCCAAGGACTTTCATGAGCTACAAATCTTTTCTTGTCTGGGTACAATCCTTTCTCCAATAGTTTGGCTCTACACACTTCCTTCAAAACGTCTTCCAAGCGGTGGCTTTCTCTGTAGTAATACTAGAGTCATCACTAAGGGGAGATTCTGCCATTGTGGTATTATGGGATAATCTCTTTGTTTTCCTGGAGAAAAACTATTAAGAAATTAACCCCCCATGTTCTCTGCCCACAAATTGAGTGAAGAATTGCTTCAGTTCTGATCGTGAATCACTCTTGCAGATGATACAACCCAGAGATGCTATTCAGCTGGTTCAGAACGGTTCACCCGAACCGGTAGCGGAAATCATGGGCGGGCCCGCCTGCCCAGCCATCCTATTTAGGCACATTTTTTAGGCTGGGCGCATGCACAGAAGACACGCGCACAAACTGGGCACACGCACACATGAAGCGAGTGCGCGCATGGCGAACCAGTAGTAACGTAACATGAAACTAGGGGTGGGTTCAATTTATCTTTACTCCCGTTTCACAACGGGGCCGCGTGCGCGCTCTTCTGGGCATGTGCAGAAGCTTCTGCACATTCGCAGAAGCATTCTGATGATGTTGGGGTTGGTGGGCGGAGCCTCCCGCTGGTTTTACTACCGGTTCTATAGAACTGGTCCGAACCAGGGGCAATCCACCCCTGCGTGAAACTTACCGTTGGTACAACCCAGTTAACATTTGAAACAAAAGTCTCTTTGCTTCACCCATTAAGAACATGGCCAGCCTCTTGGGTCTCCAATGAAGGAGAACCCTGAGGTAGAATTCCATAACAGAGGAAATGTCTCAGCGGGCAGCCTCCTTTTCTAATATCCCGGTAGCCAAAAGATCCTCAAAACAACCCTCTTAAAATTATACGATCCATTTAATACACCCAGACAAGAGTTGGGCAAGAAATCAACCCGCCATTTTTAATACTTACATTTTAACACAGGTAGCAACAGCACGGACAACGGAGGTAGTCAGCAGCGACTAGCGGAGTCGTTTCCTTCCCAGATATAGGCGGCGTGAAAAATTTCTCAGATTTCCCTTGGGTGAGAGGTTGCTAAGTTGTCCATAATAAATCTGTAGGTGTGTGCAGGGTGAAATCCAAATTCTTTACTGCTGGTTCTGTGGGCGTGGCTTGGTGGGCATGGTGTGGCTTGGTGGCATGGTGTGGCTTGGTGGGCATGGCAGGGGAAGGATACTGTAAAATCTCCGTTCCCACCCCACTCCAGGGGAAGGATACTGCAAAATCCCCATTCCCTCCACACTCCAGGGGTAGGATACTGCAAAATCCCCATTTCCTCCCCACTCCTGGGGTAGGATACTGCAAAATCCCCATTTCCTCCCCACTCCTGGGGGAAGGATACTACAAAATCCCCATTCCCACCCCCTCCAGGGGAAGGATACTGCAAAATCCCCATTCCCTCCCCACTCCAGGGGAAGGATACTGCAAAATCCCCATTTCCTCCCCACTCCTGGGGCCATCCAGAGGTGGTATTTGCCAATTCTCCGAACTACTCAAAATTTCCGCTACCGGTTCTCCAGAACCTGTCAGATTTCACCTCTGCGTGTTTGTTTGTTTGTTGCGGGCCACTGCAAGGGGTACAGAGAGGCTACCTTGGGGGTCATACCTTTCCTGGGTGAGAATGCTGAGTCTCCCAGGCATCATCGGTCTGGTGATTCTCTTGATCTGTTGAAGGACAGATGTCCAAGGAGCCAAGAAGGAAAGCAAGCAGAGAGGAGATGGAGGCATCTAGAGCTACAAGGCCACCCAGGTGACTTCAAAAGCATCCATCTTGCTGGAGTGTCCCCCTCTTCTCCTCCTGCCACCATCCCTCGCCGTCCCCCCAGTCAATACGTCTTCTCTCTCTCCGATGGGAAAGTTAATAAATTTAGCTCTAGATTAAAAGTATTGATCATTTCATTTGTAAATGATATATAAATTGGGGACTACTTGGGCAACCAGGAAGGCAAGGGCTGGCTCAAGCTGCCGTTGGGTGGGTGGGTGGAGATGGAGGCCCCCTTATCTGCATTCCACCCGAGTGTAAGCATTGATTTCCTATTAGTCTCCTTGCACCACCCAATAGCACATCATTCCAGCATCTGCTATTAATGGCCTTTTGATAAATAATCACTTGTAAGTCAATAAATTTTTATTAAAGAGTGGGGTGCTTTGATTTATGAAAATCCGACGGGGTTTGTCTGGAAGAAAAGGGATGTGGAATTGAAGTGGAAGAACCATCCATCCGGCTGCCAACATCTCTCCCCTCCCCCGCCCTTGCACACAAACTCACTCCACATCCCCTCCTATCATTTGCTCAACTTTCACTGCCCATCACCTAAAGATCCCAGCTGTGCTTCCCGGGCAAAGTTACAAACTAGCAAAACTTTGCCTCACATTCAAACACTGAAATCGAGCAAGTGGAGATTGGCCACTGGAGGAATTGTTGAGTGCGGATTTAAAATTAAGTAATCTGAAATAAGAAGATGCCGATAGAAGAGAATATGTGTAGCTCGGAGTTGAAAAGAGGGGTCCTTGGTACTCTCTGAACTTGGAAGCTTTCTTGCAGATGTTTCATCACCAAACAAGGTAACATCATCAGTGCCAGAAGGGAGTGAGGTTTGTGGAGAGGAGGAGGAGGAAGAGGAGGAGGAAGAGGAGGAGGAGGAGGAGGAGGAAGAAGAAGTAGTAGTAGAAGAAGAGGAAGAGGAGGAGGAAGAAGAAGAGGAGGAGGAGGAAGAAGAAGAAGAAGAGGAGGAGGAGGAAGAAGAAGAAGAAGAGGAAGAAGAAGAAGAAGAGGAGGAGGAGGAGGAGGAAGAAGAAGTAGTAATAGAGGAAGAGGAGGAGGAGGAGGAAGAAGAAGGAGGAGGAGGAGGAGAAGAGGAGGAGGAGGAGGAAGAAGAGGAAGAGGAGGAGGAGGAGGAAGAAGAAGAGGAGGAGGAGGAGGAGGAGGAGGAAGAGGAAGAAGAGGAAGAGGAGGAGGAGGAGGAAGAAGAAGAAGTAGTAGTAGTAGTAGTAGAGGAAGAGGAAGAGGAGGAAGAAGGAGGAGGAGGAGGAGGAGAAGAGGAGGAGGAGGAGGAGGAGGAGGAGGAGGAAGAGGAAGAAAAAGAAGAAGAAGGAGAAGGAGAAGACATGCGCACGATGGCCAGTAGATCTTTGAGTTTCCAGCATGCATATGCACCCCAGCAAGCTGATCTTTGCACATGCTAGAGCATCGGAAATCCAAAGACCAAATGGCTGGCACGCACATGCCTGTTTTTTAGGTGTTTCTCAGGCCGTTTTCGGGCTGGTTTTGGCCTGAAAAACTGCCATTTTCCAGCGCTCCAGCACACGTGAACACCAGCTGTCCAGTGCCATTGTGTGCGCTGGAAACCAGAAGAGGCAGCTAGCGATGGCGTGCATGCCCATTATTGTGGCCCACCAGTGGCCTGCACGGATCCCGACGACAAGGAGGGCTGGTGTGGGGTCGCGCCAGCAGCCTGCGCAGCCGGCGCTCGCGTCAGACGGCGAGGAGGCTGAAGAGGATGTGGTGCCAGAGGCAGAGACTCAGCCAGGGCCTTCAGAACCTCCAGAGGCTCCTTCAAGTGGAGAGAGCGAAGTAGAGGAGCCTCTCCTCAATGCTCGAGCACGCAGGGGCTGCCAAAAGGCAGGAGTAGGAGGCCTCCTCGAGAGTAAGGTTTTGAGGATAATTGGCCACTCCCTTAGCCTATTTAAGTCACACACAGTTAGTAATTTCTTGCTGGAAACAACGTGTAATTATTACAGAGCATTTTAGAGAGTGAGTGTCTTATCGTATCTTGTTTTCTGGGCTGGTTGCCAACCTTTGCCGGACTTTGTTTATTCTTGGTACATTATAACTTTGATAAGGATCGTTGGTGTGTGTCACAATCCTTGGGAATCCAGAGCTGGGGGAGAACACCCATAGAGAGGGCTCTACATGCCACCTCTGATATGCGTTGCCATAGGTTTGTCATCACAGCTATATAGTAAACCACTTGGAGTCAAGGGTCTTTCTTTCCTAAGAACCCATTTTGGGGCTGAACTCAGTTTGTTGGATCCACTCCCTCTTTCCCTCCCACATTATAGGATACAAAACAGCCCTGAGATAGGCAGGGGCTCCTAGGATAAGGAGCAGGTATGGGTTTGTTTGTGCCTTCGCAGATTCAGGAGGGATGTTTGGCCAAAGCTAGCTTTCTCCCGTGGCATGAAAATGGGCGAGCCGAAGAGGGCCCTTCAGAGGTCCATTTGTCATCCTCTCTGGCTGCGCGAGGCCTTTTGCCACCTGCTGTATTTTTCTTCCTGTGCTGACGGCATGGCAGACAGGTGTTAAACTACTTAATCACTTTAAAATTGTTTTAATTTTCTGTTTTGTATTGATCTGTCCTGCGCCAATTAATCAGCTCACTGGACCAGGCAGTTAGTACATTAAAAATTGTCAGCAACGCCAAAACAGCTTAGAAAATGTCAAAACCATATTCCATCGGCATGAGGGGGTCCAAGGTGAGCGAGAAGACCACTCAGATAAAGCAACTGCGCCAGGAAAGTGGGGAAGTTGGGAAGACTTTATCCCTGGCCGCCATTACAAGTCAGAAACTGCCTCCCCTCTGAAACCCTCAAGAACGTCTCTTTAAGGGTTCAGGCAAACAACATTGGGGTTCTTTTGACAACACCTAAAGGGAAATTTGAGATGATTACATCTGACTTTCTTGCGTGCTGGGGATTTGATTCATTTCAGAGGAGAAAACCCTCAACGTCCCTTCCAGCTCCATTATTCTCTCTTCTCTTCTCTTCTCTTCTCTTCTCTTCTCTTCTCTTCTCTTCTCTTCTCTTCTCTTCTCTTCTCTTCTCTTCTCTTCTCTTCTCTTCTCTTCTCTCTCTCTCTCTTCTCCTCTCCTCTCCTCTCCTCTCCTCTCTCCTCTCCTCTCCTCTCCTCTCCTCTCCTCTCCTCTCCTCTCCTCTCCTCTCCTCTCCTCTCCTCTGGTAGCATTGGGCACAAACCCACCAAAACCTTTAATCAAACTAAATGGTTAAAAAGTTTACATTTGCTTTCAGATTTCAAGTGTAGAGGAAGGGAGGAAGGGAGGAAAAGGGAGGGAGGGAGGAAGGAAGGTAGAGGGAAGGGAGGGAGGGAGGGAGGGAAGGAAGGAAGAAAGGAAGGGGGAGGGAGGGAAGGAAGGAAGAAGAGGGAGGGAGGGAGGGAAGGAAGGAAGGAAGGGGAGGGAGGGAAGGAAGGAAAGAAGAAGGAGGGAGGGAAGGAAGGAAGGGGAGGGAGGGAGGGAGGAAGGAAGAGGGAGGGGAGGGAAGGAAGGAAGGGGAGAGAGGGAGGGAAGGAAGGAAAGAAGAGGGAGGGAAGGAAGGAAGGGGAGGGAGGGAGGGAAGGAAGGAAGAGGGAGGGAGGGAGGAAGGAAGGTAGAGGGAAGGGAGGGAGGGAAGGAAGGAAGGAAGAGGGAGGGAGAGAAGGAAGGAAAGAAGAGGGAGGGAGGGAGGAAGGAAGGGGGAGGGAGGGAAGGAAGGAAGGGGAGGGAGGGAAGGAAGGAAGGGGAGGGAGGGAGGGAGGAAGGAAGAGAGAGGGAGGGAAGGAAGGAAGGGGAGGGAGGGAAGGAAGGAAAGAAGAGGGAGGGAGGGAGGGAAGGAAGGAAAGAAGAGGGAGGGAGGGAGGGAAGGAAGGAAGGAAGAGGGAGGGAGGGAGGAAGGAAGGTAGAGGGAAGGGAGGGAGGGAAGGAAGGAAGGAAGAGGGAGGGAGAGAAGGAAGGAAAGAAGAGGGAGGGAGGGAAGGAAGGAAGGAAGGAAGGAGATGGGAGGGAGGGAGAGGAGGAGAGGAGGGAGCAAGGGAGGGAGCGAGGAACATTGGAAGTGTTTAAGAAAGGATTGGATCACTATTTGTCTGAAACGGTATAGGGTTTCCTGCCTAAGCAGGGGGTTGGATTAAAAGACCTCGAAGGCCCTTTCCAACTCTGTTATTCTAAATTTTATGATTCTAAAAGTAAGGGAATATGACAGAACTGGATTCAAAAAGCACGGCCCCCAAGGACCATGTCTGACTGTGTACGATCACAAAACACAAGCCATATTTGCCTTCTTTATTAGAATGTCCGCCATTTGCAAAAGGCCAGATTGATAACAGGGGGGAATCCACAGTCAACAAAACCAAGATGGCGGACTCAATCGGCTGGTTGAAGCCCCGCAACGTTGGTGGCGTGACTTTGAGCCATAGGCCTACAAGCCATCATCTTCAGTCTATTTTTAACTTCCTTCTCGCTGACATCCCAGAAGGATGACGTGGACTGAGATGCAATTGACCTTCTAGCTTGGAAGAAAAGACTCCTGCAAGCGGGTTTAGCGATGGGCATCTGATCCCAGCCCTTCAGCCTCTGTTGTTGCTCTTGGCTAGTTTATTAATTGCTGCTTGATGGACCTTATCACCCATTGATTTTCCTGCTCTCCCAATATTGCAGCTGTGTTTGCTTCCAGCCAGCTGCACCTGCGATGGAGTCATGGTTGGCCCTGCCCTGAGAGGCAGAGAGAGGCCATTACAGGGGTGAAATCTAACAGGTTCTGACAGGTTCTGGAGAACCGGTAGCGGAAATTTTGAGCACCTCGTTACGTGGCACTAGGGATTCGAACTGCTGAACTGCCGACCTTTCGGTCGACAAGCTCAGTGTCTTAGCCACTGAGTCACCACGTCCCCTTCATCTAGATAACTCACCCCATTTTTCTTCTCATATGGTTGCTTTCTCCGACTCTGGTCAAGGTCTGCGTTTCTATCAGCTTCCAGGTTCTCTAATCTTGGAACTGGATCTCAGGACCCAACCCTTTTAGACTTCAGCATTGTGACTCAAGTACACCCAGAGCCTCCCGCTGCCTGGCCAGGAGAACAGGAATGGGAGCAAACAGGAGCTATTGATACAACATCAATTCTGCCCCTTTGACAACTCAATAGGTTTCTGCTGGTCGGCCCAAGATAAATTGAGATTGATTGCATGCTAATCGGTTCCAGTATGAGCGACTTTGGAACGACTTTTGAACTGACGCGGTGTGTTCTTGCAAGACTCGAGAAAGTACAAGGGCCTGGCGAAGAATTTCCCTCTTTTTTCCAGCCACAGGAAGAACTGGGTTACAACAAACAGAAGCAGCTCATCACTCTGGCCGACATGAAGACCCCAGACCAGGGGTCCTTTTTTCCATTCTTCCTTCCTTCCTTCCATCCTTCCCTCTCTCCCGCTTTCCTTCCTCCCACCCCCTCCCTTCTTCCTTCCTCCCTTGTTCCTTTTTTCCATTCTTTCTTCCTTCCTTCCTTTCCTCCTTCCCTCCCTTCCACTTCCCTCCCTCCCTTCTTCCTTCCCTCCCTCGTTCCTTTTTTCCATTCTTCCTTCCTTCCTTCCCTCCCTCCCACTTTCCTCCTTCCCTCCCTCCCTCCCTTCTTCCTTCCTCCCTTGTTCCTTTTTTTCCATTCTTCCTTCCTTCCTTCCATCCTTCCTTCCCTCCCGCTTTCCCTTCCTTCCTCCCTCCCTTGTTCCTTTTTTCCATTCTTCCTTCCTTCTTTCCTCCTTTCCCTCTTACCTCCCTCCCTCCCTCCTCCCCTCCTTTTTTCTTTCCTCTTCCTCCCTTCCCTGAACAAAGCCAACATGATTTGGGAGTCACACACAGACACTTCCCTACGGATTCTTCCGTGAGCCGCCATCCCTCTTCCACTCTCTTCTGTGTGGTTGGGGGAAAAAAACAGCACCAGAAGCACATCAAGGTTATGCTTTTTTATTGAGGAATTTGACTGGCACCTGTATGTACATCTCATCCCCCTCCCCCACAGCACATCCATCATCATCACCCCATGCACTTCACCCTCTCTCCCGCCACGCAGGGGCCCACCCATACCAAGGACTCCAAGAACCTTCTGCTATTCAGCAGCTGTAACCAAGCCGGGCACAGCAGCAGGCACAGCAGTGGGGCTAAAGGAGAAACTCCTGGAAGATTCAGGTTTGATTTATACTACTTCCCGGTTTTGCAGACGTTTCCTTACCAAAGGAAGTTTCGCCCTGAATCTCATGGATATGGTGAAGGGCCTGGAATGGACTACATTAAACTGCAGAAGCATCTCTAACAGAATATCCCCAGCATTCTGTGCCTTTCTAAAAGTTTGCGGATAAGAGAATAACTAGCTCAGAGAAGACAAAAAAAGGTCAGATTTAGCTCAATGGACACACAAATGCAACCCACAACGACAGACACGGAACAAGTGAAGCTCTCGACGATTAGGGGACCTCCGTCTTCTTCCATATTACAGACTTCCGAGTCTCCTTTGGCGGGAAGGACCAAGATAAACTTGGTTATTTTCCTATTATCTCTCCTGTCTGCCAGAAGACCAGAACGGGCATTCACCTCCTGGAGATGCCTTGCTATATTTTTAAGAAGACAGAAGCCAAAGTTGCAGGCGGTGTGCATATAGGAGCAAGAGGGAAGGATGAATCTGTTGTTTCATTCCCCATTTATGGGAAATCTACAGTTTCTTTCTTTTTGCAAAAATCAGTTTTTTTCTCATTTTCACAGCTACAGTACATCAAGCAAGGGGATGCGTATTTTCTTTTTAGCTTGCAGTTACCCTGCATACATTGGGTGCACATTTCTCTGAACATGATTGTATACATTTGTTGTGAATTCTGTGATGTCTTTCATAAACAGATGCATTTTTGTACAGGTTTTTGTTTTTCGAATACAATTTTCGAAAATGGAAAGGGCACAACTCAGAAGCCTGCAAATTTGATGGACAGCTAAGGAAGGGTACAGAAATGGGTTTCAGTTTTTGCAAAATCAGATTCCCATCTCCTGGGCATGGATGGATGCCAGTTGGTCAGCCCATTCTCCATCCATAAATTAGCCCCTCTAGTGTTTCCTTCTCTAATTGTGTTTCACCTACCAGAATTTCCCAATTCTCCAAGGCTGGGAAACAGTTTTTTTTTTTTAAAGGCAGGTGAGAAAAGTTGAATATCAAATAATGCAACTTTTGATTTTCAAGGTCAGCAAAAATATACCACATCTGGAAATAAACCTATGCCAAAGTAGCTTTTGAAAAGAAATTAACCAGGAGAGAAAACACTAAAGGAAATAAAAAGAAATGTGATTTCCCCCTCCTCTGTTTCTCTCCAGTTACAGGGGGGTAATTCCCATAATCTTCCAATGGCAGGTGCAAATTCAAAAAACGGGAGTTACATCAACTAAACCCCCAAAATGCAACATCTGGAAACATCCCCAGTGGACCAATAGGGCAAAATGAATCCTGAATTTTAGGGAAGGTGTCGGAGAAAGTTTGTACTTGAATTTTAAAATTATGGATAATCTTTGGCTTGCAAACGTAATTCAACCTGG